>MU204386.1:1370275-1399559 GCA_017309775.1 Paedocypris sp. Pulau Singkep
TCTGGCACCGAGCGCACAGGCCACGCCCAGAGACACGCCCAGGCGACCTGCCGCCCTGATGACACACCCCCAGCTCCGCCCTCAACCTCCTGACAGACACAGATTTGTTATCAGGCCAAACTCCTTTTACGGTTTAAATGGGGTGTCAAACATACGCCTGCAGAATCAATTGAAGGTGGAAATAAAATGCATAAAAACGCTGCAATTTCAATTAATAAACGTGGTCCATTCTTTGAAAATTCTACACTCTTTATCTACTTTTCTCCGCTTGGATAACGACATTTTGGCTAAAGAGGTAGAGACCAAGATCTTCAGTCTGTCTCAGTCATACAGCGTTCTACTGGGGTGAAAACAGTGCGCCCCTTAGTGGATAATACAGGAATTGCCGCTAATTAAAAAATAATCAGATGCAAAAATATTAATTGAAATTGCAGCGTTTTTATGCATTTTATTTCCACCTTCAATTGATTCTGCAGGCGTATGTTTGACACCCCATTTAAACCGTAAAAGGAGTTTGGCCTGATAACAAATCTGTGTCTGTCAGGAGGTTGAGGGCGGAGCTGGGGGTGTGTCATCAGGGCGGCAGGTCGCCTGGGCGTGTCTCTGGGCGTGGCCTGTGCGCTCGGTGCCAGAGGCTTCTGGGTAAGCTGTGGGCCTGTGGCTCTGTGTGTGGCGGCTGCAGTCAGCGCGTCTGTGCCCGCTGTCAGGTGATCCTCCCCGCTGGAGACTGGCACTGCACCCTGTGCCACACCTACAGGTGACCACGCCCTCTTAAGCTCCGCCTGCTCTCACTCTTCTCTACATGCTGCGTTAGCAAACAGTAACAGTTAATCAATATAGCTTTGTTCTTCGCTCGCTTTTCATTTTATTCTTTGAATTCCTCTATTCACTTCTTTCTTGCTTTTCTTCTTCTTGATTTCATTATCTTCCTTTCTGTCTCTCTTACTCTTTTTCTCATTTCTCTCTCTCGCTCTCTTTATAACTCTCTGTCTCTATCAGTTTTTATAACTCACTGTTAATGTTTATCTGTATAACAATGTTCATCTGTTTCTCTTTCTCTCTCTCTTTATCTCTGTATTTATCGCTCTCTTTTTCTCATTTCCTCTCTCTTTCTCTTTTGTAACTCTGTCTCAATATGTTTCTATTTGATACTCCTTTCTCTCTCTCTTTATCTTTGTAATTATCTCTCTCTTTTTCTCACTTCTCTCTCTTTATAACTTTGTCTCTGTTTCACTTTTTCATACCTCTCTCTCTCTTTCATTTTTTCCTTTATACACTTCTTTCTTTCTTTCTTTCTTCTTTTTCACTCTATTTCAGTCTCTCTTCCTCTCTTTCTCATTTATCTCTCCTCTCTCTCACTGTGGCCTTTTCTCTCTTGCCACCCTCACTTCCTATGTTTATCTGTGACATTGTTACTATATTTATCTGTTTCACTCTCTTTATCTTTGTATTTATCTATCTCTCTTGTATAACTCTCTGTCTTAATCTTTTTCTATTTGATACTCATTTCTTCTCTTTCACTTTTTATTTATTCTCGATGTCTCTCTCTCTCTCTCTGACACACACACACTCTCTCTCGCTCGCTCTCTCTCTCTCTCTCTCTCTCTCTCTCTCTCTTTATCTTTGTATTTCTATCTCTCTTGTATAACTGTCTAAATCTTTTTTTATTTGATACTCATTTCTTCTCTCTCTTTTTCACTTTTTATTTATTCTCGATCTCTCTCTCTCTCTCTCTCTCTCTCTCTCTCTCTCTCTCTTCCTCTCTATCTCTCTCTCTCTGACACTCTCTCTCTCTATCTCTCTCTTTCTTTCTCTTTCGTTCTTTCTCATGCTCTGTATTTTCTTTTCTTTCCCAGGGAGTTTAAGATCAAATCCGGTGAATGGTTTCTGGAACAGCAAGTAAAGAAATTTTCTGATGGTTTGCCCTTCTTCCCTAAAGCTTCCCACGTTATTTACCGTATTATTAAATACAAACGCATATCGATGCTCAGTGGAGACGTTTCCTGATCCTGTACATTCTGTTCTAGAAAACAGACACGAGAGCGCAGGCGAGAAACTTTTACACTCTCACCAGCAACTCAGGTGGAAAATACTTAACACTTACAAATAAACATTTAAGCAAAAATGTATGCAAACAAACAAACAAACAAATAAATGCATATGAACTTATATTAGGCATGTTTATAGTTTCATTTCAGTGGTGCCGCCAACTCCACCGCCCGTCACTGAAGATCCATCTTATGGGAAATTACAGGTAATGTGTGTGTGCTTAAAAAATTATTATATTAATATTAAAATATTATCTTGACATGTTTGATGGCTTATTGTGATTATTTTATGCAACACAACAGCATGTACTAATACTAAATTACTCACGTTACAGTTTTCTTGGATATAAAATGTTTACAATATGGATACGAAATTTTACAATGGATATAAAAGATTTTTACATTTTCTTTAAAGGACACGAGAAAACCCAAAGCTTTTACCCAATCAATGGAGAATCTGATGGTTTCTGTCGCCGCTCAGATAAGAAGTAAGAGGAGAAAAAAATAAAATAGATCGAGAGTGATCTATCAGATTTGATGTTAAGTTTCATTTCTTTCATGCACTAGAACTTTCCAAGTCTCAGAATGACCTGAGCGTGGACACGAGTCACCTGACTGTCAAGAGCCAATCAGAAAGCGCCATTGCCGGGGCTCACAAGGTACACAATCAATATTTTTTTTCTCATTTCACAAGAACCTTGTCTGCAAGGACTCCCTATAAATAATTATATTGTAATGATTCTTTTTTTGCGAAAGAGAAACGCAGTACATTTTCAAGCTGTGCGAGTCTTAAATTAATAAGTCATATTCTGTTTTTTCATATTCTTTTTTATTATTAATATTTTATAAACCGTTTCGATTGAGCAGCTCGTTTTTATGGTCAAATACCGAGAGACGCCACCAGAGGGCGCCAATTCCCGGAGTTGGATTTGAATATTGACTTTGAATTTTGAAAAAAATTGCGGTTCAGTTTTGACATTTTTTTAAAGCAGGTAATTAATGTCATCGAATGTTCAACAGTTTGATGGCAAACCTGTTGATCTAGATTCTAACACGCGTGTTTGCCTCACAGCTCGGCAAAGCTCCCAGTCTTCCCACTTTATCCCGGAGTGATCGCAAAAAGAAGTGTCACACGTCATCAAGCTCGATAAACCTGACGGATGACGACACGTCCTACACGAGCGACGAGTCTCGGGTGAGGAGAGGATTGGATGAGTTGCATTTCTGTTGTTTCATAACTGGAAAATTGTATTTGCAAATTACGAAGCTACGACAAAACTTCACGTGAGAAACGTAAAAGCAACTGCAAATTCAATTAGTGAGGTCACAAAAGCTGCCAATTAGAATCGGGGGGAGGGGCTACTTCTGAGTGGGCGGTCACAAAATGGGCAGTGACGTCAATAAAAGGCGACCAGTGTGGAGTTTGTGTAACAGAATCTACAAAAAAACTGATCCTCATCCTCTTTTCACTGAGCAGTGAAAGTTCTTCCACAATTTCACAGGTTGTTATTCCTCATTGTTGTCGGCTTCGAGTGGCGTCAATGCCAATCAGTCTCCGCCCACATTTGAGTAACCCCGCCCACAGATGCTGATAGGCAGGTTCTGTGACCTCTCGAATTTACCTATTTTAAAAACCTAAACTTGTGTTTTTCCTCTATCCACTAGTGCTGCGCGATACTGCAAAATTATATATCGATCCGATATCAAGGAAATACAGGCCAATATCGCCGATACCGATATCAATACAGATTTTTATATATTTTTAGCACACAATATAAATTACATTTGTTTTCTTCATGTGACAATTTATGAAGTGATAGTACATTAAACAATAATATAGTAACAAAATTGTCCAAGCACTATTAGTTTTTTTTTTTTTTCACCTCTATAGACCAATGACAGAAAACAAAGCGACTTTGATACAGGTTTTTGTTCAGATGTTCACATTTTCCCCATTTTAAGTGTTTGTGTAAGTTGTGGTGATGTTACCACAGTAGCGTGTGATCTTTTCACAATTTGCTGTGTTTTCATAAAATACTTCCACACATTGCTCCGTTTTATTGTTTGCAGCACATATGATACACGTTGCTCTCGCTTTCTGGCAACCAATCACAGCAGAGCAGGGAGGCGTGTTCAATGTGCGCCAGTAGAGCTGCGTAACAGAAAGCGCTGTATACAAACTCATTCAAAATATTATATTTCATGCGAGATTAGTCTTATCACTGGTATAAAAAATAACCCAAAGTATCGATATTTTGACTTTTGGATCGATCGATTTTGATCCAACCCCAGTATCGATTTTAAAGATGGATCCGCCCACCACGACACAAATAAACGTAATAAACATGTAAATCCCGTGTTCAGATCCGCAGCACAGAGCGCGACAGCAGATACGCGGGAGAGATGGAGCTGGCGCTCGACTACAGCCTGGCCACTTCCTGTCTGGAGATCACCATCAAATCCTGCAGAAACCTGAGGTGTGCAGACCAGACCAAGACGTGTCGCCCGTGAGTCTGAAGCTGTCAGATCGCTCTAAACCTCACAGAATAAACTTCACTTTCCTCCTGAACGCAGGTTCGTGAGGGTCCGTTTGCTCCCGAAAAGACGTGGAAAGTGTCAGATGAAGACGAAAGTGAAGAGCGGAACCAACCCGGTTTACAACCAAACATTTACCGTGAGTTTTATTACTCACATCTCATGAGGGGGAAAAAAAAATGTAGGGGTGAAAGTAAGACCTAGTGGCGCCTCATCCCACCGGTCCTACTGTTTTATTTAAATTGTGTTCATTTTATGGTTTTAATATGCGGCCACAATTGTGATTTAACATGATGACAATTAGCGTGTGGGAGAACTTTGTTGGTTTTGAGACTGGGAGGCGACGTCACTGTTGTCGAAAAATTGTTGGGATGTTTAAATGAAATGTCTGACCGTCTTTGGCTGTTCCTTGTGTAAAAAAAAAAAACATTTTTTTAAATTAAACAAATATATCAAGGTTTTGTAATAACTGATTCCCCTTTACTGCGAGCTTCCAGACGGTAAGCTTAAAACATTTTTTTTTCCCAATCCAACGTATTATTTCTAATCAAAATATTAAAAAACTGAAAAAAAAACAAACAAAAAAAACATTTTATTATAATTTTAAATGTTATTTTAAACGTATCACCAGAATATACAACATGTAATAAAGAAAAGGCTTAAAATTTACCAGGGACACATTCAAGCAACCCACCAGACAACCCTTCTTTTAAAAATTTGAGTAAAAATGTTCTATGATGTTACTGTTCTCCCCCCTAGACCTCCAAAACTAGTTTTTTTTTTTTAATCTGAAAAAAAAAATCCAATGTCCAAATTTGGAGCGGCTTCCCTAGTGGTCACTGCTGCGGAAAAGCAACGAAGCAGTACATTGCTGCCACCTGGTGATCAAATGATGTATTACAACTAAGTGTATGTTTGAATTTATCAAGTTTTTTGAAACAGAATTTTAATTTAAGTCCCTGTACAATCTGACAATAAACAAAGCGTATCAAAAGTGATACAGAACGCAGTAACATAACGTCATTAACGTCGACGTTTGTCTATCCGTCACTGAAATGTTGTAACGGTCACGTCCGCTAGAGGGCGATAAAACACAATCATTGTCGCATAGCTGCTTTTGGCTCACTAAATATAATAGTACCGACTTTTAGACACTCAATGTGTCTGTTTGTGTGGTACAGCAGCTTAGACACGTTCTGCGACTATGACAAGCTTTTTATAAGTCAACTGAACTTGTTTTTTCTACAGTTTGACAGCATTATTGACCTGAAGAATGTGCGGTTGTGTTGTTAGTGTGCGGTGTGTCCGGAGCAGCTGTCCAGCAGTGTGGTGGAAGTGTCCGTGTGGCACAGCAGAGGCCTGAAGCACAAGCTCTTACTGGGAGAGACCAGCATCAGACTGGACACACACACCAGCAGCTCGGCCTACTACACACTCACTGCCAGGGTAAAGAACACCGCTCAAGCTAAAGCTTTCAAATAGAATTACACTTAATATTGCATGGGAAAGCTATGGAAGCCCATTTCCGCCACAATAACGACTTAGTATCTCAAAATAATGACTTAGTATCTCAAAATAACGATTTGGTATCTCAAAATAATGACTTAGTATCTCAAAATAACAACTTAGTATCTCAAAATAACGACTTTTGAAGTTTATAAAAAAGATTTAAGAAATAATTGGGTTTTTTTAAGTGGCGGAAATGGGCTTCCATAGAAAGCAAAATTGGCATTGGGAAAATATTATTTATAATCATGATAAATGATCAAATTAATTCAAATGATAATAAAAAAAATCTCTCGCCTTACCAGAAAGCGCCGCCAGAGGGAGACATTGAACAGCACGCGCGGGAGTTGCTTCACTTTAGCGCGCGGTTCAATCCTCTACCGAATTCAGACGGTAAAACATTTCTCTGAGTCTCTACGGTGACAAATCAACACAATGAACGATAATAAAAACTCTAAAACTTTCTCGTGCGCATTTCGTTACGGTTTCCTGCCGCACAAGCGCGTGGCGATGCAGTTTCCGGTTGCACGCGCGCATGCGCAAACGGTCTTACGTTATTACGTGTGAACTTTATTTTGAACTGCTTCTTTCTGCTCTATAATTTTAATTCATAAATCTCTCATCAGTGTACAGTGTTGGCCATGTATACAACACTTAACCGAACACTTGTACTTAAGGTATTTCAACTGGAACACTCGAAATCACAGGCGTCACGTGTCGGTCCGTGACGTCACGAGCGGCGTACGTGGAGGGGTGAGTGGCCATCATGACGTCATCCTCCTCGAGGTGTCGCAGGCTGATGCTGGTGATGCGCTCAGGACGCTGCTGCTTCCTGGAGAGAAGACGCTGGTGCAGAAGAAGAACCCTGATGACCTCCAGATGACCTTCAGCGGGGTCACAGGTCACGACCTCCTGCAGGCCACACTGATGCTCCAGCTCAAGAAGAACCACACACACACACACCACAGATCAGCCACACTCAGCGGAGGTGAACACACACACACACACACACACACTCTCACTTGCTCACTGTCAAACCCACACACACACACACACACACACACACTCGCTCAAAAACAAACACTCACTCTCACACACACTTAACACATTCTGTCACTCTCTCGCTCGCTCTCACACACACCCTCTCCCTCACTCTCACTTAACACGTTCTCTCTCAAACACACTCACACACACACACACACACACACACTCTCGCTCATTCTCAAAGCCACACACACACTTGCTCAGTCTAAAACACTCACATACACTTTGAACATACACACGTTCACTCACTCTCACACACACACACGCACACTTTTGCTCAAACACACTCTCGCTCACTCACTGTAAAACACACACGCTCTCTCGCTCGCTCACTCTCTCTCTCTCTCTCTCTCAAACACACACATACACTTAACAAACATTAACTCTCTCACTTATTAAAACACACACACACACTCACTCACTCTCAAACACACACTTGTCCACTCTCAAACACACACACACATACAGTACACTTAACAAACATTAACTCTCATTAAAACACACACACTCACTCTCAAACACACACTTGTCCACTCTCAAACACACACACATACACTTAACAAACATGAACTCTCTCATTAAAACACACACACACACACACACACACACACTCAAACACATTCACTCAATCTTGCACACACTCACACACACACACACACACACACACACACACACACACTCGCTAAACACCCCTGAACACACACACTGCTGTGGAGCTAGACCGGTGTGTGTGTGTGTGTGTGTGTAGTGTGTGTGTGGGAGTGTCTCCAGCAGATGCCGGAGGTGCCGCATCACTTCACTCTTCCTCTTGTGGAGCAGAAGTGTCCGTCAGCAGCAGCTCGAGGAGAACACGGCTCACGATGAGGCTCCGCAATCTACATCACATTGTATTTGTTTAGTTTAAGATATAGTATGTAAGATTAAATATAGAAATATATTTTTGATTAATCATTTCAATGGGTTTTAGTTATATTAAATTATTTTATTACATTGTATTTATTTTTGAATTGTACAGTATCTAGTATGTATTTAATGAAAAACATCTCGATTTCTTTTGAGCTGCAGATCGTCTCTCTCTCTCTCTCTCTCTCTCTCTCTCTCTCTCACACACACACACACACACAGTGAGAAAGTAGCTCGATTCATGTTTGTTCCTCATAATCTTTATTTTTATATAATAAACACCTTTCTAAATGAAAATAAATACATCCAGCGATTGCGAACATCCACAATCCTCGAGATCTCTGACGGAGAACGTCTCGCAGGTTCGTCTTGGTTTTTTTTTTTTTTTTTTTAAACTCTTTCCGTTTTTAGCCCACGGTTAAATTTAACCCCGGATTAAACCTGCTCTAGGTTTTAAACCGATAGTAACGTGCGCTGTACACCTTTGGCACCACATGTCTCGCTTTCTAACCGCGGGTGAATTAGATCCTAAACCAAAGCTGAGCTTAAAACTAAACGCCAAGAAAAAAAAAAAACACGTGTAACTTTCCCCTCAGTTGCAGCTAATCGTTGAAGCCGTCCACCGATTGGTCAGAAATGCAGGATGTTAAACGATTCCGGAAGCTTCCATTATCAACTGAACCGTCACGGATTTAACAACCGCTTCTGATCCGAATCAAGGGTCGCGTGGTTAACCCATTATTTACCATTTAAAGTACCGTACGTTTCTAACCGTATAAAATCCACGAATATGTGCTTGTCGCGTACAAAAAAAAAACGTCGTTCCCAAGAGCCAAAGGTGTTTTAATACTAAAGTTGTGCTATTAATCTTCACGAGTTTCATACTTAAAATTGCCCCTTTAAAGATCGTGCGGCAATCCGAACTCTGAAATCAACAAAAACAAATCTCTATCGTAGAAAACCTATCGCGTCGACAACATGCGCCTTAACATTTGTAGAGATATAAAAAAAAATGTACAAGGAGGAGAAAGATCCGAGACGGAACAGCATAGAGAAGCTAAGTCTACCCGCAATCACCCCGAGAGCCGAACAAACACTAGTGATTCTGGGGAAAAGTCGTAGTTAACACCAACGAAAGAGTTTTAAGACGACAACATAAAAAAAACGAAGGGATATCATACTGCCGAGCCCTGTGCCGAGTGGATCACCCAGAAAACGCATCCTCGGTTCGTCCCAAAGCGGGTGGAGACGTGGTTTGGCCAGATTGAGCGGTTGCGTTTGGTCGTTGGCACGTGCGTGTAAGTGTCATGAAGTGCTAGTGAGACGCCGCGAGACCACGAGACCCTCGCTCACGTCAGATTTGGATCAGCCAATTCATCTACACGAAATAAAAAAAAGAGCAGCTTTGGTGTCGACGCCAGACGGGGATCTCGAGTCTCGCAGGTTTTGGTGGTTTCCGAATTGTCCGCCGTTTGTTAAAGCAGGACGTGCTCTCGCGTGGGCCACTCAGACGCAGGGAGGAAAACAACTATCTCACGACTCTTCCTTGCGGAGCAGAGTCTGGCGTGGGACTCTTATAACGCCTCAAACTCGTCGATCCGCTGCTTGGTGTTGCCTTGGCGGATCTGCCGCAGAGTTTTGTACTTGTCTCGGCCCGCGCGCACGTTCTCCGTGTGGAGCAGGTCGTTCTGGGTCTTCTTGGTGTCGTCCCGGGCCTGGGCCAGCTCCGAGGTCAGAGCCTGCAGAGGAGGACAGGGTGGGTTCAAGTTCAAGTTCTGAGCATTTGCAAGGCGCTTTTCACAGTTTTAACCGTCTCAAAGCCACGGGTGTGAGGTACTTGAGTAAATGTATTTTGTTACTTTACTTAAGTATGTTTTTGGCTACTTCAAACTTGCACGGAGCATCACAAATATAAGCAACTTTTACTCTCTACTCCGCTGCATTTGTGATTGAGTAGCTGTACTTTTCACTCCACTGCATTTGAGGGGACACTTCTCGTTACTCGCTACATTGTGATTGTGCGAGGTCGGCATTGAATTATACCGCGGTTAATTTCTTGGGCGGACGAGGTGCTATCGCCATCTTTAGGCTGCTGAAGGTAATGGAGGCTATTTGTGAATTAGAAACCACATTAACGTGAATTAGGGGAGTTAATGTACGTACACCTGGTGTTTAACTAGGACAACAAAAATAAGTGCTTTTAAAAATTCACCGTCAGATTTGGTGAAACACCTTGCGGTAATTTAATGTTAAAGTGATTTTTTGTCAAGTTAAACTATGCAGATCTTCCCTGACTAACCTACAGCTGATTCCACAACTGTGGGACTAAGTCAAAAGCAGAGACGAATTTCCCCACTAAGGGATTAAAGTTCCATTCTTCTTCAATTAACATGGCAGAATTGCACTGCATCTCTTTGTATAATTGCAGTGCAGAGAAATGTAATATATAATATTATAATATAATATATAACTTCATATTTACTAATCAGAATTTTATTTTATATCTACTTTTTTTTCTTTGCAAATTTGAGACAGACTTTTTGTTCTTTTTATCTACTTTGTTCTACCATTTTTGAGGTTCCATTTTCACAAGATTGAGGTAAAATTCTGTTTCTGTATTAGATATTATTAGATACATATTTCTTAATAATTAAGTTATTTTTAATTGGATACTTTGCTACTTTGACTCAAGTCATTTTGAAACTGTCTGGTTGTTGGTATTAAATAAATGGCTGTGATTATCACTAAGACTATGACAAGACAAAGATCAAAAGTCAAATGGGTGACTTGTTACTTGTAATGGAGTCAGTTTTACAGCAAGTATCTGTACTTTTACTCAAGTATGGCTGTCCGCTACTCTTTACACCTCTCCTCAAAGCGCACGTGTGAATGTGAGAGAATTGTTGCTTTTTATTCATTTGATCGTCTGGTTGTTGGTGTTACTTAAATGGCTGTGAATATTACTATGAAGTGATAAGTAAAAAGTATAAGTAAAAAGACCAGTGAGCAAGCACATATGCGACAGTGGTCAGGTAAAAAAAAACCTCTCTAACCAGGAAAAGCCCGGCTCACTGGTGCCAGTCTCTCCTGTCATTCTACCACTACACAAGCAGTGCGTTGACTCCACCGAGGTCTACTGACCATCAGCTGCTTCTGGACGCGCTCGTTCTTCTCCGCCTCCGTCAGTCGCTCTTCCTCGAAGCGGTGGTCGTTGAAGCCTTCGTTGTGCAGGTCGGCGCTGTAGCTGCTGGCGCTCTCCTCGCCGTCCTCCACCTCGTTCTCCTCGTGTTCGGGCGGTGGAGGAGGCAGAGGAACCGAGGTCATCACGCCGTGGAGCTCCTCACGGGTCTTCACCAGGTCGTCCTGGGCTTCCTGTGCCTGCGCAGAGAGAAGGAAATGCCCTCTTTATGCGGATAGAAGCACCACTGCCACGATCTTCCAGGCTCAAAATAAGAATTCCATGAATATGTGAACATTAGCACCTCACTCGGTGTTCTGAAACCTACAATTCTGGCTGAATATTTTTCTTAATTTTATTTTTATTAACAAATCTATCTTGTGACTTTGAGAACAAAGTACCCCATTTAACTGTGTTCAATTTATTGTCTATTTCTTCCACTGTAATTTAGCCACTGCTAAGTGTCGTGGATAATCTTTATTTTTGTTATTCAGCCGATAAAAGCATATATGCATCATTTAAAGAAACAATAGCGGACAGTGACACAACACATTTCCATGTATTTGTGATGGCTCCTGACTCGAAATGGTGACAAATGAGCACTTAGTTACGTGCATATTTGAATTCTGCGCATATAAGCACACTTCAATGTTCTGGAGCTTCTAAAATTGGAAAAAAAATGTGCTTATAATTGCGTAAATACACTATATCAAACTTTAGTGGACGTTCAGCAGCTGACATTAAAAAGACGCTGAATAGAATTGACAAATCGAGTCGAGAGGAGTGTTATTGGGCTTAGAGGATAGAGGAACATGTCTAGATAACCACTGATTGATAGCGGTGACACTTAGTGGATCTAGAAAAGAGAGATTAGCATCCCCAACTACAAAAGCCAAGCAACGGAGCTCCACAAGGCTCAGTTCTGAGTCCGCTTTTATTCTCAACACTAATGGCCGTTCCTTCATATGGTTCCATTTTCAAGCTCAACTGATCGCAGCCGGATGAAGAAATGGACAAACCAACATGGAGGTTCGTTTAATGCGGACACAGGAACCGTGCGCTTATTGATCAATCTTTTGTCCAAATGTTCTTACTTTCTGCTGCCACGTGGCGGCTTCTTCCTCCTTGCGCATTTTAGCTTCCTCCAACAGGGCGATGCGAGCTGTGTGTTCCGCCAACTCAGAGGCCTGACGGAGACAGACAAAGAGCGTTAAGTGAAGAAGCTGGTCGGAGTCTCATCTGTGGTCCTCACCAACTGCTCCTGGCTCTTCAGCTGGTCCTGGGCCTGCCGGGCCAGTTCCTCTTTGGCGAGCAGGGCGGCCTTCCTTTCCGCCTCCAACCTCAAGGCCTCGTCCTCCGCCTGCCTGCGCTCCTGCTCCAGCTGCAAGGCCCTCTGCACCTGCTCCTGGAGGTCTGGGAAACCAAACACATCCAGTTAGGCCTCAGGAGTCACCTTGGAGGAACTAGACAAACAGGCTTTGACATGAGGGTACGAGTAGGAGTGAAGAAGATGATCATGATGTGATGGAACATTAAGGATCTTTTGGGTTTGTTCCTCACATATTCCCACTCTAGAGATCTAGAGAACATGTTCTGTCTGGTGACGTGTGATGACAGCTTGTGTTGTCAGTAAAGCGTATCGCCACAGAACACCGTGTTCACACCGGTGTGTTTGTATATAAACAGAAGTGGCATCACGCTGCCGGCCTGAAGATGCGTTCCTGCGCAAACCCAAACAAACAAGCGCCAACGAATCCTTCATGCGTGCTTTCTTTGTCCTACCTTTCTCTGCTTTTTTGGTCTTCTCTTCAAACTGGTAGAGCCTCATCATCAGCTCCTGCTTCTCTCGCTCCATCTGATCCTTCTCTCTCTCGATAGCTTCACGTCTCTTCTTCTCGTTCTCCAGCTGAGCTCTGCAGATAACACACGCCGGCCAAAACACACAATGTGACGCGCCATTGAAGTCGGACACAAAGGCCGTTTCTCAGCCGGACCTGCCAGGGATCTCGTAAAAGCGGCTGTACAATCCATCAAATCAATATCTTGACTTTTATTTATTTATTTTAACTTAATGTCCTTGCTGTTATTTTTTATACTATTACGGATCTATTAATTCCAAACAAGTGTGAAATTAGTTCCAAGTTCACAATGCCAACGGATATTGACATCACAACGTAGTGTTCACGATTAGTGTGTGATGTTGATACGGAGGAAACATTTTTCCACGATGATGCTGACACCGATGAATTGTACGTTTCCCTAGAGAACACAACAATGCAGAGACCGATAAATCGTACATTGTCTTAAAATACACAACAATGTCGATACGATAAATTGTAAGTTTGTCCTAGAGAATACGATGCAAATCGAAATGCAAATCGATAATCGTTCGATTTCCTAGAATATGCAACAATACTGGTTCCGATAATTCGTACATTTGGAATGATTGTACACGACGAAGCGGATACCGATAAATCATACATTTTCTTAGAATACACAATGATGCCGATACCAATAAATTGTATATTTTCCTAGAATACAACGATGCAGATAAACTACGTTTTCTTAGAATATACGACGATACCAATAAATTGTACGTTTTTTCTTGAATACACAACTATGTCCATACCGATAAATCGTACGTTTTACTAGAATACGTGACAATGCATATATCAAATTATACGTTTTCCTAGAATACACACCAAAGCCGATACCAATAAATTGCACATTTTCCGAGTATCAATGAGGATGACGCCGATAAACCGTACGATTTCTTAGAATTCAACATGATGCCGATACATCGTACATTAACGACGTCTATACCAATCAGTCGTACATTTTCCTAGAGGACGCAACCACCTTGATACCGATTTTCGTTCGTCTACTGTAGTTTATAATTAGGAGCGTGCCAAAACTGTTGGAATCGCTATGGTGACGGTGAATTTGAAGGAAAGTGTTGGTGTGATCTGCTCACCTCTCCATCTGCTTCTGTTGCTTCTCCTCTCGGGCCTGCGCTTTCATCTGCTGCACCTCGATGGTGTCGGGCTTCCTGCGCCGCATGTACAGCTCGTGATTCCCCATGCACAGCTGCAGGATGCGCTTATTAATGCGCAGGCGCGGCGCGTAGAACACGAAATCCTGCAGAGACACCAGAGAAACCGCAGGATGAATGAGAGAAGTCTGGCTCTGATTAGAGCAGCACGATTCATCGTTAAAAGATCGCCATCTCCATTCTGCCTCGTCACCATCTGAATCCAGCGTTTATACGATTCTGTCTATTATTACTCTCTGATGGATCGGCCGAGTTTCTGACAGAAATCACTCGTCTCGTTTACCTGCACTTAGTGTATGTGAGATGATCAGCAGTCGACTTAAATAAAGTAATAATCGGGGAGAATGATTGATTAAATACAACGGTAGAGTGTCAGCTCCGACATTTTACTACCTGAAAAAAGGTTTTATTCTGAAGTGTGTGTATTTACACCCAGCAAACATCTACAGTTGAGGACAAAATTATTAACCCCCCTAAAATAATCATCGTTCGAAAAGTATTTCAAAAGTGCTTTTAAACAGAGCTAATCATTTCAATCAATTATAATAATCCTCAACTGGACATTATACTGTACTTGTTCATGTAAATGTTTATTTTTATTACGTTTAATGGTGATTGTTTTTCATTCCAACATTACTTTTACATTAAATTAATTATAAATAAATGGAATGAAAAACATAAAGCAATTAGTAATATGTGTTATTATGTTGCTGTTTGACAACCTGATTTTCAGGGTTCAATATTTAAAATAATAAAATATCCAGGAAGAATTGTGAAAAGAATCGTGATCTTTATTCCAAGCAAAAAATTGTGATTCTCATTTTATCCAGAATCGTGCAGCTCTGGCTCAGATTATTCAGTTTAATCAGAATGAAGGGCATTGATCACTTTATGTTCTCTTGTTCTCGTATGCGCTTTGACTTACTGGAGCTTTTTTATCAATGGGCTTGATGACGAACTTCTTGTCGTTGAAGGAAATGTTTCTGATTTCGCTCCACGGGAATCCGATTTTGGGCGTGAGCCTGCGGACGAGAGGAAGAGAGAGTGAGAGATGGTTCAGACGTGACGGAGGAATGCAGAGGAGCATGTGATTAGCATGAGCGGATGACATCATCACAGCGGTTTGGGAGTGTCTCTACCGCCACGTCGTCTGATGTGGAGTCGCGCGTCTATTTCTGGCGCGTCTCATGACCTCTGCCCTACAGCGACACGCTACGCCACACTGAGGCCAGAATACAATCAGCGATACGTTTAAACGATTAGTCTTTATATTGACTAGCTATTGTGGAAAGCCAGTGTTGTAAAGAGTACCAGACATCCATACTTGAGTAAAAGTACGGATACGTGCTGTATAAGTTACTCCAATACAAGTAAAAAGTCACCACTATAAATAAGACTTATAACAAGACTCAAAATAGCAAAGTATCGAATTTTCAAACAACTTAAGTACTCATACTGAATTTGGGCTAAAATAAAACAAAGAAAAGTGAAAAAAACTCTACTCACGAGGCTTTGTTTTCGAATACAGACTTCCGAATACTCGAATTCCATGTTTCAAAAATGGTAAAAGAAAAAGTCAGTCACAAACTCAATCAAAAAAATAAAAATAAAATTCCGAGCTGACTTAGATGTGATTCTACTGGAGTCATTTAAGTCATTGCCTACAATAGACATTACATTTATTCACGTTGCACCAAAAAAAATTAAGCTAAAATATATTAAAGTCACGGTGGTTTTTGCCATGTTAGGCTTGGTTACATTACAATACCACTGTAAAGTCAAGATCTGTGTAGTTTAACTTAACATTAGATTCACTTTAAATTAACATTAAATAGGCTCTTACCTCAATGTGTTCCCTCAAATTTTACAGTGATTTTATAAAAGCGCTTATTATTGTTAACAAAGCAGACACTACGTCTGGTAAGAGTCCTTCTGTTTTTCGGCAACGTTTCTTTCAACTAAGGCCATGAATGATGGTCCGTGCTGGTGCTTTTGCTTCATCACTGGCATCAACCATGTCACCATAGTTCAAATCCTGGTAAACATTCACGCCTCTAATTCACGATCATGTGGCTTCTAATTCACAATTAGTTTGCGCACAATCAAAATGTAACGAGCAACGGTCAGTGTCAATTCAAATGTAGTGGAGTGAAAAGTACAGTTACTCAATCAGACTTACAGTGGAGTAGAGAGTAAAAGTTGCTTCTGTTTTTGATACTCAGTACAAGTACAAAGTAGCCAAAAACCTACTTAAGTAAAGTAACAAAGCACATTTACTCAAGTACCTTACACCTCTACCAATAATGCCCAACAAACGAAGAGCCCTGACACTACCATTTCATCTGTTGAAAAAAAATATCAAACCAAAAAAAAAAAAAAGGCAGACCATGCTGTGTGTCAAGGTCTAATGGCTCTTTGGGATTATTTTCTTGGAAACATCACAAGCGCAAGGCGAACCTGATGGTGAGATTGGCTGCGTTCACATTACACAGCCCATCCGTGGGAACAGACTGGCCCGGGTGATGTGTGGGATTAACCAGCAGATGCCAGCCAGACTCCTGCCAAGTCAGGAAGCAGGACGCAACTTAGCTGCCGAGTCACCAGTGTGGATTACAGGAGCACGACACTTCATATCATAGTGGGGACCCACACTGAAATACACAACAAGCCCCTCCCCCTGACCCAAACCATCAAGATTAAACACCGCCCACAAATTCACACATACACACTTTATCATAGTGGGGACCCATGCTAAAATACAAAACAATAAGCCCCTCCCCCAACTGTCAGAACACACCCACAGACACGCTTTATGTCATATAGGGGAACCACAATGAAATACAAAACAATAAACCCCTCCCCCTAACCATCAGAACTCACACACAGATACACACTTTATATCATAGTGGGGACTCATACTAAAATACAAAACAATAAGCCCCTCTCCTAACCTCATTCATCTAATCCCACCTCCACACACACACACACACACACGTTTATATCATAGTGGGGACCTACACAGAAATACAAAACAATAAGCTCCGCCCCCTAACCACATGTGGGTCCCCACAAGTGACCATAGGAACACACTTTGTCTGGGTCATAGGGACAAAGTACAAATATCGAGCATTTCGGGCCCCACAAACGCCAGTACAGACACAGGTCTATTCTACAGAGCAGTGTTCAATGGCAATTGTGGCAATAACGTTTTTCTGAATCTGAATTCAAGATCTTGTGTCTTGTTCAAACCAGCAACCTTGGATTTAAACCAGCAACCTTCAGGCCACAAGGTCAACTCTGAACCCGCCAGGCCACCACCGAAACTTGGCGTACGAGGCAGTTTGTTTAAGAGAAATCCGACACGGCGCTCGCTAGCCCGCGGAAGATCTCGCCTCGCGGATACTCCAGCGGCCTTAGCTAAGATCCCGTGAATCTCAACTATTTAACAGGTGCTTGCGCAACGCGGCTTGTTCTCCGCGCAGACACACGCGGCCCGAGGATTCAAAGACGGCGCAGCTTGAAAAACCAGTCTTTGTTGCCATGGTTTAAATAGAGGGCATTGTGGGGGAAAAGCCATCCGCTCTTCACACAGAGAGATCTCTGTTTGTGGAAACAAAGGAAATGGATGTTACCTAAAGAAAAGCGCATCGCGGTCTCGGAACAAGCTAGAAGTCAGACATGCAAAAAAAAAAAAAATGTGGAAAAAAAAAATGGAGGAATACGAGCCAAAACACTTCTGGGAAAAACAAGATCATCCACGGCTTATCTCACATCAGCCATTATTTACAGGTAAAATCCCAGGTCGCGTCATTGCGGAATCCTCCGGGCTGGGACTCACTTGTCGTCTTTCTCGTAGATGTTGAGACCCAGCGCGTCCACACCCAGCCACAGCTCCGTGCCCTTCTTGTTCTTGATGTCGAAGTAGTTGACGCCGTACATCTCCAGGTCCTGAGCGATTTTCAAGTATTCCAGCATGGCGTCTTCTCTGGAGACAGAGGAGCGGGGGAGTTAAAGCTGGCAAAATACAGGCCAGAATATCATCTGACAAGAGTTCACGTGCTGTCAAAAGTTCAAATTCAAATGTTATTTGTCACATACACATTATTTTGCGACAACGTGCAGTGAAATGTATTTTACAATCGTCCGGCGTATAAATATAGAATAGAGATAAAATAAGATGGAGATGAGATAAAATGTGAATAAAATATAAAAGAAAACAATACAATAGAGTGAAAAATACAAAAATACAAGATAAAAGTAGTCACAATCATCACTGTGATTGTGAGTTAAAGACTGAGATACTAGAGTTAAAAAAAAAAAGACTAGTAAAAGTATACACTCAACCAGTCCACAAGTAATGCGAGTAAAATGAAATTTTTAATGGTACGGGACTAAATTGTTATATTAAAATATTATATTATTAATTATTATATTATTATTACATAATATTAAAATTCAATAGAAAATTATTGATGCACAGGTGCGATGGATCACGTACAAACCAATAGGGTGTCGGAATGGCATGTGTTTATATGTCTCATCCAACCACAATCAAGTTTACCAAACCGAATGAAGCGATTTATCTGGATGCTTTTTTTAAACGTTAGGAGCAGAATGTACAACTATTTGCATAAAATTTTAAGGAGTAGAAGTAAAAAGCAGAGAAAGTTATTTCTCTATTATGAATAAGCCAAAATCATAATAAGTATTTTTACAAAAACACATTTATACAGGATACAGTTAAACACAGTAAATAATATAAAGATACATTTTTAAATTTTTAAATCAAGACTTGAGAATTATAGAACTAATTAGCGCTCTTGGAATATGGTGTAAAGGTGACGTCTTGCACCATTTATTTTTTGCCGTTTATTTTGTTCTGTTTATCACAGCAAAAAAAATAAACTGATACCAGAGCAAACGACAAATTGTAGAGAATATGCAAAAAGAAATGTAACTCTTTGCGGGATTAATAAAGACTTTATTCTATTCAATTCTATATTGTGTATTTAAAGGTTTGTTTTTTTGTAATTTGAAATAATTTCACCTCTGCTCATTACGTTCCATTTAAACGTATAAAATTGTTCTTCTGAGCATCTGGACCTTCACCGTCTCAGAAGCGACTCGCACTAAAGCTATAAACTGTCCTTTGCTGAATTCAAAGTGTTTAAACACTCTTCATTAACAAACTATACTGTATATGTAATGAATATTTGTAGAAACATATCGAGTACACAACACAGATTTTTTGTTTTAGGAATAATAAAAAAAAAAGTTGGTTTAGAAAAGATACAAAAAACATATTAAAAGAGACAAAATTTGTCAAGTGATGCTCCAGAAGATCAAAGCGAATTTGCCTTTTGAAAACGTGATGGCTAAAAATAAAATATGACAAATGTGTCTATAGAAAATGATACAAACATAAGGAATAAAAAGTTTCTTCTGAGCATCTGGATCTTCACCGTCTCAGAAGCGACTCGACTACACCACGTTTCCGCCTCATACAAACAGAAAGTCAGTGGTGTAGTGACTTTTATCCGATATTACCGTGCCATTAAAACGATTGCGTGCTAAACTGGTCTCGCTCCAGCAGACGCCATCTCACCTCAGCATTCCTCGGTGTTCCTCATGCCACACTTGGATTCTCTCCTCCCACTGTTCACGTGACAGCTTGTGCTGGTCCAGAACCCTGGAGGAGACGGCAGGTATCCTCAGTTTAGTTTTAGTCCCAATTTAGTCATCTTCATTTTTTTTTAATTTTAGTCTAATTTCAGTCGCTTAAATACCACAGCATTTTAGTCAACTAAATTACAGTATAGATTTAGTCAACGAAAATATAAGTGCTACATATTCTAAATGTTTACTAAAGTTGCTGTGTCTAAGAAATCTGAATACGTAGTTAACTATGAACATGGAAAATCTATACAAAGATCTTATTTGGAAAAACATTTTTTTTTCTTTAACTTATTTAAATGAACTTTTCTTCCACTCCAAATAAATGTATTCTCATTAATGAAACCTCAACAAAGAGAAAAACAAATACAGTAAAATAAAATTAATTATAATTGCATCACGTTTATAAGTAACACATGGTTGTACGGTGAAAAAAAGAGGTGTGTTGTATTTCTGCCCGTGAGTACAGATCGTTTTTCTAAGGTGGCGTTGAATGTAAAACAAATCCATATATCGGAGCGCTTTTTCCTGCCGTTCGCCTCTACAACTACCTCTATAGACTCTATAACTACCTCTATCTACCTTTTCCTGCCTTTCGCCTCTATAGACTCCATAACAACCTTATAAAGGCGAACGGCAGGAATAACTACCTCTATCTACCTTTTTTATGATCTACATTGGATTATGATTGGACGTCGTCACAAAAGGCATTTTGGTTTCGTTTTGATTCGTTGACGAAAGTGTCAATAAATGTAGTTATAGTTTTCGTCCCCGAGCAGGAGTTTTATATAGTTTATCAGTGAAAAAGTGTCGTTGACAAAGACGATGACGGAAGTATACGTGAAGGAGCTGAGCAGTGGTGGACGCTCACCTCTGCGGCAGGAGGCGGTCTGAGGTCAGGTAGCCGGGCCGATGCTGCTCCTTGGTAAAGTCCCCAAACTTGGCCTGCACGGAGTACGAGGCCAGCAGCACGGCGGTCTCGGGCGGACAGTACATGTCGTCGCTCAGGATGCCCTCCTTCACCTGCATGAAGAACAGCTTCTGCGTGATGTCCTGGATCAGCTCGTCCGCCACGTCCTCCGGGAAGAACTTGGCGCGGAACTTGAACTGGAGCGGGTTTTCCTTCTTCACGTCCTGAGACGAGACCTGCGACAGTGACATCACACGCTCACCATTAGTGGAGATCACGTTTTGGCAGTTTGGCATTTCTCGTGCTGTCGACTTTTATATTTATTGATAAAAAAAATTGTAATACAAAAAAATATATATATATATATATATATATACTATATATTTCTTTTTTTAAATAACACAAATGCAAATAAATCTACATTTGTACACATTATTTTATCAAATAAAATGATTTTATAAAAACAATATAAAAGCAATATGTTGTTTCACATCTCAGACGTCGTACTTGGCTGGTTTGCCCACTATTTAAACATTAAATAATTTTATTAAATTATTATTTATAGATTATTTAAATTCAACCTTTTCATCTCTTTGTCGAATTCCGATTTTCATTGCCCCCTTGACTTTACTCGGATTAATCGTCCATTCGCTTTTCAACGGCGTCTCGCCTTCTCATCGCTCATCATAGTTACATTATTTTTACTTTTAAGTGGATCTTTATCCAGTGAAACCAACTTCATATCTGTTATCAGACTTATTGAGTCATCAGTTTAATTTTAAGCTCCATTAATTTTTTTTTTTTTTTTTGGTTTCCGTGTTTCTACTTTAGTCTTTTGTAAACGTGTTACCCGCAGAAACAAAGGAAATGGTGTCAGCTCTCAGGAAACGCGCCGGGCGTATTTAGATCAGCGTGACCCGCTCTCACACCGACGCGGCATCAGAGTCGTGCTAGCGCTACGCTAGTTAGCATCAATCCACGTCTGGAAAAAAAAACACTTCTCGTTTGACCGTTTTGCGTTCTGTTGAGAGTGTTGCATCACGTGTGACGATTTTTTGCAGCTTTTTAACAATAAAAGGTGGCACACGTGAATAATTATTCATTATAGATTATCATCAAATAGTTTATTTGCTAGTTCTCAAATCCTGTATTGTTTTCATCCTCACGCCGTTAAACGTCATTGCGCAACTGTGACTTTCTGTTTGTATGAGGCTGAAACATCATGTCGCTTATCGGGTCGTTTCCGAGCCGGTGAAGATCCAGACGCTCAGAAGAACGATTCCACACGTTTAAATGGCACGAGGACGAGGTTCACGCCCCGATACGTTTCATCACAGGCGAGTTTCAGGCTCAGTCACGTGGCGTCTTTTACACCTAAAAACCAAGCTGATTTATGACGTGACGAGAGGAATGAAGTCCAGCAAGCTTCTGCCAAACTCGAACATCTCGAAAATGCCAAACCAGCGCAAACCAGGCGAGCGATCAGGAAATCCATATTCCTCCGAAATCAACGGCATCCGGGACGGAAGGAAGCGCAGAAATCAAACGTCCGACTGGCTGAACCGGTGCGGAGTCGAGCGTGGTTTTAGTTAATCATATATTTAAAAAAAAAAAAAAAAGAGGAGGAAATCAAGCGCACTAATAACCCAAACGTTGTTTTACCGCATTGGAAGCTTCTCCAGAAACGCTCTGTGTGATAGTTTGGGAGAGTTATTGTGATATTTAGAGTAATAACACACTGGGTTTACAACAGAAATGGGAAATTAAAAAAAAAAGGCGTCTTTTAGCAAAGAATCATCCGGAATCTTTGCCACAACATCCGATGCCGAATCGAGAAGAGAGGAACAATATTTGCGTGTTGACTCCTACAGATGGACCTTTCTTCTTCTCTTCTGCCCATCACACCATTATAATCAGTCTAAATCAAAGTGACCCGTGATAGAGAATGACCTTTTTGTCCAGTTTCAGCCAGGTGAGATATCCTTTACTGTCCATGTACTGCAGGCCGAAGTACCAGACTTCTCTCAGGCCGATGGTCTTCACCACCTACAGGAGGAACACAGAACAGGACCAGTGAGGCACCTTGTGAGGTTGTGTCTGTCGGGTTTGTGTCGTCATCTGAAACGTTATAAAAGCCTTGAATTAGAAAGTCAATACAAAGTTCTTTGTGGAGCGAGACTCGTTCAAGGTCATTTCAAGGTCACACATGTGACTTTATCTACACGGTCTGCGTTTAGTTAAACCTTGTTACTCGCAGCACGACTCGCACTAAAGCGTCGTTAACTTAGTAATAATTAACGTAAAAAGGAATATAGGTTGTTACACGGTGCATATGTTGCATTTTTCTCGTGTTCTTGTATCTCGTGTTATATTTAAACCGTTTCTTGCCCTGTGTATTTGGGACCATATTTTTATATATTCTAGTTAAATGTCACCATTTTCTCATCTTTCTTTGTGCACCAAACGGAGTAGCAATACTAATTTCATTGTAACCCTGTGATTACAAATTCTATTCTATTCTATTCAAATGTCGTGTCTGTCATTTGTTGTATTCCAGTGTTCAATCGCTCTTCATTAACAAACTATACTGTATATGGATATTTGTATAAACACAATAAGTTAATATATATATAGGCATTTTTTTTAAGTACATGTTATATATTTTCTTATGCTCTTTTTATTTTTAGGTAAAGAACAGAAAAAAAAAGTTAGATTTTTGTACAAAAGACTTTTATGTACAAATTCTTTGTTTTAGGAATTACAAGTTGGTTTAGAAAAGATACAAAAATATATTAAAGAGTGACAAAATTAGAATAGTCAAGTGATGCGTCAGAAGATCAGTGGGAATTTGCCTTTTGCAAACGTGATGGCAAAAAACGACAAATGTATATAAATTAATATAGAAAATGATATAATGAAAAACATAAGAAATCCGATAAAAGAAACAAAAAAAAAAGTTACTGTATTTAAGTAAAAACTGTGGCGAATCCAAAAGCATTCCGGAGTCCATTTTACTTTCATTACAGAGAACTGCACACACACACACACACACACACACACACCCGCTTGACAGGTTTGAACATTTTTTCCATCACACAGAAATAAAATGATGGCAGTTAAAGAGCCTTCTACACCTCTCTCTCGACTGGTTGGGCTCCTACACAGACGGCGGGACGACTAGACACATAATATGTAATTGTCTATATATATATATAATATAATATATAACGGCTGCTATTCAGCGTTTCCACGGCCGCGTCTGTCAGCGAGGACACGGCCGCCATTCTCCATGCGTCATGCGTTAGGAAACATGTCGTTTTACTGCGAGGGATGCGCCGTGTGTGTGTGTGTGTGTGTGTGCGCTTCTATTTGCAGGGGATTATCCTGTGTCACCAAGCCAGTAATTAAATTAGGTCAAAGGCTTTGGTGCCACTGACAGACAGTTTCCTGGTGAAGCGGGTTATTAACGGGCCATTAGCGCCGCGGCGAGAGCTCAGACCCGCTTTAAAAGCCCGGCTCGCCTTTCATCCCAACCTGCAGGAGGAAGTTCTTCTGTTAGCTCCGGGTTTACTTTGACACGGGTCGGAATACCGTTGTTATGTGAATAAGCCAAAAAAAAAAAAAGTACATTTTTTTAATTAATGTTTCTGGTTCAATTACGTTAATTCTCTTCAAAATAGACATTTTTCTTCATTTAACAAACCTAGCTTGTGACTCGTATCATTTTGATATCGTTTTACTTGAATTAGTGATCCAAAAAGTCTATTCTAGTGGTCAGAACTTCATTTCACAAGATCCTTTGCTCTCCAGTCAGACTCAGAACAATTGTTTCAAGCTCTCAGTTTATCCGACACAGCGACCGAGCGTTTTGATTGTGTCTGTCCTTTGGATTTTTTTTTACTTCTTGCTCTTGTTCTTCATTTCCGACTCTTTCTGCAAAAGCACATTGGACTTGTCTGTAGCCAGTCGTGCTAAACTAAGCTAACCTGGTTGTGGTTTATAGACTAGCTATGTTTGTTGTAATATAAATTATCGTACTGTATTTTTTGAATCTCATTTCCCCAGTGTTATTTTGTCTAATGTTTCTTTATTTCTGTTATTGAGGCAATAAAAGCTTCTACTGTAGCACGTCTGCCTACGGACAATTGTTTAACATTATATTGACGCACACGCGCCGCTGCTTAAAGACGATGCATTTCTGTTAATTTGTGATAGTTCCTGACTTGAAATACGGAAAAATGGGGGCTTATACTTCCGCACGTTTGAAAACGGCGATCAGCATCCCACAAGACTCTGAGCGTCGAAAATTTGAAAAACAGGAGCGCTTATATCCGCGTAAATACGGTAACTGTCCTTGAATGCACAGACAGCGCGGGACTCGGGAGGAGAATAAGCAGCTGTCATTACGGGATTAAAAATGACGGATTGTAGCAGCCATTCATTTAGCCGTGTCAAAGCAGAAGCACGAGTGGCCAACACACACACACACACACACACACACTTTTACAGTGCATTCATCTCCACACTGTTGCTTCGTCTGGCGTGTGATCAGTGACGGGTGGTTCGGTGTGTCATGTCTGACCTGGTCGAACAGCTGCTTGCCGGTGGTGCTGGGCTGGATGGCGAACTCCAGCTCCGCGTCCATCGTGGTGACGCGAACATTCACCTGAAAGATCAAGCCAGGAGCGTTAGCACTTCATCGTCTGCATGTGCGACACCGCCACATGTGAGCTGGAAAACGTGTTGCGAAAGGGGCCAAACTGCTACACGCTAAGCAGGAAACGTAACAACGTAACGTGCAACAATGTTAACGCAAATCTGTAAACGGCTGGAGCTGGAACGAATCAAGACGTTTTGTCTGTTTTCAAAGTAATAACATGGTAACAGTGTGGTGTGTGATAACGTGGCAAGGTAACGGTAACAATGTTTGCTAAACTAGATAGAGCTGTATTAAACACACTGTCTGCTGGAACGTAGGAAGTATTTATGCAAATATGTAAGCACTCACCAGACTTTTGAGCGTCTAAAATTGAAGACAATTAGGGTTCTTAAACAGTAGGAATTTTCATAACCAAACATTAAATCTCGATCCAGTGCCGTGAACATTCCAGAGTTTGGCACAAAAAGATCATTTATTACAAGCTGAATAACAAGCGTGATATTTAAACTAATTTTTACAGGCTTTTCTCTGAACAGACATGGTGGTTCGAGCCGCTGGGAAAAGAACAATGACCCTCAAACACGGCTTGGGAAACGCGGGGAGAAGCCGTTCCTCTGTTAATATTTCACCGCTCTGGCCACAGAACCCAGAAAAACATCCAGAAGCTTCTGGCCGAGTCGAGGAACCAGTAAGACTTCAAATTAAAGTAGAATTCAAATGAAATAGAAACACAAGTTATTTATATAAGAATTTATATTCTTAGTTCCAGACCAACGCGAAGTGGTTATAAGTGTCGCAAAATTATATTAAATATTGCAATATTTAAACTATTATCATTTACCTATGATAATAAGACTTGCAGCTGTAAAAATTACACAAACGTAACAATGTCACGTGCAAAAAGTAACTGTCTAAATGTAACAAAGAAACAAAGTTCCATTCAAAACAATAACAACGTCAAGCGTAACCATGTAAAAAAGTAGCGTACAACAATGTATTGTCGCTTTGAATACAACGGTCTGCTAAATGTAAATATGCAAATGAATTTAAGCAATTATAAACATGAGAAAGTATTTTCATTTCATTACATTCAAACTACAGTAAGAGTAAAAAAAAAAAAAAAAACTAAATCAGGAATATATCGGTTAAAGAGCTTAAAAGAAAAAAAAAATTCAATCATTCAATCAGACATAAAAAGACTCAAATCGTTTCGCCAACACACTTTTAAAGCAAAAAAACAAACAAAGTTTGAACTGGGGAATACAGAGAAACGCTTTATTGACACACTAGTGCATTTACTGTAACACACACACACACACACACACACACACACACGTGATGCTTCCAGCCAATGGCAGCCCTCCGCTTCAGAGCACAGCCTCACGACGTGGAAAGAACTCTGTGTGCTTCTCTTCAGGGACGACAGGGACTGTTCCAGAAAGCACCAGCAGATCAACACACAAAAACATTAGTGCCAATGATGAGCCAGTCAGGAAGTGAGACTCGCAACCAGAAGGGCACAGGTTTGAATCCTGGGCCGAATACTCCCACGTGTGTGTGTGTGTTTGTGTAAACTAAGAAGAGATCCAATCAGAGCATTGTAAATGTCTGTAATATGGAATCAATCCGTAGGTGTGTGTGTGCGTGCGTGTGTGTGTAAAAACTATGAAGATAAACTGTGAACTATGAAGAGATCCAATCAGATCACAGTAAATGTCTGTAATTTGGAATCAATCCGTAGGGGTGTGTGTGTGTGTGTGTCTGTGTGTGTGTGTGTGTGTGTGTGTGTGTGTAAACTGTCAAGAGATCCAATCAGAGCACTATGAATGTCTGTAATATGGAATCAATCCGTAGGTGGGTGTGTGTGTGTGTGCGTGTGCGTGTGCGTGTGCGTGTGTGTGTGTGTGTGTGTGTGTGTAAAAAACTATGAAGATAAACTATGAACTATGGAGAGATCCAATCCGATCACAGTAAACGTGTGTAATATGGCATTGATTGTAGTATTAGTACTTGAGTAGTGTTCCTCAGCAGCGGCGGGTGAGGGGGAGCTGGTGGGGTATCCATTACTCTGTCAGACAATGGCTCTCTTTCAGAAACACGCACCTCCTGCATTCTAATAGACTCTCAGCGCTTCCCCGCACGGCGAACAGGAGTCGGGCCTTTCACTGCCAGAGAAACCGTCCTGGCTGCAACACGCTGGCAGAGTCCGGCACGGGCACACACACACACAAACCACCTCCATTTGATTCAAAACGTTCTTCTAAAAGGTACGTCACTGACTAGCATTAGCATGATGCTACAGTGTCAAATAGCGGCTGGAATCCCTAGTTTGTATTTGTTTGAAATGTTTCGTTAGTCATGTTGGAAAAAAATGGGCGTTTACCTCTAGAATTTGCACACTGTGATTCGCACGTGGAACATATCACAAAATAAAACTTTTTCTCATTTCGCATCGCTGACGCAGTCACGTAAAAAAGTCGATGTATGTGTGTTTAAAAGAACGTTTTTAATCAAATCAACGGAGCACCAGGCACGTCGCTGACTAGCATTAGCATGATGCTACAGTGTCAAATAGCGGCTGGAATCCCCATTTTCCATTTGTTTGAAATATTTCGTTATGTTTGCAGGTGGAAAAAAAAAATGGGCGTTTACCTCTAGAATTAGTAAACTGTGATTCGCACATGCAACATATCACAAAATAAAACCCACTATCTCCGTTTCCATCAGCTGGCAACTGTTTTGCGCCAATTTCCAGAAATTTGCATTTACGCAAAATCAAACTGGTGTGGAATTTCATCTGATCGAAACAAAAACTGGTTCAGATGGAGTAAACGAGGGAATATTGTTCTCAATATTTATGTAAAACTTGAAACATTGATGCTTTTAAATGCAAATAATGGACTTAAATCATGTCAATGGAAGTTGTCTAAAACTTCAGCCCAAAATGGTGAAATGATGCAAATAATTTAAAGGTCAACACAGTCACACCTCGACTGGACAATATAAACCGCCCGCATTCTTCTATCACTCATCCATTCCATCATGCTAATAAACTAGCTTAACTAGCTACAGCAATAAAAGTCCTGACTCATCAAAATCAATAATTACATTTCCTTCTTTCCAAAGTGTCTTTCCAACGTTTCACAGACTGAAGTGCTGGACAACTTTTAAGTCACTTTGCCTTTTTCCTAAAGTTACAATTTGGACGAATCCATCGTTTTCCCGAAGGCAGAAAGGGGCAGATGAGGATGGATTGCAAAACAATGCGCTTTTGTGTGCCACATCCAAAAGGGCGTGACAAGCATTGTGTGTGTATTAATTATTCAGCAGAACAAACCATCACAAAGATTTGAGTGTTAAACAAGGAACGCCCTCGCGGCAGATACGGACACACCTGGAACGCCAAGACAAACTTGCCTCCATGGTTTATAAGTTTGAACTGGCCGTACAATGGAGACGCATGTTATCTCCACTTTATTTACCATGAATAACCTGCCAGTATATTTGTAATGTGTGGGGGAGAAAGAAAATAAAAGGATGAAAAAATAAAATAAAAGAGGCGCACAACAGGCACAAAGAGAGAAAGAGAGAAACAGAGCGCAAAAGAGATATCAAAATAAGAGAAAGGGAGCAAAAAAGCAGCAGAAAGAGCAAAAAAAGAGAAATGGAAAGAGCAAAAGAGAGAGAGAGAGAGAGAGAGAGAGAGAGAGAGAGAGAGAGAGAGAGAGAGAGAGAGAGAGAGAGAGAGAGAGAGAGAGAGAGAGAGAGAGAGAGA
>MU204386.1:1399659-1404659 GCA_017309775.1 Paedocypris sp. Pulau Singkep
GGAGAAGGAGAAGGAGAAGGAGAAGGAGAAGAGAAGGGGCCCGGCTTTCAGCGCTACAGCAATGCGGAGCGCCGGCATGAATGACTGGCTGGGCGGCGACGTCACTTCCGCTGCGATGCTCCTGACAACTATGTAACCATCATAAACAGAGCGAGAGCGCGTGCTTCCATCCATCGCCTTCCAGGAAAAGAACACCGACCACAATCAGCGCAAACCGTTATATCACAACCCCACGCCAGTACATTCACTCCCGCCGCCTCGAGAGCCGCTACCGGGCTAAAGACAGGTGTCCCAGAACGCAAATCCCCGAGGCAAACGCGTCTACCGGTGCAGAATAAAAGCATTGGCTGACACGTCACACACAACCAGACGCATATTAGGACTTCGTTTAACACATTGCAGAAAGAGGATAAAAAAGCGATAGGATACAAAATAAAACAATAAAGGATAGGATAAAACAAGCGCCGTCTTCTAACGGTCCTGATACTCACCGGTTTCGGCATCTTGAGTGCGATCGTGTGCGCGTCCCGAGGCGGAATAACGCGGGTCTCTGCGGATCCTCCTTCTGAAACGAGGAGAAACGCGGTTCAGACGCCGTGACTCACACTGTCAACTCGACATCCCTGACCGTATGAATCACGATTAAAAGCCTGGAACTGGAGATTCTTGCAGCCTCACCCAGAGGAGGCAACGCCGCCTTTGAATTCCAAGTCCCACCCCATTCTGTAAATATTTGCTCCAGTCTCGGTTTCCCAAAGATCGACACTAAACAGGGAATGGAGTGTAACACGCCGTCCCAAACGCGACTTTGATTTGTTTAGTTACAATTACGCAAACGCTCTCGCGGACGGTGGGATTGGGAATTATTGGAAAGTGGGAACAAATAAACCGAGCTGTGGATTAAACACAGATTATAACAGCTCTAAACGTTTAACCACACATACATGCATAGTATGAAAACAGATAATTACCGAAACAACCGAGAAAGGAGTGGATTCTGACCGACGTGTGGAAATGTGCGGCTTTACTGTGCGGTTGCCATGGTGAAGTGAGAAACATTTCTAACAACAAACCCGGAGAGCGTTGGGAACAAACCCTGCGTTTTTGACGACAGCAAATAAACTTTATTTAAAATGGCACAATAATCGTTCCACAAAACAGGACACCCATGGAGTTTTATACTCGTGCGTACAATTTTGATTTATTTCGATTAGTCTTTCATTCAAAATGGTACCATGATTTAACTGATGTGTCACCGTCACGCTGCTTTCTACGTTTTGCTGGCGCGGTTTAAACGTCAAGACGTGTGAAGAAGTCATTTCGAACCGAACGTGAAGACTCGGCTCAAAGGAGTCGTTCAAAGCAACCGAGCGGGAAGATTCGGTTCCAAAGAGTCGTTCGCTAGGACACTCGGGCTTTTGCGCTCTTGCTAAAACAGTGTTCCAAACATCACGCTAGCCATGACGCGCACAGTTTCATCCCACGATAATAACACATGTCGTTAGAAAGTGGCAAAAGTTCCGGACAATAGAGTTTCCGCATTTCGACCAAACGGAACCGGTTCTCGGTCTCTCTGCCCTGCCGCCACCTGAAGACGGAGTGTCATGTCTCTTAAGATCAATAATGTTTGCGTGTGGTGCAAAAGCCCACGTCCCGTCAGCACCACGAGCCGTTTAAAGAGCCCACACGGCCATAATCAGAGCAACACCTGTTGCTGGAGATTCCCCACCGAGGGCGGCGTCTGAACAAAGGCAAACGCGGCTCCTACAGACGCGAACCGGCACTAACGCGATCTTTGACCCGGGCAATAATCGATCGGATCCGATCTTACCGGAGCAGGTGTGTGAGCTTGGCCCAGCTTGGTCGGAAAATGTCCCCTCCCTCCGTGTGGCGGCGCGGCGCGGCGGTAATATGGCTGACGGTGACGGTGACGGTGAGCTCACCTTTGTGCGCGCGGCTCAATGACAGCAGCTTCAGTTCCTGTTTGACACGCTGCGCGCGCGACGCCCACGGAGGAGCGATCTGTGTCGTGTGTCCCCGATAAAACACGCTGAAACTAATTCAACTCAAGTGGCTAGAAATCTCTCACAAAAACCTCCTCTCGTTCGGCTGCTGTCTGGTGGAACAATTGACCTATTGCGCGAAGAAAGTCTGCAACCTTCTCAACGTTTAAAAAAAGCACTAAAAACTGAGCTCTTTCACCAGCACCTTAACACTGATAAAAATACATTTCCTTTGTCTTCTGTTCACTGTTTTTGTTGACTGTCATGCCAAGTTCCTTATAGTCTGTGTAGACATCTACTGTAGCCTTTTGTAGACAAATTGCTTCACCTGCTCCTCCTTTTGTAAGTCGCTTTGGATAAAAGCGTCTGCCAAATGACTGTAAAGTAAAATAAAGTCGAACGAATTTGAGCGGTTTAACGCGCGCGGGGGACGTTTGTGTGTTGCTCCGTTTTTAACAGGTTTTATTAACTTTTTATGTTGTGGAGCATATTAACCAACTTGTTTTAGAAAGGGAGCAGTCGTGTGCAATGTTGAAAAATAAAGTCCGACCAAGTTTTATTATTTTATTGTTATACTCAAATATCTACCAAAGACTGTATAATAAATTGCATATAATACATATCATGTTAATTAGCCTAACACAGTGTTGTGTACATCTAATTGGCATAATACTGATCAGTATTATAAATAAATGAATAGAAAACTTAAATGAATAGAAAAGTTGTCAATAAACCAATGGAACTTCATTTATAACTTCCTTTCAGTCTCTCTCTGGCACACATTCTCACTCTGACTCTTTCTCATTGTCTCTCTATCCCTCTCCCTCTCTCCCTCTCTCTCTCTCTCTCTCTCTCTCTCTCTGTGTGTGTGTGTGTGGCCTAAAAGACTCAACCACAAGAATGGCGGAACAGTAATATGACCCGTCATTCACTGAAGGCCCAATAAAGTCACCACAAAACCCCAATGGTACACTTGTGCAATGATGAAGTTCTATTATTTAATTCAGTAAACTGCTCCACAACCCGGTCAACTGAAATGAGCGTAACCCGAAGAAAACAATTGTTCGAAGCACTAACGTTGTTACACGCCACTTAATTATTAAACGCATTTACTTATCTGAAAGAGGGGAGAGAGAGACAGAAAAGAGAGAGTGAGATAGAAGGGATGTATACATGCAAGTTAGGTGACACAGAGAGAGGAAAGTAGACGAGGGGGATAGAGAGTAAGAGAAAGTGAGAAAGAAACAGTAAGAGACGGAGAGAGAGAGAGAGAGAGAGAGAGAGAGAGAGAGAGAGAGAGAGAGAGAGAGAGAGAGAGCACAGTGATGGAGACAGTAGTCAGACCGAGACGGGGTGAGAAAGAGAAAGAATGAGTGAGTGAGTGAGTGAGTGAGGACAGAGAAAAAAGAAGAAGAATACCTTTATTTGTCTCAACAGAGAGAGGGAGGGAGATGGAAACAGTGAGAGAAAGTAGACAGAAAGAGTATTAGAGAGAGAGAGAGAGAGAGAGAGAGAGAGAGAGAGAGAGAGAGAGAGAGAGAGAGAGAGAGAGAGAGAGAGAGAGAGAGAGAGAGAGAGAGAGAGACAACAAACAACAAAAAATAAAACATAGCACATTTAGTTCAGGATGGTTAGGTCATCAGTGGAATGATGTGGACTGTGTGTCACTAGATGTCCGGCGTGAAGTGACTCACGGGTCTTTCCTGGACGACATATTTACATCCACACGCCTGTTTCTGTTTGCGTCCGCCCGGAGTGAAACTGCCAGGCACCTGGTGGGCGTGGTCAACACGAGCGCTGACCAATAGAGACTCGGGATGAAAATAGAGCCGTATAAATAGACGAGGAGAATTAACGCTGAAGTGAAACTGCTGTAAGAGTTCAGATCTCACTGCGTTTGGAGACGCTGCTGTAAATCATCTTTACGACGCGTCACATAACACGGCTGAAACCTTTATAATTGTCCCCACATCCGGCGTGTTAAAGAAAATATCATTTGGTTCAATTTCAAGTTTAATTTATTTATAAAGCGCTTCCCAGAGTCACGGAGCGTCTCAAAGCAGCCGTACGAAACAAACAATCATAACAATTGGTTTAAACTAACAATTATTCACATTAATCGTAAGCTCAACACTTAATAAAACTATCGTTAAAATACAAAGACGGTGCTTGTGGTGTGAATTTAAACGTCTTTTCATGTACCACAGCGCCATCTACAGGACATATTATATAACGTATGAAATTAAACCCAATTTCTTTAAAAACGTTATTACGATACGCATATACCGTTGAATAACGTGTTTTGTGCATTTTCAGGAATGTTCCGGAAAGCGCAAAATGGACCAGGAGCGACTCCTCTTGTGATCTGAAACCAGGAGACTAATAAGAATGTTATATAAAACACTTTCGAAATAAATGTCAAATTCGGTGTACCTGCGTGAAATTACTCTTCCTGGTCAAAGGCAGCTAACCTTTTCCCAGTGACATCTTCAATAAGTTCTGAGGAGGACAACAAGTCATTTCAACTGAGTATTCTCCACTCAATCAAATTTTTAAAAATAAACTAGGAACGACTTACGGTCAAGAACAATTCTGGCCACGCGTCTCTGCTCCAAAGTGCTGCTGACGTCTTCCATCAGGGCCGGCAAGAATCCGGTCTCGATGTCTGAAGCAGAAGAGCGTTCGTTAGACGGACACTACATCCTCCATCCGTTCAGTGGAAACTTGCCTCTTTCCACCGGATCGTAGAAATATCCACATTCCCTCAGATTGGAATAGACGGTTGGAAGCAGATCCGACAGGTAATGCTGAGCAAACGCTCTCGCGGCAAACTTTTCCGCCGTCTCCTTCTCTTTCTCCAGGACTTCTTTCTGCTGCCTTATCCGGTTCCCCTGCATCAAACACTCTGCTAGATCTTCTGCACCCAAAGACCGTGTGTGTGGAACCGAACCTTCTCCACGTGAATCCGCCTTTCCCTCTCCTCCAGTCTTTGAACTT
>MU204386.1:1409659-1435894 GCA_017309775.1 Paedocypris sp. Pulau Singkep
CGGACAATTCCTATTTACATAGCTTCATAGAGGAAGGATTAGCCGTTAGCATAAAGGGAAACACAGCTCTTAAAGGGAAACACAGACTGTGTCATAACGTTGTGCGTTATTCACAGCTTTACAACGATGTAATTTGTTTTTTGCTGGAACCTGTAACAGTCTTAAAATGTTTGAATTAAATCATTCTGACAAAGTCTAAGTCGATTTGGAAACAATGTCGAATCATAGTAATTCAGGAATTGTTAGTAGACAGCTACCGTTCTACTCTGACTATTGACGCACTGGAAAATCACATATACATGTCCACTAATCCCTTTTTTACATATAAGATACACCTTTTTCCAGTTCATGGGACACACAGTACATTTTTAAACGTTTTGTAGAATTTTATGTGCGCCGTATAGTTAAACTTTACAGTGGTGTGAAGGACTTGAGTAAATGGACTTCGTTATAACACTTTTAAAGTTTTTTTTTTTGTCTACTTTGTACTTGTACTGAGTATCAAAAATATAAGCAACTTTTACTCTCTACTTTTTACGACTACTTTACGACTACATTTGTGATTGAGTATTTGTTCCCTTTACTCAACTACATTTGAATGAATACTGTTACTCGCTACATTTTGTAACAAGAGGCTCTTGTTTTTACATTTCTTGGGGTTTTTGAGCCTAACTTCAGTACAAAATGGATACTTACGACTTCTACCCAAGTCTTCTTTGAATTGGCGACTTATAATGTTGTCTTAACTTGTAATGGAGTCATTTTTACAGCAAGCTATCCGTACTTTTACTCAAGTATGGCTTTCATGTACTCTGCACTCCTCTCATCTGCACATAAGCTACACCTTTTTCCAGTTTAGGGGGCGCACGGTAGATCTGTACTGTCTTTTAGGATTCTAAGTGCGTCACACAGTCCAACAATAAGGTGTTTGTAATGTGTTTTTCGCAACGTGATACACCGTAGAGCAGGACTTACACGTAAGACTCCTTGGCGTAGGAGAACTCCTCAATCACAGGCTGACTACACCGGCGGGACACCGGGTCGGGCTTGGACTGGGACACTGACTCGGACATGGCCCTCTGACGGAAGGACACGGGCTGGCACTCGTCGAGATTAGCATTGCCGCTAAACGTCTCCACGTATTCTGGAGGTCCATTGAGGTGGCAGGCATCGAGAAGGTAGTCGTTCATGGAGATGGGCCGGGACTTTCTGCCCAGCTCTCTGGCGTGTTGGACGGTCATGGCTCGGTACAGCGGAGGAGCCGGCTGAGCTCCGGTCTGCAGCGCTTGCTCGTACGATGGCGGGCTGCACGGCATTCGACTGTCCACCTGCTGGAAGACCTCGATGGCCGAGAGGGGTCGGCGGCGCTGAAGAAGCTTGTCGTGGTTCTCGGCCTCGCTCTGCAAGTCCTCAGGGAGAGGCTCACATTTCGTGGTCTCACCTTTCTTCAGACTGCCTCGGCTCAATGTGAAGCTCCCCAGGCTTTTGTTCCTCATCGAGAACGATCGTCTGGTCACCTCTTGGTCTTGCTGAATGGAGTTTGGTCTGGGCTTGAGCGTGAAGGACGAATGCCTGGTTGACTGATCCTTGCTTGGAGGGGAAGGCAGTGGTGTGGTGGTCTCGGAAATGCTTGCGGAGTTTGAGGAGCAGAAGGATGGACACGACCCGGCCTTGGATGCTGCTGAAGATGCACTGATGGACAAGCCCGTGTTTGGAGCTTCCACTAGCATCTGAAAGGCTGATTTGTTCTCACAGCCACGTGGATGCAAAAGAGAGTCGTCTGAGATGGGCTTCTTGAGTGGTTGACCTTCAAAGTCTTCGTTCTTTGTGGAGAAGTCATCATGGCTGCGGGCTAGCTCTCGTAAACCTGACATGGTTCCTGCCAGGAAGACGGAGGGCTCGGAGAGTCGCCGGCAGAAGGGATTTGTGAAGGCGTCAAATATGGCATCAGAGGAGCACGACTGGATTCCCGAGCAGCCCAGCTTGCTCGAGGAGGGCTTTCCACGCAGCATCATCTCAAACCTCTGATTCAGGCTCTCGGCTTCCAAGCAGTCGCCGTCAACATCATCGGTGCTGTCGTCATGCGGATGGACATCAAAGGAGTTATTGGTGGACAGAGACGAGGCTGAATCTGCAAAGTAAGAGTCAGAGCTTAGTGGAAGTCATTCCATTCCTCTGGAATGAGAAGCACAAACTTCTGCTTAAGGAAATGATGGTCCATGAGAATTGATAATATTCATACATATCTAAAAGTACCATTATGATGTGAATATAAGTATTTATATTAATAATGAAAGCTGTCAAAATTAACGCGTTAATGCAAGCGATTCATTTCTAAATGTTAATTTTTTTTTATGTTAATCACAGTTGCAGTTTGTTTTACTTCCTGTTTTCCCTAAAGACGTAGTTCATTTTCAACTGCAAATAACTTGTCAGAATTCTCGGTCTGATCAAATCTCTGTTCAAAAAGCCTACTCTTTAGATTCATATGGATTTGATAAACAGACAACATTGTGTTTCTTTACACTTATATTTAAAAAGAGACATTCTGAGCTTTACGTAGACATATGTTTCATCTTGGAGTGATAAGTATTTATTAAGTTACAGTTAAAAGGCAAAACCCATTTCACGTTTTAGTTTTATTATCATTTATTATGATTATTATTATTTTTCTTTTTTTATCTTACAAAAAAAAAACACAACGCCCTGCTTTTATTAAGAGTGTAACCTAAAATAATAGGTTACACATAATAAATGTCCCCGCTGTAGGACTAATAAAGGCTTTTTCAATTCAAATGATCTATAAGCTTGTATAAAAAAGTGTATGCTTATATTCACGTAAATATGGTATTTAAAAAACAATATCCAGAATATATGTACGTACACAAAAATCTTCCAAAATTGTCTCCTGGAAAACCTTTTTTACCTGACTTGTCCAGAGATTCCATCTCCTCTAAATTCCCAAGGAGAGTCAGGATCACACGTCCGAACACTTCGCAGCAATTCTCAATGAGGAACTGGATGAGTCTTGTGACCTTTGACCCAAAAGAATCACACTTAATATCACAAAGTTCATGCATGTGGGACATTATGTCGGAACCAGTCCGAGCTGCTGGTTTAGTCAGATAGAAACTGCAGGGGTGTAAAACATTTCTCTTCTGCAGCGAGCTTCTTAAATGAGTGCTGCTGGTGAGAACGTTTCAGTCAGTATTGAAAAGGGAAACCACCTTCTCTATGTCCTCCACGTCTAGCGGGCGACTGTCCCGGTGCAGAAGGGTCGGCGCAATGCAAACCGACAGGTTCTTGGCATCCATTTTGTTGGTTTGTGAATGCAGACTGATGTGGTGGAAGAGGCAGAGCAGATGCTGCAGAAGGAGACTGTTGGCTTTGGGCAGCATCTCTGCAACCCTGAAAGTCGAGGGACAGCAAACGGTTCAACTGAGAAGAATTGAGAAGCTTCAATTCAAGCAAAGAGAACATCTCTTGGCTCTATTTAATCATAAATCATCCTGTGGACAGCATACACCATGTCGCAGAGATACTTGAGGAGACATTGTGAGAATCCTTGTGGATGCTTTAGGATTTGGGAGGACTAAAAGAATCCTTCAGTATCGGAGAATCCATTTAGAAACGGATTTTCCGATACTGAAGGATCCTTTTTAAACTTTAGAGGATTGTTGAGGATCCATCTTTTAGGAATCTACTAAGAGGATCCTTGAAAATCCATGTGTCCATTAACCAATTCCTCAACAAACCATGTCCTCAGGAGGATCTAGGCCTTGAGGATCTACTGAAAGGATTCTTGACTGTCAATATAGGAATTTTGAGGATTCATGTCTTTGGACCTTTAAGAGGATTCATTTCTTAAAGATCTCTTAAAAGAGTCATAAAGGAAAATATATTAATAATCATAATATGTTTCTTGAAGATCTATGAGGATCTACTGGGAGAATTCTTACGGATCCAATCTATAAGGATCCATGCTTTGAGGATCCGCTAAGATGATCCATATCTTGAGGATCCATTAAGACGATCCTTTAGGATCCATACAATTATTATTGACGGTCAATATAGGAATTTTGAGGATCCGTGTCTTAGCATTCACTTAAAGGATCCATGTCTTGAGGATTTACTAAAATGGTTCCCAAAGAAAATGTCTTGTTACTCAATATAGGTTTCTTGAGGGTCCATGAGGATCTACTAAGAGGATTCTTGAGGAGGATTCCAAGCTTTGGAGGTGGATCCACCAAGATGTTTCCTGTCTTTGAGGATCCACTAAGATGATCTCTGTCTCTAGGATCCCCCTAATCCATAAAATGATTCTTGATCCTTCAGGAGGACAATGTCCACTAAGAGACTACAACTGTTGTTGGTGTGGTCAGCTTACCTCCTCAGCTCACTCTGAATGTCCTGTGGGCTCTTTCTTCCCAGAGCACTTATCCAGCTTTCATAGTGCTCAAAGACCAGCAGACCTCCAGGGAGCTCCTTCAGGAAGATCTGCAAAGAACCACAAAGCTGCTCCGTTGTTTCGTGCATTTGTCAGAAAAGCATCAAGGGGGTTTGGGACATTGTTTGACCTTCAACAGTCCCACCAGGAGAGTGACCGGCAGCGCCTCCATGTCCACCTCCGCTCCCGAGTTCAGCTGCTCCTTCAGAGCGTTCAGGTTTTTGCTGTTGCAGGACACTCGGAAGACACCTTCAGTGAACGGACCCTTCCTGAACAGCAGCAGGAGAATTTCCTAGACAACAAAACCATGGTGGATTCCATGGTGAAGATAAGGTTTAAACTTCAGGAATGTCTGTCACGCTTGCTCACTTTCTTGTTCACCAAAGCATCTCCGCTATTCGTTTTGTGATAGCTCAGATAACAATGCATTGTTCATCACAGAGAAGCACTGCATTTCCTTCTGTGGTCAAGGTCTTTGAGAAGACAAACAGAAGATCTGAAAGAGTGAACATACGGTGATGGGTTTGGGGAGTTGGGTTTCATCCTGGAGTTGTCGCCCAAAAAGCAAAGACTCGGGCTGGTAGAGCAGACTGGGGTTTGTGGAGCTTCTCTTCAGCCGAAACGAGAACAAGCTCCTCTTGCCTCCGTTCTCTCCTGCAATCATCGAGGCTCTTAGATCTCCAACACAGAACTTTCTAGAATGTCTTCTGCTTTAGATGAACCATCGTAGTTTTTCACACTATGTTTTTCACACTTTTACTCCTACTTGGTTTCACTTGTTGGGCACACACGCGCACACACACACATGTGGTTTGCTCGAGTCATGTGGACTGATTTAAACCCACCAATCGGCTGCTGCGCTTGCCCGTCCTGGTTATGTAACGGCTTGGAGGAGGCGGAGACTTTGCCGTTGCCCTGGAAACAGGCACGTGTTTGTCACGAGTGCATGAAGAAACAGTTTGTTTACGCAAACAACTCTGTATGCCAACGTCCGACGAGGAAAACAAACGCAACGCTCACGTCTCCAGGCGTCTCCACAGCAGCAGCGTCCATCCCAACTCCACTTAGCGTTTTCGTCTGCAAAGTCGCAGTTGAAAAATGGGCACGCAAGACAATTTCGCGAAACGTAAAGGACGGCGACTTTCTTACCGCGGTGCCGCCACTCAGCAGCTTCATGAGGACGCTGGGCGGTGAGGAAGTTCTGCCCGTTCTCCACCGCTCCTCCGCTGTTTTTCTGGGTGAAGAGGCGTGAGGGTTAGAGAGGGACTGGTGAGGGACTGGTGAGGGACTGGTTTAGAGGTGCTCACCTGGTCAAGGCGCTGAACCACTGCTCCTTCAGCTCAGGCAGACTGCGGGCCACAGAGGCGCATGGTTAGTGATGGGCGTGTCATGAGGGGCAGGAAGCTGCCGAACCCACTTCCCCTTTCTGATATCGCTATGACTTTCTGAGGTTACTGCGACTAGCACGGCTCTACTGTAGAGCATCTGCCAGCCGAAGTTAGGAGACTTTTTTTTTTTTTTTTTTTTTAAAAGCTTTTTTTTTATTATTCTTTTTTTCACAGCTATATTGTTGACTGTCTGTATTTCACTGTGGAAATCAATCGAAGAAGTTATTTTAAAACGCACAAACATGGCTTTTGTGACTTTCCCACCAAGATTAATGAACAATCCATCTATGCATTAGTTGCTTATTTTTTAGAAATATACTCAATTTTTTATACGAGGAAATGTTTTGTTTTAGATATCTCTCTCTCTGTTTGTCATTATACACTCTCTGCCTTTCTATCTCACTCTCTCTCTCTCTCTCTCTCTCTCTCTCTCACTCACTCACTCTGTGTCAATCTCTCTGTCTGTCATTATCTCTCTCTCTCTCTTTCTCTCTCTCACACTCACTCACTCACTCACTCTGTCATCATATCGCTCTCTCTTTCTCTCTCTTACTTTATCTCACTTTCTCTCTCTCGTACATTCTCTCACTTTCTCTTCCTTTCTATCTTACTCTCTCTCTCACTCACTCTGTCTGTCATTATCTCTCTCTCTCTCTGTCTTTCTCTCTTTCACTCTCTGACTTCCTTTCTATCTCACTCTCCATCTTACTTTCTGTCTCTTTCTCTTTCTTTCTATCTCACGCCCTCTCTCTCTCTCTCTCTCTCACTCAGTCAGTCAGTCAGTCACTCACTCACACACACACACACACACCCGCGCACACACACACACACACACACACACACACACACACACACACACACTCCATCACTCACTTTCTCTCTTACTCACTCATTTATTCACTCACTTGCTCTCTCTCTCACACACACTCACTCACTCTCTCCCTTATTCACTGACTCACTCTCACACTCACTCACTCTATCTTACTCACTGACTTTCACTCACTGACTCACACTCACTCACTCACTCACTCATTCACTCTCACTCGTACGCGCTGTTAAGAAAACTCGTTCATGCTTGTTTCTGGAGCACGAGGGGAAACAGGAGACACAGAGGAAACCCACGTCAGCACACGGAGGACAAACAAGATACGGGCAGCAGTGATCGGGCCTTGAGCTCGGCTCCTCTCTGCTGTTTCAGTTAGTGACATTTTTATTTTGGCATTACTTTTGCTCTTTTACACTTTGATTGGCGAGAGAGCAAAAATAGAACAGAACTCACCGAAAAGACACGAGACACAGAGAGACGGACCACGCCAACAGAAACGATGCCCGTACATCCACCTCTGCACCAGGGTCTTCAGCCTCGTCATCCTCACTTTCAAAGTCCCACACCCACAGGTCCTTCAGTTCAATCCTGTGCTTCAGCCTGTAGCTCGCACTCGACCTACACACACCACAAGTGGAGAGTACTTGAGTAAACGTATTTTGTAAATACTGTAAATGTTTTTTTTTTACTTATTAGTGTTTTTGGCTACTTTGTGCTTGTACTGAGTTTAAAAACATATAAGCAACTTTTAAATTTACGCAGTCCCAAAAAATTCATGCAACCAATAAAGTACAAGAGTTTCAATAGCTAAATAACTTTTTTCAGTTTCTTTATGCGTTCGTCGTACTTTTTTTTTTTTTTAGAACCAATTATGCATATGCATGCACATTGTATATTTACAAAATGTACAAAAAGTTTACTCAAGTACTTTACACATCTGAAACATATACACACATGATTAGATACATTTTTTTTTGTGTTTTTTTCTTTTCCTTTTTAACTGACTCTTTTCCCGCCAAATTTTTTTAAACTCATATAAAGAATCGACATTTCTCTTTTTAAAGACTTTTCACATAGCGTCTTGGACTAAGAAAAGCACTATACAAATGAACTTGAACTTGAACTTGATCAACCCTTTGATGACTTCAGTGTTTACAGCCTTAAAATGTGCCAATTTGTCTAAACAGACTTAGCTTACATGCTAACTCTTCTACAGTATAGGCAAATACACCTACTCATGTCAAATAAAGCAACAGAAAAGCGTTAATTTGATAGAAACAGTAATATGAGCAGAGGTTTGGTTCGATTAATTGTTAAGCGTTAAGTCCGGGGCGTTGCGTAAGCCTTTTGTTACGTAATGGCTTCGGCTCTCTGTAGATCAGAGAAGCTCTTAGCGCTTTAGCTTGGTTCACTTGTTTGGATCGGATTTGCTTCTCGCTGCATCGGTTCTGAACCATGACTTACTAGTGATGGCTCCTCAGAGAGCAAATCCATTCAAGCTTATCGTCCAGTCTCCATCACGTCAAGGTCAAGTGGCACGCCGGTACGGCTGGAAACACTCGATAGTGAGAGCGAGTGCAGGAGACACTCAGGGCAGCCATCAGAACACTTTCCTTAAGGTTCCATCGATGCTTTTCACCAACCCTTGTTATCCAACACGTTTATGATTTATAGCTATCATGTTAAGTTTGGCATTGAAAAGTGTGAGGATTTCACACATTTCCTAGTCATTCTGTTCAAGGCCTGAACAGTCAAACAGCTGCAAAACAAACTCAAACCGGTCAAAGATGTTTCGGGAAAGAAACATGCGGAAAACATCTTCCGGTATGGCAAATATAATTTCGATGACGATTAACAGAGAAGAGCACAAGTAGAAGTTGACATCCAGAATTACAACGGTGATTAGAGAACTGAGTATCAAAGCTTCTGATTCCTTCATTCATCTGATCAGCGTGTTCCGTAATTAATTTTCTGCTTCTGAGTTTGTTTTTAGATTAATTTTTTCATCCGGTCTGGAAATTTCAGACTTGGCGTAAATAGAATGTCTGTAGTCATTCTTTACAATGCGAATCCGTGAATCCGTCTATTCACCCATCCATCCATCCATCCATCCATTGACCTTTAACACCAACTACTAATCAATAAAAAGCAACAATCCTCCTACATATTCACACGTGCGAGTTGAGACAGTTAAAACTGTGTAAACAAATGCTCAGAACTTGAACTTGAACTTGGTGTGAAACTCTAGTCATTCTCTACAATGCCTAGGCAAGGTACACAGAATAACAATCCAAACGTTTCTATAGTATTCCTGCATTTTGCTCTAAGTAGCTACAGCACTGATTAAATGAACAACACCCGATGAAATCACATGACACACTTGGGATTCTGGGAAATAGAGTATGTGAGGCACAGACAACACAATCGCGACAAATACGTTTAGCGACTAATAATTTGGTTGATAATAAAATTTAAATAATTTTGTGATTTTAGGACGTTTTCAGTTCACGCTGGTTGCAGTGACAAACGTGAAGACGACACGGTGCTTACTTGAGCTTGGCGATGACCAGAATGTCACTGAGAAGAAAGAGATGGCGTTCTCTGGTCTTCAGTCCCTCCGTGAGCTGAGCACACTCCTCCAGGATCAGCTCGGTGTTCTCGTCGGTCAGTCCCAGCACAAACGGACACTGGTCCACCGCCACCACATACTGCACCTCCTCCCTGTGGACCACAACACGTGATAGAAGAACATCAGTGTCCGGCAACTCCAAAGATCTCCAGACGGGATGAAAAGGCAAGTGCAATATTTGCCAGGTAAAACTGATGGTGAGAATTTGACTTCTTTTAAGGATTCTCTGAGGTAAATTTAGCTTCACAAACAGAAGTTTATTAATTGATTGAATCTTTGTAACTTGAGTGAATTGAAGTTCTGCTGTTAGATAAACAATATTGGAGGAGTTCCCTTCCACCCATCTATCCTTTCATCTATCCGTCTATCCACCCATCCATCCAACCATCCATTCGTCTATCCCTCTATCTATCTATCCACCCATCCATTTATCAAACCATCCATTTGTCTATCCGACTGTCCATCCATCCATTCATTCCTAGACCTGGTGTTGTAATCTATTTGTCTGTCCGCCCATCCATCCACCCACTCAGCCATCATCATCTATCCATCCACCCATTCTTCTATCATCCATCAATTCATCTATCAATCATCCATCTATTTTTCCACACATCCACTTCCCCATCTGTCCATCCATCCAACCACCCATTTCTCTATCCCTCTATCCGTCTATCTACCCATCCATCCGTCCATCCATCTATCAACCAACCATCCATTCATTTAGCCACCTATCCATTCACCCATCCATCTATCATCCATCCATTTATCTATCCATCATCCATCTATTTGTCTACTCATCCACTTCCCCATCTGTCCATCCATCCAACGATCTGTCTATCCCTCTATCCCTCTATCCATCCATCCATCCATCCATCCATCTATCTATCTATCAAACCAACCATCCATTTGTTTATCCATCCACCCAGCCATCATCATCCATCAAGCCATCCACCCATCTATACATCTATCCATCAACCTAGTGTTGTAATCGATCCGTCTCTCTGTCACCCAGCCATCAGCATCAATCCATCCACTCATTTACCATCCATCCATTCCTTTATCCATTATCCATCTCTTTGTCCACCCATTCATCTACACATCCACTTCCCCATCTATCCATCCACCCATCCGTCCATCAGTCCCTCTCTCACTCTTCCCTCTCTACAAATCTCTCTCCCTATTTATCCACCTCTATCTCACTAATTTGTATTGTAGCTCTAAGTCTCTCTCTCTCTCTCTCTCTCTCTCTCTCTCTCTCTCTCTCTCTCTCTCTCTCTCTCATCTTATCATGTTCCTAGCTATTGTTTTGCTAATCTGGTTTTAGCATGTTGTAGCAGTTTCTGTGTTTTTTTTTAACTATGTTTGAATTCTAGAGATTAAGTTCCTCCGTCAGTCCCAGCATGGGCTCTGTGTGGTGTACCTGATGGGACTCCAGGTCATCCCCAAGGCCTTTCCCAGCACCAGGTTGGGAGCGGAACGCCGCCTCTGTCCCAGGCCCCAAAGATGCTGCGTTCAAACACAAGTCAAACGTTTTCCTCATGACGTTTAACAGCGGAGCCGACAGAGACCCAGACAGACAGTTACATTTCTGCAGGAGACCAAGTTAAAGCTTCCAAACACTCAATCGCCTTGTTTCTCTCAGCTGATATTCAGTCTGATGTAGATAACGACTCGTCTTCCTGCACGTGCATCTGCCACTGTTTACCACAGAGATAGCAGCAATGCTAGCTGTATGTTTAGCCAACTAGCTATTAGGCTTCTGATAAGTCCAACAGCGAGATAAGAAGCAGCGATGGGATTCAAACCATCTGAGATCTTTCTTCCCATCGGGTAAGAAAGAAAAGGAAATTGCCTCTGAAATTCCAATTTTAGGAACATGAAACTTTTCACTTCCCAAGTTTGTAGTATATCTATCTATCTGTCTTTCTCTCATTCTTTCTTTCGGTTTTTCTTTGTCTGTCTGTCTGACTGTCTGTCTGTCTGTCTGTCTATCTATCTGTCTCTGTTTTGTATCTCTCATTCTCTTTCTCTCTCTGTTGTCTCTCTCTCTCTCTCTCTCTCTCTCTCTCTGTCTCTCTCTCTCTCTCTCTCTCACTCTCTCTCTCTCCCTCTATGTGTGTGTGTGTGTGTGTGTGTGTGTGTGTGTGTGTGTGTGTGTGTGTGTGTGTGAATATTTGTGTGTGTGTTGTAGCATGTGTGCATGTCGCATATCATGTTCTTTTGTGGTTGTGCATGTGTGTGTGTTTCCTGTTTTTTTTCTTTTTTTATCTTCACTCTGTGTGTTTGACTGTGGGTGACGTTGAGACTGTAGAGAGTTCCATTGTTAAGCCTTCCCTAAGAAAACACAAAAGCATCTTAACCTTTGACTCTAGTCTTAATATTTGACAAAACACCCCAAATAAAAACAAAAATGTCAACGTCTGCGCCAAACAGGCCGCGGGTCACAGAGCGCCACAAAACGCAATACATTTTCCGCGGTGGTGGGATCTAACACGTTTGAATCGTCTGTCATGGTTGAATACTAGATTAATGGTGGGTTTGTGTAGATGATGGAGGAGACGCGGCCTTCTCGAATGATCGGCGCGGCAGGATCTGGGAGGAACGGCGCATAATTGCGGAGCTTTCCTGGAACCTTCTTCCGCACTGTTGCGTTCGGGGGCAATTACGCCACCCTGAACAATGATGGCTTGTTCCGCCCGGCCAGGGAAAAACAGCTCGACGTCGCTCTGTCCGTCTGAATTCACCGACAGCTGCAGGAAGCTGAAATGATCTTTTATTCCAGACTCTGAGACGTTTGGAGGATCTGTACAGTGGTTTATATTAACGGACGCAGCAGGACGCTTCCACGCATCAATGACTGAGAAATGACTGAGCGATTGCTCGAGTAACCAATAAACCAACCAGCCAACTAACCCGTTAATTTAGACCAACCAAGACTCTGATGAAATGCTTTTCTGGGGGATGAATAGTTGGAGCGCATGATTTAGCATGATAAATTGTTTTCTTATTAAGATAAATAAAATAATAAAAAAAAAAAAACAGATCAAATTTCTAATAAATAAGCAATTTACACAAGGAACAAATCACTATATTTCTGCATTTTTCTGTATTTCTGCATATCGAATAATATGCATAATAATAATGTATAATAATAACAACAATGTAATATAATAATATGTAATAAATAACAATAATTAGAAGAAGAATGCAGAAATAATAAGTGTTTCTGCCTAAAAAATGTAACATGTTATGAATGATGAATGATGGCAACTTTATTAAAGAATTGTAATCTTTGGAGCGTAAACACAGATAAACTATTTTCAGTACATGCATTTATAATAAAATGAACTATTGTAAATTATTACGGTGGCTTTCCTCTGGGCTAAAATTATCTCTTATTTAATTAAAATTAAAAAGTAAGAAAGATATAGAAACTTAGCCTTACCTAATACGTTTTTTATTTCCATAGAGAACACTTTAATGTTTCTTTAATACAGTATATAATTTAAATATATTCTTTAATATTTGCATCAAATCAAATGAATTAAAATATGGCATTGTTTGCATGTGTGTTTGTACATATATAAAAAAAAATTACAAAATTGCCAAAAAAAAAAACAAACTAACTTGTGAAGTAGTTTTTGAAGCGACTCAGTAATAAATTTGCAAGTAAAGTTGTAGAAACTTTGGTTTACCTATATGTTTTTTTATTTTGATAATTTTTATATATTCTTTAATATTTGCAGCTAATCAAATGAATTAAGATATGGCATTATTTGCATGTGTGTGTTTGTACATATATTGAAAAATATGACAAAATTGCAGTAAAAAGAACAAACTAAACTTGTAGTTTTTTGCAGCGACTCACCGGTGTCACGGGGGCGGCGGTGCCATCATAGCTTCCTCTTCTCCTCATCCTCACGGTTTATCCTCCAGCTCCGTCAGACCAGCACACGGGAACGGAGCGCTGGGATCTTCACTCCGGCTAATGAGGCTGAGGACAATGGTGACGCCGAGAGCGGAGCGGGGGAATGAGGTTCCGCTTGACCTGGGACAAACCGGCCCCCCGTGTCTGACCCGACACACAACTACACTGAGGACTTACTTATTTATTGACAGGAATTGAGTTGTAAATTGTCATATATACAGGACGTTGTTTTTTTTTCATGAATGTCAAACTTCACAACTTTTTTACTGGTTTAAAAACAGTTACAGCTTAAAAATGTTACAGTACAAAGAGTTTTAATTGTAGCAAAAGCACATGTATACAATAATAAGCACATGTCGACAATAATGTAACAATCGTCTGAAAGTATAAAAACTATTAGTTCAAGCGTATAACAACAAACCAGACTTTCTTGATAACGTACATAATAATAAATAAACAAGTAACAAAATATGGAACATAATAAAACAAAACAAAAAAACACTATAGTAATAATAAAAAAATAACTACTATATATAGAAAACTAGTTCTAGAATAGCTGAAAGAACAACATCTCACAATAGTTGAAAATGCACAGATCTCTATAAAAAGGATAAACATTTAATTGTAAAATGTAAGTTTACATCCAAATATGAATGTAGTCGTGCTCTGAAAGTGCTTATTTAGTTCTGTACTCTCACAACCAAGCAGTTAATGTCACAATAGAGAACAGTAGAGTTGGCAGCCATCTTGTCTGTGCATGGCACTATGGGTAATGTAGTGTCGAAAACAAGCTCTGCTTCCAACAGCAACAAGTACACATTTTTCTATGAATACTTTTTTTTTCTGTAATGCATTTCCACTGGCTAATATACTAATGTTCATTTTCATTACATTTCAGAGACACAATATAGACGCACTTATGTGAAGCCATGCTGAACAACCAGCTCCTGCATTCACATAGACATCACAGTTAAAACTGTGAAAAGCGCCTTAAAAATGCTCAGAACTTGAACTTGAACATGCTTGAAATTTGTACGTTTTTTTTACTTTATTTATACTTTCATCAGTAACAATTACAACTTATACTTCGTTCTGAGGTCTTTCTGAACTCAGACCCATTGACTAACGTACAAGTGTTTCATAATAAAAAAAAATAAAAATAAAAAAAAAGAAAGTAAATCAAGGCAAGTTTAATTGCGCTAATTATTAATTACAGTAATTACATTACTCTAATTCATAATAATAAAACAACTTCTGTTGCCAATTTGCTCCACCTGAAAGTTGCTTCCGAATCTTCCTTCCGAAATCCTTCAAATGTCCGATTCATTTACAATAAGATGCTGTTAGTTGGAGGTGGGCAGGAAGTGTTGATCACCTCGCTGCTCCTCATTGGTCGGAGTCCTGGAGACCCAGCAGACCATGTGACTGTACAGGCCCGGGCTTTTCTCACTCCTCACGTGGGGAGCACCAGCCGCCCCTCGGACCTCCACCTGCTCCTGAAGCTGGATCTGGATGGGGTGCACGTCGTTGTCGCTGTAGACCCCCACCCGGTTGTGGGCCAGGCGGGGACAGAGAGCGCACACCAGCCTCTGCATCTCCTCTCGGAAAGCTTTGTTGAAGTAGAAGTAAATGAAGGGGTTGTAAATGTGGGAGCTTTTGGCGAACAGCGCGGGGAAGACGAAGCCTTCCGGAGCCATGTACCAGCCATCTTTATGGAACATGAACAAGAAGGAGACGATAGTGTAGGGCGCCCAGGCGATGATGAAGCCAGAGCTTATGCAGAAGAACATCTGTAGACCACAAGGACAGCAAAGATTCACCATATATACTAGCGTACGCACACCTATGCACAGCCGAGTCTGAATTTTATTCCTGGCATTTATGAATTTTTGCTGGTATTTATGTTCCAGATGGACAAAACAAACTACAAAAATAAACCTAGAAATGTGTGTGAGAGAAGACAGAGTGAAACTGTCTCTAATTTAGACAACACTGAACAGATAAGCACTTTTAATATATAGTTTTAGAACGACAATTTTTTTAATGGATTGAAATATTTATGTTTATTTGTTTGTTATTAGTGTTATTTATCGAGCATGGTTTAGGCATTTGCATGTGTTTGCTGCCGGACAACCTGAATTTTCTCCATTGGGAGCTCAATAAGGGTTTTATCTATCTATCTATCTATCTATCTATCTATCTATCTATCTATCTATCTATCTATCTATCTATCTATCTATCTATCTATCTGTCTGTCTGTCTGTCTGTCTGTCTGTCTGTCCGTCTATCTGTATGTCTGTCTATCTATCTATCTATCTTTCTATCTGTCTATCTATCTTTCTATCTATCTATCTGTCTATCTATCTATCTATCTATCTATCTATCTGTCTGTCTGTCTGTCTGTCCGTCTATCTGTATGTCTGTCTATCTATCTATCTATCTTTCTATCTGTCTATCTATCTTTCTATCTATCTATCTATCTATCTATCTATCTATCTATCTATCTATCTATCTATCTATCTATCTATCTATCTATCTATCTATCTATCTATCTATCTGTCTGTCTGTCTGTCTGTCTGTCTGTCTGTCTGTCTATCTATCTATCCTGCAAAAAAGAGGGAATTTTCAAATTCATTAATTAACAAATGAATCAAAACTTGTTCATCTGCTCATTGAAAAATTCAATCTATGTTAAAGTGGTGACAACGAATAACAGCTATAAAAATTGTGGTTACAACAATTTTCAATTTCAAATTATCTTTCTAGAGATGCTTTTATAAAATATATTTAATTCAAATATATTACTTTAATCCCTCTGTCCAGTCAGTTTTGCTGTCATTTCTAGGCCACACGTAGCTGGAGCCAATCACAGCAACTCTTGGTACGAAGTTAGGACACACCCCCTGGTTTGGAGGCCAACCAATCACAGAGCGGGACACACACTCTCACTAAAATGCCCACAACTTCCCTTTACTCACTTTACTTGTTGTAAAGATGCTTAGATGCTCAAAAAGTGAAAATGTTTTGGGAGAAATGTAATTATTTAAATTTTTTAACGTAATATTTTTTGAGGAAAAGAGACAACAGATATGTATTTTTGTAGATGTTTTGAGAGAATTTTTTTTTTTCAAAAGTAAGTTTTGTTGCGTACCAGCGACAGGTGTTTCTCGGCGTGTCGGATGTTGCTGTGGACGCCTCGGGCGGAGAGCGAGCGGGAGAAGCGGTTGATCTTCAGCAGGATTCTGCACTGCGTGGCCACGATGAGCAGCACTGGAACCAGCACGAAGCTGAAGAAGGAGAGGATGACGTAGGCCGCGTCCGTCATGGAGGTGTGGTAGCGGCGCCAGGCCACCGTGCAGGAGATTCCGTAGGGTTCCGGAACATAGTCTCCCCATCCCACCAGCGGGAACGAGGACCACACCACAGAGATCACCCAGATAGCCACACAGATCAGACGGATGCTGCTGCCCTCCAGCCACACAGCTGGACACACAGCAGGACACACATCTGTCCCTCTGTCTTCATCTGTTTGTCTGTCTATCTGTCTATCTATCTGTCTATCTATCTCTCTATCTGTCTGTCTGTCCGTTCATCTATCCATCCATCCATCTACTTACCGATCTATCTATCTATCTATCTATCTGTCTGTCTGTCTGTCTGTCTGTCTGCCTGTCTGTCTGTCTATCTATCTATCTATCTCTCTGTCTGTCTGTCTGTCTGTCTGTCTGTCTGTCTGTCTATCTATCTATCTATCTATCTATCTATCTATCTATCTATCTATCTATCTATCTATCTATCTATCTATCTATCTCTCTGTCTATCTCTCTGTCTGTCTGTCTGTCTGTCTGTCTGTCTGTCTGTCTATCTATCTATCTGTATGTTTGTCTGTCTATTTATCTATCTATCTATCTATCTATCTATCTATCTATCTATCTATCTATCTATCTATCTATCTATCTATCTATCTATCTATCTATCTATCTATCTATCTATCTATCTATTCATCCACCCATCTATCTATCTGTATCTATCCGTCTTGTGTTATTTGTCTTGTATATGGTGTTATTTTTAAACCGTTTCTTGCCTTCAATATTTTGGACCATGTTTTAATATATTATAGTTATTTATTTTGGTCATTCAGTGTGTATATTTGACCATTGTCTCATTTTTTTGCACCAAACGGAATAGCAATACTAATTTCACTGTAACCCTGTGATACAATAAAGCCATTCATTTTTATTCTATTCTATTCTATTGTATTCTTTTCAACTATCTAACTGTCTGTCAACAATGCTGAATGCTATTCATTTCCTTAACAAAATTAACTTTTATTGTTTTTCAGTTTTGTTTTTCCATCTGAAGTTGTCCTTTAATTTCTTTATTTGTTATAAGAAGTGGATTGTAACATTTGTATATTTGATGTTTTTTCTTTCAATTTCTTTTCTGTGCTACAATGACATTTTTTGGCCTGGATTATATTATCGTGCTGTTTGAGACGTGTCCCGTTGCACAGATTACAGTCATCCCAACATAGTACACTTCATTAAACATCATCAGTGTCGTGGGAATCTGAAACTTTTCACACTGGTGTGGCTGAGATGATCGAAACGTCTTTCACGACTTTGACACTTTTCAAGCGTGAGACTTTCTCCACTACCTGAGAAGAACCGATTAGCTTTTGTAGTTTTGTTTCTTTATGAATGAATTACAGTGCGAATGAAAGAACTCTTGTTTTGTTAGTTAGACAAAAAAAATATCTATCTATCTGTCTACTCTCTTATATCTATCTATCTATCTATCTATCTATCTATCTATCTATCTGTCTGTCTGTCTGTCTGTCTGTCTGTCTGTCTGTCTGTCTGTCTGTCTGTCTGTCTGTCTGTCTGTCTGTCTGTCTGCCTGCCTGCCTGCCTGTCTGTCTGTCTGTCTGTCTGTCTATCTCTCTGTCTGTTCCATCTGTCTGTCTATCTATCTTTCTGACTTTGACACTTTTCAAGCGTGAGACCTGAGATTAACCGATTAGCTTTTGCTGTTTTGTTTCTTTAAGAATGAACGACAGTGCGAATGAAAGATAGTCTTGTTTTGTTAGTTTCTGACAAAAACTCTTACCGTTACAGGACTTGACGTAGCGGGTGATGCTGATGGCGGCGATGGTCAGCATCCCACACAGGCCAAAGATGTAGCAGCCCAGGCCGTAGAACACACACGTGGCCTGACGCCCCAGCCACGCGTGACTGAAGGACGAGAGGATGGAGAGCGGATAGAAGCAGATGCAGCACAGGAAGTCCACCACGGCCAGGTTGATGCACAGCAGCTCCGAGCCTGAGATCTTCTTCCTGCGGCGGTAGGAGATCAGGAGCACCACTCCGTTCCCCAGCACTGACACGATCACTGGAGCACACACACACACACACACACACACACACACACCTCTGAACTCGCACAGTCAATAATGCCTTTTGTGTTTGGGTGAGTTGTGATTGTTTTTACATGTCATAAAAATGTCACTGACTCTGTATCAATTGGACACGCACGCACGCACGCACGCACACACACACACACACACACAGACAGGTCTTTGTCTGTTTTGCTGTCTCTTTTTGTACATGTCTTTCTTTCTGGTTTTCTTTTTTCATTGATTAATTGTTCAATTATTTACAATTTATGAAAATGAAATGAAATTAATCGATTAATTCATTCATTCACCCATTCCAATATAAGTTTAAATATATATTTATTTTCCTTCAAATTATCAGTAAAGGTCTATTTTTCTATTGTCATTCTCTTTGTGTGTGTCTCTCTTCTCTCTTTGTCTGTCTTTCTGTGTCTCTGTCTCTTTTCATTTTTATTTCTCTCTCTCTCTCTCTCTCTCTCTCTCTCTCTCTTAACAATCTCACTTCGTTTTTTTTCTGAGACCTCTCCCCTCTCACACGCAGGCACCCACACACACAATAAATTATGAGAGATTTGATTTTAATTAACAAATATGAACCTACATCATCAATATATACTTTAAAGTTATCATTTTATTATACATTTCATCATACAATAAGTCTGAAAATGTTGGATTATGGTTAAAAAAAACTTTAAAGTTGAATTAAATCATATCACATCGCTTGCAAATGGCATCAGTGCAGTTTTTCAAATGTGGAAAACGATTGGTCCGATTCTAACCAATCAACTTTAAATCGACACTGAAGTTCTGCTTGGAGTAAAACAGAGTAGATGGAGAACTCACCGATCAGCAGGATGAAGCATCCGACCGCAACATCAGCAGCCGGGGCGAGTTTGGAGGCGTAGATATCCCCGCTGGAGTTTCCGGATGAGCTGGAAAACATTCTGTGTTCCTCGAGCAGACAAAGCCGAATAAACACGGATCGATACAGCGGCTCTGAGCAGCCGCAGCATCCGCGGAGCATCACTGATAGCCTGAGGAGAAGATGCGCGCGCTCCTCGCTGAGCCACACGCGCTTTAATGCTTCTGTAGGTGTAATTGATCGTAAACATCAAGGGCTTTGTGTGTTACATTATGACATTTGCCGCGAAAGATGACTGCTCCTCAACCTTTAAACGAGTTTCACATCAATTCAAGCAATTATGGGAATTTCCTCACAATACTGTATTTTAAAACATCTGTGTATGAATACATCTAAGATATACTTCAAATATATACGTGTTATATGAACATGTTTAATGTTTAAAATGTGTTTTAAAATGTTTTTCAACATTATTTTAATCAACCCGTTTGTGTCCAGTTGCTTTAATTGTTCATCCAGCAAAAATAAAAAGTCTGGCCTGGTGGACTGAAGGTCACGTGAGGCGCTTTACTTCCGCCTGAGCGTGCGCGTGACTGACCCGCACGAGAGAAGGTCAGGGAGAAGGTCAGAGGAGGAAGATGCGCCTTTTGTTTCGACGCAGAAACCAAATACAGACTGGTTTGTGTTAAAATTCTGGATCTGTCATTCACTGTGCCTGTCTGTGTCTCTCTCATATACGCTCTCCATCTCTCGCCATCTGTCTTTCATTAACTCTTTCTCTGCGTATGTGTCGTACTTTTTTCTTTATTTCTTTCCTCCTTTTTCTTTGTTCCCCTCCAAGTCTGATAGTCTCGGTACAGAAACTTATATCGAGCGTGTCTGTCTGGGCTCCGCTGCCTCCATCTGCTGGTGAACATTGGTATGACAAGACTTTTGATCCTCGTGATGACGATTTTTACAGGACAAAAAACGTTCCAGATGATGCAGCCTTCTCGAATGCCCCGCATTTGCAAATATTTATATTGTGATATTTTTCCAGCGTGTTAATATGAAAACGAAAAAAAGAAAGAGTGAGTGAGTGAGTGGGTTTGCTAATATGTCCACTAGTGACCGATTTAACCATCCAATTAAGTTATGGTACACACACACACACGCACACACACACGCACACACACACACACACACACACACACACACACACACACACACACACACACACACGCACTCTCTGCTCTGTGTGTTTAGAAAAGACAATTGACTTTCGGAATATAGTTTACTGCAGTGGCCCAGGTTGTCCACTGGAGGGCACAATTGACCAATTTTTGGACGTTCGGCAAAAACAGGAGAAATTAAAATCGTGCGCGCATTTAGCGTCCAGTGCGTGTGACGTAGGTTTCGGCTTCAGTGCTCTGTCGACATTCGTGCGTTTTAAACTCCAGCATTAACGTGTCTCGCCTGACGTTGTGGATCTATGACGCCAGGTAACGGCTCGTCGTTCGTCGCGTCTGCGCGTGCTCGCGGCTTGTAGGAGGTCCAGAATAACGGAGCTAAAGATCATCACCATCATCATCCTCATCCCGGAGGAGAGGCCGACGAATGCGTGCCCGACACGCCTCGCCCGGAGAACAAGATGAGTGTTGGGCTTTGAACACCGTCCTAACCAGGCCAGTCGAGCGCGGATCCAGAGGTTCGGCCGCAGCCGGTTCGGCCGCTCGGGTGTAGGACCATGCGCGCGTTCACGTGAACCGCATGCCTCCGAGCAGGAGACGGACCATCGGAACCAGGTCAAGCCGTGGTGAAGACGGTGTGAAATTCACGAGCTCCCCGATCATCATCCGCTACATGTGACCGAACTGAACCGCCCGAACCCTCCTGCGGCTTCACGAGCGGGCTGCGCGCTAATCGCGGTGAGAAAACACTTTCCCGTGAAGATTAGAGGATTATTCGGTCCAGATTGTGTCGTGCCGACGTAAACGTGAGCCGTCGAGTCTCTCGCAAGACCCGGTTGGCTGTCGGGATTCGGTTCTGGTCGGATGCGATACGGATCCTTCAAGGACTTTAGTGCGAATCTCGTTAAAACGCAAAACAGGACAACACCGGGACACTTTGCACGATAGACAGTGTGTTCTAGATTGCACACACGCGGAAATCGCAGCAAACCATCAATCCGCCAAAGAAACGAAGGTGTTATTCAATGAATGATTCGACGTGACCGTTAAACTGTTAATGACCCGGGTTCGTGTTAGCTTAGCATGCTATCACAGCAGCGCCTGCACAAACGTTTACTGCTTTATATGACCCCCGAGATTATAATCGTGCTCAGGCTAGTATTTTCCAGTTTACCTCACTGTTCATCACTAAAAAAATCTCTCGAATAAAAAAAAACATGGCATCGCGAAAGCGGATGTTGGAGCGTCAGTTAGCCTGTTAGCTACGCTAGCATTTAATTCATCCCTCTGTGTGTCTGTAAATAAACATCACATTGGGATTCCGCAAACACAACCGCATATCATAAACACCATTCTGTGAATCATTTGATTTATTTACCTTTATTACTCAACAGAGCTGGGTTTCCAGGAGCGACTTTAATAACAAGACACAATACTTAATGTTGCAATAATTACTCTCAATAGTTGTTCATTAAATAACGGATAGAAATATTTCTTGGCATCTATAGTTTTGAACAAAAAACGCTGTGTGGAAGTCACAATTCCACAGAAGCTGCACCTTAAAACGATTGAGCGGGTCTGCGTTAAACTCAAACCTTTTCAGTGTTTGCTTTACATGATTTACGGTTTCCAAAGTCTAACTGGTGTAAAGCACGTCATCCGTTCCTATCGCCCAACTCCTCCGTGTCTCATCCAGAACCCGTTTGTGAGCTTTTATTTGTGGTGTGTTCACTCGTTTTTTGCATATCTAAACACGTCGACTCTTGAGTGACGTGTGTTTTTTCTTCTCCTTCACGTGTTCCTGTCTTTGTCTTTGCGCAGGCCGGTCAGCACAGGATGGCTTCTCCTCTGGACAGGGCCCGCAAACTGGCCTGGATTTTACTGAAGTCACTGCTGCGCTTCACCTTCATGTTCGTCAATAACTGCGTGGCCATTCCGTCCTACTGTCTCTACCTGATCGTCCTGCAGCCGGTGAGGGTCCTGGATGCCCACACCTTCTGGTACATTGAAGGAGTCATGTTCCGGTGGTTGCTGGCGATGGTGGCGTCGTGGGGATGGTGTGCGGGTTACACAGGTAAGACTGGTGTATTCTCACCTAGAGGGTTTCTTGGCATTTGGTCTGTGCGTTTAAGTTCTTGAGAGGGCCGGACAGGCATGTTCCCTGACAGGGATGACCTGAGGGCCAGGGAAGATCAAAAGGCTGTGTGTGGCTCAGTGGCCAGACTGAAATGACCAGAATGTTGTTTGTGGCCCCGGGGGGGCGGACAGGAAAGATCAAAGGGCTGTGTGGGGCCAGGGGCGGGGCAGAAATTTCCAGAATTTTGTGTTGAAAAATTTCCAGAACTTATGGGACACGGGGGCCGGACATGAATAGCCAAAGGACCGTATATGGCTCGGAGGCCGGACAGTCATGACCAGAGGGCCGTGTGTGGGCCTGGGGCCGGACAGTCATGACCAGAGGGCCGTGTGTGGGCCTGGGGCCGGACAGTCATGACCAGAAGGCCGTATGTGGGCCAGGGGCCGGACAGTCATGACCAGAGGGCCGTGTGTGGTCCAGGGGACGGACAGGGACGATCTAAATAAAATCGCATCTGCGTTGTAATGACTAGTATTTTCCCAGATGAGCCATACTGGACTTCATCAGCTACTGTTTTCAGTTCATCATCTAGACCAGAGGGCCGTATGTGGCCCAGGGGCCGGAGGGGAAAGACCGAAGTAAAATCACATCTCTGTTGTAATGGCTAATATATTCCCAGATGAGCCATACTGGACTTCATCAGCTACTGTTTTCAGTTCATCATCTAGTGGCGCCAAAACCGGACCGCTGACTGCGCATTTATTGACCGTTGTTGTTTTTTCCCCCTCCAATATTGACGCTGAGACTGTATCATTTCCCGTGTTATTGGACGTTTCACTTTCTGTTGATCTGGACGGGAGTTTGATCAAGGCGACTGGCTTCAGACTGTGTGCGGCAGGATCCTCGTGGGAGATCTTTGTTTGCCTCGCATCCCTCCTGATGAATCAGCAGCATCACACCGGAGATTAGAAATGGCTAGAAAGTGAAGAGTCTGTTGTTTTTTACGGGCTGGATTGGGAAGAGCGGCGTTTTATGAGCTTTCTCTCTGCTTGATCATATCCCTACCAGTTGGCGGATTAATATTCAGCCTTCTCACATTTATTAGCCGGATTTATCAGTAATACCACTTTTTATTGCACGCACATGTGTGCTTATGGACTACAGTTTGAAGGACAATTTGGAGAATAATTTTAGAATCGTTCTACAGTTTAATATGCTGAAATCTTCCGGTTTGTGCCAACATGCGCTCGGACTTCATGATATTTCGAAAGTAATCTTCAAAAATATCAGGTCTGCTTGAGCTTGGGGAAGTTATTATGAAATGTATTTTGAGAAGAAAAGGAAAAGAGGAAGGCGAGCGTGTTACATACTTTTCTAAAGATTTTTAAAGGTTTTGTAAAATAAGCCACATCATTAATAAACGTTAATTCATCTGCTACTAGTCTGCTCATTTCTTCACATTTGAGCAGATCTTCTCGTCCTATAGAGTCTGTCTCGTCGCTGTGATTATGATTATGTTTTCTCCCATTCGACCAATCAGCTCGCAATAGAACGGTAAGCAGCCAATCCAGCAGTTGGAGTCTCTGGTTGATCTAATAGATTTTGCTCAGAATGATTTGCTTCAGATTCAGAGTTGCAGATTAATAGATACGGACATATATGGAGAAAAAAATATGTGAGAGACTAGACTGACAGCGGTGTTTCTAATCAGTAGACTCAATCCAAACTCATTTAGATTAGTTGTGGATGTTTAACATAGTTTGAATCGTCCCTAGCCCGTCACGGAAAAGCCCTAAACGGACAAAGACTGATTGTCGTGAAGTTCAAAGTGGTAATCTGTGGCTTGATAAGGTGCTGGAGGTCGCCACGGCGATGGCACTATCTCTTCTCCATCTGCTCGTGTCCGATGGTAAAGTCCGGCTCACTGGCCCGGAAAGAACACAGACGGTTAATGATCTTCACCTCACTCCAACAGTCCTGATGAGTCACGTCAGTCCCACTCACCGTTATCTAGCTCTGGTTAGTCTGGTCTCATCTGGTTTAGTAAGAACTGGTTTCAATCACACTCAAAACATACACACACACATCCCCAATAAGCACTCAAAACATTCTCAAACAACACACACACACACACACACACACACAAATAAACTAACAGACACATTCAAACACACACACATACACACATTGTAAGAAAAACACAGTCACACAAACTCAAACGTTTTGACCCACAATTCACTTTCTTACAGTCACATTCAGACACACTCACAGTCATACGCTCAGAACACCCCCCCCACACACACACACATTCCCATTAAGCAGTCAAAACATTCTCAAACAACACACACACTTACTAACAGACACATTCAAACACACACACACAAACTGTAAGATAAAACACACCTAGTCACACAAACTCAAACATTTTGACCTATAATTCACTTTTTCTCACAGTCACATTCAGACACACTCACAGTCATACGCTCAGAACACACACACACACACACACACACACACACACACTCAAGCAGATTTATTATTGTCCTGAAAGTTGTGAGGAAAAATTCCCTTTGTGAAGCGATTTAAAACCACTTGTAAACCCGGGCACCGGCTTGTTCACCTGACACCCGTGGGCAAACACACACACACACACACACACAGCATTGGCAAACACACTGCGACCTCGGTTTGTCGTGTCAGGTGCCCGTGACCCCACCGCAACAGCCTCGCCGGGCTTCTCCGTTCCTTTTTCAAGACACAGTGCAAAACTAAAGAAAATTTCAACCATTGTATGAAGCTTTAAGAGGGAGGAGCTTAGAAATTGGGGGAGTGGCTTGGAACACTTTCTGTTTATTGCCGTTACAAACTGAAGCAGCAACTTCTTCGTGGATGTTGATTGTTCTGTACGTTCGAGTCCTTCACACACACACACACACACACACACACACACACACACACACCTCGTTCACATGTCATAATTTCCCGTTTAAATTCGGGAAATTCGTCGTGTGTGTTAGTTGGCGATCACCATCCACAGACTGAGATATTATCGGTTGTTGCGTTGATTGTGCCGCGTGTGTGACGCTGATTACGGTGAAATGTAATTACTGTAAGATCCAGACGCCGGCTGGTTGGTCCCGGGGTCCGGCGAGACCACTTCTACACGTTTGATCCATCACTGATTTATTATGGAGATGGTGTTCTTTTGATATTGTACTATACAGTGATATTTTAACGTGTGTAGGAGATGAGAGACGTGTAACACACAGCAGCTAAAGAGTAACAGACCATGCAAGTAATATAGATGCAAATAATATGTAAATGTAACAATACTACACGACTCAGAGAGCGCTCACACACACACACACACACACACACACACACACACACACACACACACACACACACACACACACACACACACACACACACACAGAGTAAAAGTGCAGCACAGTGTAAATAACCTTGGCAAGTGCAGAAGCTAAAGAAACGTGTCGGTCAGAGGAGAAGAAGA
>MU204386.1:1435994-1460994 GCA_017309775.1 Paedocypris sp. Pulau Singkep
GCGAGTAAGTGTGTGTGGTTTTGTGTGGTGGGTGTGGAGTGAGTGGGTGAATGTGGTCTGAGTGAGTGTGTGGGTTTGGTTTGGTTGTGAGTGAGTGAGGGGGTGTGGTGAGCGAGTGGGTGTGGTTTTGTGGTGAGTGCGTGAGTGGGTGGGGTCCGAGTGAGTGAGTGGGCGAGTAAGTGGGTGTGGTGGGTGGGTGTGGTTTTGTGTGGTGGGTGAATGTGGTCTGAGTGAGTGAGTGTGTGGGTGTGGTTTGGTGGTGAGTGAGTGAGTGAGGGGGTGTGGTGAGTCAGCGAGTGGGTGTGGTTTGGTGTGGTGGGTGAATGTGGTCTGAGTGAGTGAGTGTGTGGGTGTGGTTTGGGGGTGAGTGAGTGAGGGGGTGTGGTGAGTCAGCGAGTGGGTGTGGTTTGGTGTGGTGGGTGTGAGTGAGGGTGTTCCTCATGCTGTTGTATTAGAGGAAGCAAGGCTCAGTGTTTGACATTCCGGCTCTGCGTCTGTATTTGTGTTCCGGCTCCAGTGACGGAATGGGGCGACGACGTGAGACCAATGTCCGAAGACGAGGCCATGGTCATCGTCAACCATCAAGCCACGGGAGACGTGTGCACGCTGATGATGTGCTTGCAGGACAAGGGCACGGTGAGTCTCCTCCGCCGGTTCGAGCCGCTCCAGACACGCTAAGCCTCCTCCGCTTTTGGCAGGTTGTACGGAAGATGCTCTGGCTGATGGACCACGTTTTTAAATACACCAACTTCGGGCTGGTGTCGCTGATCCACGGTGATTTCTTCATCAGACAGGTGAGGCCTTCCACTGAGTGTTTCGCTTTAATTATTATTATTAATACCGTATTTACGCAAAAACAAGCACCTTTTTTTTTCAAATTTTAGACGCTCAAAAACTTGCTGGGTGCTTATAATTGCAGATTTTAAATATGCGCATAAATGTAAGCCCCAATTTTCTGTATAAACCACATAAATCACAAATAAACGATAGTGAAACCACAAATAATGTTTCCAGAATAAGCTTTATAATAAATAAAGGAAAAAAGAAACTATAGCCACGCCCACACTTAACAGAGATAAAATAAGGAAGAAGTGAGATTAAACTAAATACAGTCATTAATATTGTAATAGACCATATTGCATCTAGTAGATCCGTGCTAATGGCTAACGGCTAGCTTTTTAAAACAAGTCTATAAAAACGCAAAAGCTTTGGATTATGGGAAGTGGAGTTTTTAGGACTTGAATAGATATTTTAAACTATTATTAAAGTTTATCTAATTTGTTGAAGTCCTATTGAAACGTGTATTTATTGCTATTTATTGATTGTTACAAAGATTTTTTGCTTTCTGAAGTGTAAAATTGTCACAGACCATGTTGCCATTAATATAGCCATTGAAGCTAAGATGGCGTAAAAAATAAAACTAATAAATGAAACCATTAATCAAGTAAAAACGACAGTGAAGTGATACGAGTCTCGCGTTAGGTTTGTTAAAGAATAAATGCTATTTTAAGAGACAAATAACATAATTTAACCAGAAATGTAAAAAATATATATTTTGTGTGGGGTGGGGTGGGGGGGGGGCTTTTATTTTGTGCCTGAGAAACTAGAGGGGGTGCTAATATTCACAGGGTGCTTATCATCGCGTAAATACGGTATATAAGTATTGCAGTAGTTATGTATTATTACGTTACTGGATCAAACCGTCTTTACTTGTCTCACTTTAATCACACTTTCTGTTTAACTCCCAATTGGACAAAACTGTACCAAAATATTGAACTTGTAACTTTAAATGGTTTACCTGGAGTAACGTGGTCTTCATCATCGTCTTCCCACCAGGGCAAAGCTCACAGAGAGAAGCAGCTGGTCTTCCTGAAGGAGCACCTGGACAAGTTCTACTTCAGCCGCCAGCGCAAGTGGATCGTGCTGTTCCCGGAGGGCGGCTTCCTGCGCAAGAGGCGGGAGACCAGCCAATCCTTCGCCAAAAAGAACGACTTGCCTCACTTGACTCACGTCACACTGCCACGTCTGGGGGCCACGCAGATCATCCTGAAGACCCTGGGACCCCAGCAGGAGAACGGCATCCTGGGAGCCGCCGCCAACCCCTCCGCTCCGAGTAAGAGCGTCCTGGACCGCATTCCCTTCGTTCTTCACTTCTGACTTCATTGTGTGAGGCCAAACGTGGCTCTCTGATTGGCTTAATCGGCCTGTGGGAGGTTCATTTAATATTACTAATTGAATTGAATTGGACATGCCTTTAATTGTCCCACAGCGGGGAAATATCACGTCACAACAGTAGAAACTAATATAAATAGACAAGCATGACCATAACGGAACAAAAGCAAATCTATGCTGTTTTAATTTCCCAACACTGTGAATATTCTGTGACTGTCTAGATCACACCAAAGATGAACGTTTATAAAACACACCAAACATGTTTTGAACTTGAATATGGATAAAAACAGACAGGACAATTATTCTTTGATAAGTAAAAAATTAAAACATTAAAGAGTTTGTTCTTCACAACAAATGTATCTGGTCAAAATGATAGAAGTTAAAAACAGCGCAAAATCTTGAAGAATTGAATAAAAAGATACAATTATAATAACAGACAAGGCAAATGTTGCTGAAGTACTGCATTCTGGGATCTGTAGTGTGTGTCAGGTGGCTCACTAATACCCATTATACCAGGATCTCGCAGGCCACGTTAATTGTACAGCCTCGAGTTCGTTAGCATTTTGATAGCATTAGCGAGTTTGCTAACAGTCTTCTCCGCCCGCTGTAGGCAACAAAGCTAAAGGACTGCGGTGGGTGATCGACATGACCATCGCGTACCCTCACGCCAAACCCATGGACATACAGACGTGGATATTTGGTTACAGAGACCCCACAGTCACCCACGTACACTACAGGTAAGGCCCCGCCATTCTGGGCGTGCGATCGGGACGTTCGTTTGGGAAATAAAAATTAATATTTGGTACTAAAGTGTTTGATCCAAAACATTTCTGTTACAACAAACTTTTTTATGCTCATTTTTTTAGATTTTGCATTTTCACTTTGCATGCACTTATGCTTCGTTGTGTCCGGATTCAAATCCAATTTTAAAATGTAAAATTATAAAACGATTTGCTTTTTAGCCTTGTTTTAAATTTTCGTATATTTTTATATCTATATTTTATTACATTTTCTAATAACGATTATCTAGTTTTGATGATGCTTCCCTTGTTTTAAAACCCAGATATAAAGCGCATTTGGACCGTTTTTCCACGTTGTGGCTGTTTGATGGCGCGCGTGTGTGTGCGTGTGTGTGCGGGTGTGTGTGTGTGTGTGTGCGTCTCTAGTGTCTGTGTCTGTCGGAATGTTTGACGTTATACGTTATTGGAAAAACACTAGTGAACACAAACATGGAGCGTTTCATCTTGTCAGAGCCGCTAGAAGCTTCTGCAACCGTTGAAATGCTCTTTCCGTTCTGGCCTTTTCTGTTTTCTTCCTTTCGGAGTCACCGTGATAAATGTTGATGACATAATAGTTAGCAATTGTATGTAAATAGAAAAAAAATGTATAATTACGATTATTTTTTTACCAAGGAAAGTAAAAAGGCGACGTGGTTCTGCGGCACAGTGGATGAGAACAGATAGTTTAAAAATATGTAAACATATTTAGAAATGGTGGAGTTTGTGTGTGTGTGTGTACTGTGCTGGCGTGGGTTTCTTCTGGATCTTCGGTTTCTTGAAACAGCAGGACAAGTGGAGTCTGGGAAATTTCCTGATTTTTTTTTTTTTTTTAGTTGTTTTTTTTTTGGTGCATAAAAGGCAGATAAATCGCGTTTTTACGCTTACAGATCATCTGAAACCCAAATGTCATTATTTCATATAATGAAATATATATTTTACAATATTTATTATGTTTGTCTGTGTATTATTAACAATAATTGTTATAGATTGGCGTCTAATTATCCGTAGTAATTTTCATTTACGCGGTGGCCCGTGAAACCCGCAGCGAGTGGCGTTTGGCTCCAGATTACGAGCGGTTGGACGTCGCTGATTTATAACGTCTCCCACTTCCTGGAGGACAAGCGGCCGCGTCTGACCATCTGAAGGGCGATGTGAAGGGGATCTGCGCTGGTCTCAGGCCCGAGCTGAAGCGGCTGATGCGGGCCTTTTGTGCTGTGCTGGGACGTTTGAAGGCCGCGGGCCACGGGGATTCAAGGACACATGGAATCCTTCAATGCAAATCTGCGCGTGATTTAATTCCCACTGACTTTGAAACGCTCTGAAGGGAAAAGACATTGGAATGCCGGCCACTTGTCTGCCACGCTTAGTTTGGCGGGAAGTGACGAGCTCGGCCGGACAAAAGACGTCCTCGGATGCAGCGTGACATCATCAGTATAGATCACACACACACACACATGCGTCTGACATATCATTTGCCTAAACTTGAATCCTTCATGGCGTAACTGCTGCGAACACGCGGCTTAACTGTGCTACACAATGCGCGGTTTTAATTGTCCAACACGATCACGTGACCACGTCGCGCAGTCACATGACTTATCTGCATAGCATGATCTGATTTTTGGAAAACCATGGAACATGATCACGTGACATAACTGTGTTTGGGTCACATGACCTGTGCAGGTTAATCACAAGATTTTATCTGTGTAACACGACCATGACTTTTACCTGTGTAGTGCGAACGTGACTTTTACCTGTGTAGCGCAACTATGACTTTTAATTGTGTAACACGGTCATGACTTAACTGTGTAGCGAGTTCACGACTTAACTGTAACGTGATCATGACTTTTACCCGTGTAGCGCGACTATGACTTTTACCTGTGTAGCGCAATCATGACTTTTAACTGTGTAGCGAGATCATGACTTTGTACGTGTAACACAAGTAAGACTTTTAACTGTGTAACATGGTCATAACTTAACTGTGTAGCGCGATCATGACTTTTACCTGTGTAGCGCGACTATGACTTTTAACTGTGTAACATGGTCATGACTTAACTGTGTAGTGAGTTCATGACTTAACTGTGTTACATGATCATGACTTTTAACTGTGTAGAACGACCATGACTTTTAACTGTGTAGAACGTGACCCTGACATTTACTTGTGTAACGTGATCATGACTTTTAACTGTGTAGCGCGACTATGACTTTTAACTGTGTAAGACGGTCATGGCTTAACTGTGTAACGCGTAGTGTAGACTATGACTTTGACACATGACTGTGTATCATATCCCGTTATGAGCGAATCACACTCCAGTCCAAATTAAATCCTGAAGTTCTTTAACAACGTTGTTCATTATTATTGTTATTAATTTTGATCAGGAGTTGCTCTGTAAAGCGATGGCCTCCGCTCACACGGCCAGGGGTGAAATATTTCCAGAGCTGCAGATAAGAAACCGGTTCGTCATTATATGATGGCGACTGGCTGATTTCCTCCACAGATACTGTGAGCCGTATCTTTAAATGCATTTGCATCGACACAGCCGATCAATCATTGTGCAGAAGTGAGTCAGTGCTAGTGTAAAGTACAGTTTGCTTTGTTGAGGTTAGTTCGGCTTTCAGTGGTTAAACTTCCTCTTCAGAGATTAGACACGTTCACCCTGTGTGTGTTATTGTGCTTGAGTCGTGTTGTTCTATATTCATCTGTGTGTGTGTGTGTGTGTGTGTGTGTGTGTGTGTCAGGTGACAGTTGATCTCACGGCTCTTATCTAGTGTTACTGCCATTTGTCCTCAAGGGCCCTATTATTCTACACATTGATCTGTGTGTGTGTTTGTGTGTGTGTGTTTTACAGATATAATTAAACACACACACACACACACACACACACACACACACACAAATATATATATTTTTAGCATCATTAATATTCATTGTCATGTTCGAGAAACCAGCCAGAGATGATTCTCACATCATGACATGGCGTGTGATCCTGCGGGCATAACAAGATGGTTCATTGTGGTCATAAAGGGGCGGACATGGACACGCGGTCATCAGACGAGTCAGTTTCTTTAATTTTATATTGTTGAATTTTGTAGAGCCAAATTTTGTGTAGCTCCACTTTGCTGTTGTTAGCTGAGGGGAGCGGCGCCCAGTGTGGTCTTCTGCTTCCGCAGCTCATCCGTCTCAAGATTGGAGTGTTGTGTGTTTAGAGATACTCTTGGTATTTAAGTTACTGTTGTCTTTCTATCAGCAGCTTCTGAAAAACAACCATGCCACGTTCCAACTCACTTACATCACCATCTTGGAAAATTTCTTTTCCGATGCCTGCAGCAGTTTGTCTTGACCTGATGCTGATTAGAAATTTGTTTTATTTTTTTTCCATTTTATTGGTTTCAACCACTTCAGGTTTTTTCTTTTGGAATTTGTAACTCTCATAAATACCACATAAACACAATAAAGGAACTTGGATAAAATTAGGTCTCCAGGTTGTTTTATTTCTCGTGTGTCTTTCTTTTTCCTAATAAAGGAGTTTCTAAAAATGCCGTGTTTGTCCTGATTAAGTTAGGTGTGTGTGAAAGTGAGGCAGCGTGAGAGGTGTTTTGCGGGGACTCGGTGTGTGTATCACAGGAAGAAGCAGCGGAGCGTGTTTGGCGTCTCAGCGCTCTCGCTTCGGCTTTGGAGCGTTTCAGCTGAAATCTGCTGCGCTCGTCCGCCACAAACGCTGAGTCTTGCTGAGCTCCGCTCTTCTTTTCCAATAGTGGATTTTCTCACATTCTGTTTTCACTCCTTTTTTTTGGAGTAGACATTCCCGATTCCTGATTGTTTGTGATTTCCTCTTTTTTTAGTTCAATATTTTTTATCTCACAAGTTTTACGTTTAGTTGATTTTTAAAAGACATTTTGCAGTATGTGATATAATGAACCACCAAATTTAATTGAACACTGATTGCTATCAGTGAACAATACGATAGGAGGCGATGGCTAGGAAAACAAACCTCATGAGAAGCGTCTCTAGAAACTAACTTTGGCAATAAATACATTTTTTACAAGTCTTTATTTATTTATTTATTTATTTATTTTAACTAGTTAATCGCGCTTCCCTGACCAAATTAATTGCGATTAATATATTAGCAACTGTTGCATTTCTTCTGCTTGAAAGTAATATTTTGTATTTGTATTTGTTGTTTTTAACTTTTTTATTTTAAATTGATATTTATATATACTGTTATATGTGCATATATATATATAATTTTAAGTCATTGTTTTAATGTTAATTAAAAAAAGCAAAACTTCCAATAATTTGTGTGTGTATTATATACTGTATATATTATTACAGTATTCAAAATTTTGTGTTTTTTCAATTAACGTTAAAATAGTACATGTCGCAACTTTCTGGAAACCGGTAAAAAAAAGTCCTAGTCCCGTCCGCTGCTGGTCCGTCTTAACCCTGGATGTTGGTCTTGTTCTCAGGACGTTCCCCATCAAGGACGTCCCGGTGGAGTCGGGTGCGCTGACAGACTGGCTGTATCAGCGCTTCGTGGAGAAGGAGAAGCTTCTGGCTCATTTCTACGAGACAGGTAGTTAAGCTCACCGGAGCTCGTGCACCAGAGATGGGCCAAATGGCCTAAAATACATATTGCGATATACATTGCAGCCTCTTGCGATAACGATATTTGTTGCGATATATAAATTATAATAGAACCATTTCAGAACAGGTTGCATAGAACCTAAGGAAAGCCAAAGTGCTATTTTTTTTTAAGAAGTAAAGAAACGTTGCATGTTGTTTTGAGAACATTTATTATGAAAAATTGTAATTAAACAACACAATGTTGAAGATAAATAAACTAAATGTAGTGCCTTTTAGAAATTAGTCTTTCCACATATTAATACATAGGGCTGGGCGATGGCAAAAATCAAAATCACGATAAATTGAACCTTCTAACACGATTGCGATTAATGAACAGTTATTTTAGTTATGTATTAATATTTTTTTTGCCCTCGTAGTTCACTGACAAGGTTTGTACAATAAATATACTCTATATAATTAAATATAATTAAAAGTGAGAGATTTCTAAATAAAGGGTGCATTACTTGAATTTAAAAGAATTGAAGGAAACAGATCTCAAATGTGACTATTTATTTATTTATCAACAACTGAAATCAAAGTACAGTCAAACAATCCCTTTGTTCATCGAAAAAATGTAAAAATAAATAACTGCCACATTTGGGAACAGAATAAATCACATTTTATATTTTATTTATATGGAAAACGAAAAGTTCTCTTTATAACAAGACTCCCTGAATATAACAAGTTATAATTTATAATAAGATATATCCTGTGCATTTCTTCTGTAAGCAAATATTTTAATGTACAAATAAGTCGTGGGGTTTTGCTGAATTGGCGTGAATTGGCGCAATCGCGAAATTCTGGAGGGACTGAATTATCGCGATAATTGCATAGAATAAGAGTAACAGAATTACAATCTCTATCATAGGCCAAATTTGTATGGTTTATATCGCGTGTCGTTTATATCATACCTCTTCCTCTGTCCGCCAGGGTCGTTCCCGCCTGAAGACGGCCAGAAGAAGACGGCGTCCCGGGACATGACGCTGGACAACGTGTGGCTGTTGTGTGTCCAGACGTTTGCCTTTGCGTCCGGCTACCTGTGGTACAGCATCCTCCATCACCTCTACTGCTTGTTCTGACCACGCTGAGACGCAGGAGCGAAGCCACAGACCCGTTCTCCTCTGCTGGACGGTTGAATGTATCCCGCAGGGCGTGGCTCCAGACGGACACACCCTCTCGCTCCCGGCTGCATCCATCCTTTACATCCGCATAGGAAAGCAGGACATGTTTACACACGCGCGGAGGAGGAGTTTATGCACATCTCAATGTTTACTCATGCACACGCGCCGTCGTCTCGTACTCGTCTCAGTCACGATTAGGCTCAGGAATAAGCCAGAGATCCATCTGTCCGCCTCCTCCTCCTCGTCTCCTGATAAACGCCCGGGCAGGACGGCTGGACTTTCCTCGGAAGCGCCCGCTCCGGCCTTCTTTGCACTATGAATTATGGTCACGCCCCCTCGGCCCAACAGACCCCGCCCTTTAGTCTCATGCTGCGCGGATTATCCTGGCAAAATAAGAGTCCTTGATGAGGAAACTAGCTTTTTTTTTTTTTTCTTCGTTGTGCCCTTCCGGGGGTTTCCACACAGCCAATGCCATGCCGACTCACCCGGGTCCATCGCACGACTGCCACGCCCACTCCGTCGGACTGCCGACGCCTCCAAAGTTTTACAGATCTTAAGCCATATAGCTTGCCTCGTCTGTGTCCCGACGGGGACTTTTTATCTTTTATTCGCTCCCGGAAAAGTCGCCCGTGCGATTTGACTGGTTTTATTTTTGGTTTTAAGATGCACACGTCTGTGTTATATCAGCATGGCGGCCAGGTTGGTTGGTTTTATCCCGCCCTCGTTCTGTGTCGTCACGGCGGTCACGTCCCGACCCGTTTTATTTGTGAAAAAAAACGAATGTTTTGAGATTTTGCGCGATCAGACGAAACGCCGCGTCACGACCGCCACCGGATTCCCAGACGAGGCGATGGATCCCGTTGCCCGGAGGTGATGGATCTCATCGATTTGTGCGTTTCGTACGACTCTACGAAACTCGTGTCTTTGTGGTTTCCTGGGAGCCGTCTGCGCTCGCTCCACGAATTCAAAGGGAATTCCAGCGCGGTCCAGCAATAATATCCCGACTAGCGAAGGCCTGCGTCGCGCCATCGCTTAGGTGTAAACGTAGATTTGGTAGATGAAAGCGTTTCATCGTAAATGTCTTTTCTTTTTTAAATTTGTTTTTCATGCCCAAGCCACGCCGTTTGTGAACGTGAACTTGATTTCCTTCAGCTTGTGAGATTGTGAGCGACGCCAGAGGTCACGTAGATGATCCACCGCTACGTCACAGCCAACTTCACCGCCGCACCAGAGACTTTGGGTTGTTTTTTTTCCCCCTCGTTTCATTCTGTCGTACCGTTGTTTTCCCGAGGGTTTCTGTTTCAAAAGGTGTGATGTCTATATATTAGCAGTTTAACCAAATTACAATAGGATGGTCCATGATTTCATTTTGTACTCCCGGTTTTCTCCCCCTCCCGAGCCATTTTACAACAAGGATTAATTGTGCTGGAATAAAAGTCATGCGCAGCAGTGACTCAGCTGGTCTGCCCGCGTGATTATTGATCCGCAGCGTTTCCGCCGTGCTATTGTGTCGAGTGATTCCGTCTGATCCAGGAGGGATTCCTCACGTGTCTTTAGGCTCGTTTGAAGGTTCGAATGTGGATTTTTCTGCTGATTGATCCAAACATTGGCAAGAAAAAGTCAATTGGAATTGAATGAGTAATGGATTTTTTTTTCATGACTTATGTTTTACGGCTTAAAACATTTAAAGTTTGTTTTTGTCCTCGTGCCAAAATTGTTTGAGAAAAATTGCAGGTTTTCTTTTTATTGTTTAGTAAAAGTTACTAACAGTTACTTTTTTGAAGTCCAAATATTTAAATTATTTAGCATTGTTTCAAACTCAAGTAATTTTGGAGTAATATATTGTCAGTATAAATACAACAACAAGAATTACAAACACCCATATTACATTTCATTCTACATTATTCATTGTTATTATTATTATTGTTATTATTATTATTATTATTTGTATTGTATTATCATTATAAAAACGCAAATAATGAAATTACATTCCCCAGATTTGTAAAGTCCAGAAGCCCCGCACACCTGAGAGGAACCTCGTGACCTTCAGGTGAGCGCACGCGCATGGACACGCCCAAAGGACGAACCGTACATTTTATTATTATTATATTACACTACTGCCCCCAGGTGGACAGACTGTGGCTTTTCCGCCTGCTGTTAAACGTTATTTTCTATCAAAATATTGTTTAATAAATTTTGTTTGTGTTAAAGCGGTAAGATAACATTACTGTCAGGTATAGATATAGTAACGTAACGTTCAGCTTTAGGTACGTATTTGGTGTCGTGTCGCTTTAAGAAACGACCTTCCACGTTCGCGCGGTTTCTCGCGGGCTTTCAGCGCTCGGCAACGCGGACTGCGTCTGTGTTTTGGACCAATGAGGTCGCCGCAAAACGGTTTAACCGAGCCAATCACGATCGCGCGTTTGGCGTGCACGTTTGAATTCGGTTTGCTTGGCTCAGTCGCGTGTTCGCCACTGAACAAAACAAGGAAGTGTTTTCTCGAGAAGCTCAAGCGCGAGATTTTAGCGCGACTTAAGGTGAGTGTGAGGCTTTACTTTACCTCACGAACATTTAGCAGACGCTGTTAAAGCGACTTTGCAAAGAGAGCAGCGTTTGAAGCGAATGAAATGGTGCGAGTTACTGTTGTGTTTGTAGATTAATCGCGATGCCTTCCACGACTGAAGACTACGACGTGATGATCACCATCGGCTGCGGGTCTTATGGCAAATGCCAGAAAATCAGGAGGAAATCGGATGGAAAGGTCAATTCTCTCTCGGAATTGTTTAGGCTTGTAACTAAGCGCTTAAGTTTACAGTATACAGACTGCGTGAAAATGGGCGTTTCGCTTGTTTTGTTGTTGCAATTTAGTGTAATTTTATATGTATATGTTGTATTGTCAGCAGTTAAATACCAGTTTCTGAGTTAGTAATGTAGTAATCCAGATTACCTACCCATTCATACAACCAACTAACTACCCACCCACTCATTCATCTATGTACCTAGTACCCACTCATCCATCTAACCCATCATGCATCTTTACTTTACAGTCATTTAGCAGACGCTTTTATCCAGAGAGACATTTCAAATTCATCAAAAAGCATCTATTTACATCCCTCTGTCTATGTACCATGCTACCCATCTACTAATTGATGTACTACCTACCCAACTAACCCATCATTCTGTGTTAATGTCAGTGTGTGAGCGATAATGTATACATATCTATTTTTGTTTACACACCGTATAATTGTGTAAATATACATGCTTTTGGGGGGCGTAAATGTGCGTGGACATTTCACGCACGTTGAATCAAGAAATGTAATTTCGTTTTTCCAAAAAAATAAGTAGATTTTTATGTTCTACTAAAACCTCCCATCACGAGTGAGTTTGAATGCTGTGGGACTTGCAGATTCTGGTTTGGAAGGTGCTGGATTACGGCACCATGTCGGAGGCTGAGAAGCAGATGCTGGTGTCAGAGGTCAACCTGCTGCGGGAGCTGCGCCATCCCAACATCGTCCGCTACCACGATCGCATCATCGACCGGGCGAACACCACGTTATACATCGTGATGGAGTACTGTGAGGGCGGAGACCTCTCCAGCCTCATCAGCAAATGCATCAAGGAGAGGTATGTTCACGCCAAAACTCCTAAAAGTCTGAAAAAATCCGAAACATTCCCTCACACATTCCAGCAAAATTTTCATTGCATAAGAGAAAAATATGCTTCTTACAAAAGTGTCTAGACCGATGGATCAAAAAGTGAAGACCGTGTCTCTGCAGCTGTGAGATGCGACTTATTTCAGACTGGCATTCGTATTCCGGACCAACGCTCAAGCTTTACAGCCGAAGCTCAAGCTATATTTATGGCCCTGCAATACATTGAAAAAAACTGATGATCCAAACTTCATTATTTTTACATACTCAAATCTTGCCGAAGCTTAACGAAGTGAAAAATTCCACCATCGGACGTAAATAACGACTATGTGCTCAAAATGTGGCAGTAAGAGTGGAATAAATATCAGCAAAACAAACTTTTTGAAGTGCAACCTGCAGTGCACTAAACTAAATACCTACTCTTAAACCAAGACACGAAGATGCTCATCAGATGCCAAATCGGTCACACCAGACTAACTCATGGACACCTTCGTATTGGAGAAGAATCCCCAAAGTGCCAGAATTGCGAAGTGGCTTTAAATGGCTTAAAGATTGTTGAATTTTTGTCAAAGATACATGTTGTCAAGTTTATTTGAATATTTTATGAATATTTTATGGAAATGTTTCACATGAATTTTAACTTTGCATGGTACAAGCTTGTATGCTTTTTTGTACATAATTTAAAATTGTATATGCCAAGAAATGGCCTCTGAAGCTGAAATGGCAATAAACAAAATAATCAATTCTGAAGGTGTGACTTGATGCCCGCAGGCGCTATCTGGAGGAAGAGTTCGTCCTGCGGGTCATGGCTCAGCTGGCCCTGGCACTGAAGGAATGCCACCGCGGGAATGATGGCAGCAGCACAGTTCTTCACCGTGACCTGAAGCCCGCAAACATCTTCCTAGACGGCAAGCAGAACGTGAAAGTCGGCGACTTCGGACTGGCTCGGATACTCCACCACGACACCAGCTTTGCCAAAACCTTTGTCGGAACTCCATATTACATGTCTCCAGTAAGTTTATTGAAAATTATACATTCTATTCCTGATTAAATTCAGATGAGCTGTTAAATTAAATCGGCATTTTAGTTGCTTCGACGCGTAGAAAGTAACTAAATTTGGGCGCAAAGATGAAATGCGCGTGAAAAGTAATTTGCCAGGTGAATTTCAGAGCTGACTGAAACTGCCAATCAGCAGCCAGGGGCGGGGCAGATGTGTATGGGCAGTGATGTCACATGGACAATTTAAAATCTTCTAGGTTTATCGCAGAACCCTGTTTTTCATCTGTGAGTTGTGAAAGGCGTAATGCTTTTTAGCGCCATCTGTTGTCAAGAGACGTTACTACATGTCACTCTTTTTTTGGTTTGTATCAGGGAATGTGCAGATGAAAAGCTTTGTGGTTCACAAACCTATGGAAAAGGGACTATTTAAAGCTCTAGATGCTGACGGACGATTTAACGCTTTCATTCTTTCAATCAATCGATACTGTGCTTTTCATTCCCAGGAACAAATCAACCGCATGTCGTACAATGAGAAGTCTGATATCTGGTCTCTGGGATGCTTGCTGTACGAGCTGTGCGCCTTGGTGTGAGTAGAGACGCATCTCTGGATTCTGATCCTCGTCTCGCACGATTGAGTCAATTTGTTTTCTTTCTTTTTCACGATAAGACCCCCGTTCACGGCACACAATCAGACCGAGCTGGCTGGGAAAATCAGAGAAGGGAAGTTTAGACGAATACCGTACAGATACTCAGAGCAGCTGAACTCACTCCTGTCCAGGATGCTGAACTTAAAGGTGAGATGAGATCCACTATGATGAGGTTCTCTATGAGATGAGGTTCATTTTTTTTTTTATCCTACTGTCAGTCCTTTTAATTAAACCGTGTTTTTTCTAAAAAAAATATTTTAACTGCGGCTTTTAAGAATGTTTCACCACAAAGGGTTTTACCGTTTCTAACAGAAATCAACATGAAAGATTTTATGAATTTGTTTTACAAGTTCTATTGAAATGTTGCGCATCTATTGCTATTTATTGGCTGTTATAGAGATGTTTTTCTTTCATGTGTAAAATTGTGTAAATTGTGAACTTCAAAGTTAATATATTAACTTGGCCATTAACAGCCATTAATATGTTATTGATGCAAAAATGGAGTAAAAAACATCAAACAAATTTGTTAAACAGTCCTTCTAATCGTTTGTGTGTTTATCTGTCATTCTTTTCATCCGCTTGACTGTCTGATGTTTCTGTCTGTGTGTCCTGCACTGCTCCGTCCATCACTCGTTCTTTCTCCTCTGTCTGCAGGACTACCTGAGACCCTCCGTGGAGTCCATCCTTCAGAACAGTCTGATCTCGGGCTGCACGGCTCAGGAGCTGCGGAGGCTTCCGGAGGCCGAGGAGCCGCAGACCCGGCTGAAGGAGCGTGAACAGGCCCTGAAGCAGCGTGAGCAGAGGCTGGAGCGTGAGTCTGTCACACGCTCAGCTCGTCCTCCACACACACCTTCACGCTCTTCTCGCTGGTGCTTTACAGAGCGGGAACAGGAGCTGTGCGTCCGGGAACGACTAGCGGAGGAAAAAATGGCGAGGTTAGAGATCGGTTTAAATTCTCCATTTAAATTGGAGGTTAAATTCTCCAGTCTCTTTCTGAAAACGACAGTATTGCAAGATTTCGACGTGTTTGTGTGTTTTTTTTTTTTTGTTATGTTTCTGCTGCTCAGAGCCGAGGGCTTGTTGAAGGCCTATCATATTGTCCGCCAGCAGAGGGCGCCGTCGCTCTTCAGTGACACAGGTACTACACACGAGATTCTGCTGTTCTTCTTGACTGACCACGGCTTGAGGCTGCCCACTGCTCCGGCTCTGTGTGTGTCACTTCACTGGCTGGTTTAAGCAGAGAACAGTTTAGACACGGTCCCTAGTGGCCACACTGACAAACTCATCCATCCATCCGTCTCTCTGTCTGTCCATTCCTGAGTTTCTGTTTGTCCGTCCGTCACTTTGTTAGTCTGCCCATCTGTCTTTACATCCTTCAGTTTCCGTCTGTGTTTGTCCATCTGTTCATCAGCGTGTCTTCAGTTCGTTCCTCTCCTCTGTGAATCTCTCTCTCGGTCACGGCCGATCAGCAGCGTGTGCAGTGGTGACTAAAACATGACTCATCGGAAATTTGAGGACACTTTTTTTTTTTTTTTTTTTTTGGTCCGGGTGTGCAGCAGCTTCTGTGGCGGGAGCAAAAGAACAGTCAGAGTCACTGTGTCTTTCTCAACAGATAATGAAGAAAACGCCTCGCCGGGGAAGAAGGTTCACTTTACTCGGGAAGGCAAAGTGAGACCTGAACGCAGAGGAGAGCGGGTGCTGAGGAACATCGTCCTGTAGCGCCACAGGAGATCCGTTTTCTGGGTTAATTTATTCACCCTTGTACAGTAAAGTGCAAGCATCGTTTCAGATGTTTGCTACTTTTCACCCGTTTGATGTGTTTTAGCACCGTTTTAGTGGCTTTATTTCCGCGTTTGATTTGGCGAATAAAGAAATCATGCTTTTATGCCGTGTTTGATTGTCGATTTCTTGGAAGACGTTTTCTCGCTGGCGATAACGGACTATCTCACCCCCTTCACTTTATGGCGTCCGATTTCCCGTTATTCGCAGAGACGCTTGATTTTTCCAGGAGCCCTACGCGTCAGCCAATCAAGGCTCGAGGTGGGCGGGGCCGGACGTACGAGTGCCCGTGTGGAAAGTTCGCCGGTCCGGGTGCAAAGTTTCAGCCGTCTGCAGACGCGCGGTGAAGAATATCAGCGTCTCCCGGAGCCCGACACCCGCCACTCACGGCCAGCGCTCGCCACCTCACCAGCCCGGACCCAGGCGCGAGCCGCATGGCGCATTAACCCGCACGACGCGGCGTGAGAGGCTCCAGGCTTGTTGTTGTTGTTGTGTCGTCTACTCGCGGATGGGAATCATGGCCTGTGCGCCGAACCGGCTCCGCTTGCTCTGCATGCTCTCGCTCACCTTCGGCTTCTTCATCGTGGAGGTGGTGGTGAGCCGGATGACCTCGTCCCTGGCCATGCTGTCGGACTCCTTCCACATGCTCTCGGACGTGATCGCGCTGGTGGTGGCGCTGGTGGCGGTGCGCTTCGCCGAGCAGACGCAGTCCACCAACAAGAACACGTTCGGCTGGATCCGGGCCGAGGTGATGGGCGCCCTGGTCAACGCCGTCTTCCTCACCGCCCTCTGCTTCACCATCATCCTGGAGGCCGTCGAGCGGTTCATGGAGCCGCACGAGATCGAGCAGCCGGTGGTGGTGATCGCGGTGGGGGCCGGCGGCCTCCTCATCAACCTTCTCGGGCTCTGCCTCTTCCACGGACACGCGGGCGGACACGGACACAGCCACGGCGGACACGGACACAGCCACGGGGGGAGCAAGAAGCACAAGAAGGCGCTGGATGATGGACGCTGCGCCGGAGAGGAGACCAATAATCTGGTGGCGAATTGCAATAGCGGCCCGAACGGGGTTAATCCCGAGCGGACGAGAGCCGGTGAGTCGTTGGCGTCACGCGGTCAGATCGTTTGATGGGTCCTGAGTGGGTTGATAGTTTATCAGTTTGGGCGCGCGAGATGATAACAAAAATGTCTTCATCGTGACTGAGGATATTGTGTTTTTTTTTGTCGCGGTACAGTGAAATGTACATGTTAAATTCCGTGTTATTTTGATCCCCCGAATCTACTACTCGCTATGTGCCGTAATTTCGTACGTGTAAAGTTGTGTAATTACTGCAGCCCTGACTAGTCGATCACAGATTAGCGTTTATGTGGTGGAAACATTAATCACGTGTCCGTCAGATCGTCCGGTTTCTTTTGTCTTCGCGTTTTTTTAACCGTGGTCTTTGGGATGTAATTGGATCAACTCTTCCTCGTTTCTATGGTTTCGCAAACTACCAGGCGCGAGATTTTTGTTTGGCGATCTGACCGCAGCGACTCGAAAAAAGCTGAATATTTAGAATTGTAACCAAGCAAATTTTTTACAATGTCACACACGAGATAATTGTGTCAAAATATAAACGCTAACTCGAAGGTTTACGCTCGCTTTAACGCACAAGAAACGAATAAATGGACAAAATAAATCACGAATACAATCCACATGCTCTTACAATTTATCATATATGCGAAATATTCCACAATCCCTGTCAGCAAATAGCCAACGATTAAACTAGTCTGTAACAAAATGGTTAATTTGAAGTAGCCTTTCTTCTGTCCACTTATTTGCAGTTTGTGTTCGCACGATTGGTCAGAAACGAATAAGCCTCTAATGCAAGTGCAAGCTCAATTTGCTAGGGTTAGGGCATTTGCAAGCTTTACATCAAATGTATCTGTCCACTCCACCACATTGAAAACGTGCCAATTATCTATCTATCTATCTATCTATCTATCTATCTATCTATCTATCTATCTATCTATCTATCTATCTATCTATCTATCTTCTGTTCTATCTGTCTACCTACCTATCCTATTCTGTTCTCTCTGCCTTTCTATTTGTCTGTTCTGTCCATCCATACATCCAATCTATCTAGTCTGACACGGGCTGTCCTCATTGGCTGTTGTTCACAGAGGCGTGTCACGGCGAGAGCCCGGACCTGAAGGCCAATGGCGGCGGGGCGGGGGCGGCGGCGTACGAGGACTCGGCCTCTCAGCTGAACATGCGCGGCGTCTTCCTGCACGTGATGGGCGACGCCCTGGGCTCGGTGATCGTGGTGGTGAACGCCGTGATCTTCACGCTGGTGTGGAGGCCGTGCCAGCCGGGCGAGCCCTGCGAGAACCCCTGCGTGGCCCCGCCCTGCGCCGACCACCCCCTCAACCTCACCGCCAACCAGACGGAGTGGAGGGCGGGGCCCTGCTGGGTGCTGTACCTGGACCCCACCCTCTGCGTCATCATGGTCTGCATCCTGCTCTACACCACCTACCCGCTGCTGAAGGTACAACAAACTGACTCTAATGAGACTGCTAAATTCACACATCCGCTAATCACTCACGCAACTCTCAGGTGCAATATGTGCAATACAAGATTTTATACTGTTGTGTTTTTATTTCCTACTTCTGTTTGTACCGTATTTACTCGCTTATAAGTCGACCCCCCCAGTTCAGCTGTGAGATTGTGGTATTCCGTTTAGACCCGCTTATAAGCTGGGGGAAAGAAATTAGAGAAAAATGATAAAATAGAAACAAGTAGAAAGTCAATTCTGGTTATTTGGGGCCCATCGGAATACTAAAGCGGTGCCGGGCACGCACCCTCTTCCGAAACCAGACGAGAAGTAACCCTTAAAATATCATCACATTATTTTTTCACAACTTAAACAACTTGTTCAAATGCTCTTTATATCCTATAGAAACTACAAAACTATTCAGACATTCTTGGTGGTAAAAAAAGCATAAAATCAAAGTCACCCTGTTTATTTAGGTTGGTATTAATCTCTTTAAGTTGTTGTTATTTATGTTTAAGGTTTAGTTTGTTATTGCTGTGGTTGCGTTATCATTTTCAAGATTTGTGTGAGAGGTGCCCGGCCCCTTTAAGAGAAATGCAAACGGGTCGGACCGAACTATAAAAATATAAATAAGCGCGTATAAGTCGAGCCTGAAGTTTTTAGGAAATATCCTCGACTTATAGTCAAGTAAATCTGATATTTTTATCATTACTTTTATGACTTTTTATGGTAATAATTAATTTCATTACACCCTGATGTATAATGACTACGACTGGGCGGTATAGCAGTAATAACGAGAATACCGGTTTTGAGATGTGCCACGATATGGATTTTGCGATACCGTGATAACTCATGAATTAGATTTTTTTATAAGTATATAAACACCTTAATACAGTATTACACATTAGTTTCGTTACAAGTTGTAACTCACAACTACCAATGACGGCACGGACATTACTAATCGAACACAGAAAGCAGTGTAACAGACTGAACAAATAGATCACACCCGCGACGCGCATACGCCTGCCGCTCCATTTACTGCGCTGTGCCTTTAAGAGAAGTGCGGCTGTTTTAGTTTTAAAGACGCGCGCGAGAAAGTCTGCTTGTTTTATTTTGATCAAAGTCTGTTTTCGTTATCATGGTTTCACGTGCGAGCGAGAGAAAGCGAGACAACGTTTACGAACGAAGACCAGAAACAAAGCTACAGTAGGCAGCCGCTCGCGCTCCCTCTCTCTCCCGCTCGCCTTCTCACTCTCTCTTTCTTCGCTCGCCTTCTCTCTCTCCTGCTCGCCTTCTTTCTCTCTCTCTCCCGTTCGTCTTCTCTCTCTCTCTCTCCTGCTCGCCATCTCTCTCTCTCTCCTGCTCGCCCTCTCTCTCTCTCTCCCCCGCTCGTCTTCTCTCTCTCTTTCCCGCTCGCCTTCTCTCTCTCTCTCTCTCTCTCCCGCTCGCCTTCTCTCTCGCCCGCCCTCTCTCTCTCAGATTTTGCCAACTATGTTAATACGTTCTACTAAAATGTAATGCCCCCCCAATACCGCGATTAAAAAAACAGCTGCCGTCTGTACAGTAGAAAACACGGTGAGCTGAGTGTGAGCTCGTATGGCCCGCGCCTAATAATGACAGTAAAGTGTGTGGTGTGTGCAGGAGTCGGCGCTGATCCTGCTGCAGACGGTGCCCGAGCAGATCGACGTGCACCGGCTGGAGGCGCGGCTGCGGGAGCTGGAGGGCGTGTTGGCCGTGCACGAGCTGCACATCTGGCAGCTGGCGGGCAGCCGCATCATCGCCACCGCCCACATCAAGTGCCACGACCCCGCCTCCTACATGGACGTGGCCAAGCGCATCAAGGACTTCTTCCACGACGAGGGCATCCACGCCACCACCATCCAGCCGGAGTTCAACACCGTCAACTCGGAGTCGCGCGGGTCACTGTGCGAGCTCTCCTGCCGGACCCAGTGCGCGCCCAAGCTGTGCTGCGGAGCCACCGAGCTCAAGAAAACCGACCAGTCACGGAGCTCAGGGGGCGGAGCCACCGCGTCCCTGGAGGTCATCAGCGAGACGGGGGAGGAGTCTGTCGTCATCAGCACCACTGAGGTGGAGTCCTCGCTCTGAGGCGGAGAACCTTGTGTGTGTGCGTGTGCCAAAGCTTCTGTACAACATTCGGACCTTTTTGTTTTTTTAAGCTCTTTGTTTACGTCCAGATTTTTTTTTTTTTTTTTTTTGTAATTTATGTGTTTAAGTTATTAGATGTTTTTCGTCCCGGGAGCTTTTGTACAATTTAGATTGGGTGACGTGATAGGGTGAAATTGAGTTTTTTTTTTTTTTTATTGACGCTTTAAGACTGAATATGTTTCCATGTTTAGACGAATGACATTCTGACCTTCGCGGATGAAGGTTTTCACGAAAACGCGACTCGTTAAACATACGCGATCAAATCCTTGTGACAATGTACACCTTTTTAAAAGTTGAAATTTTCCTCCGTGTTTTACTTTAAGAGGGTTTTTTCTAAATGTTTTTTTTCTACAGCGTGTACAGTTTAGGAGTTACTCGAAACATCTCGACTAAATGAGCTTTAAAAAAATACTTATGGCAGAAAATTTCACTTCAAATTGCCGCGCGGAAATTGTCGGCGGATTTTATCAAATGTGTTTTTGTGGTGGCTTTCTTTTTTCCGCGTGAACCAGAACTCCGGAGCGGTTTGGTTTCACGCCTCGTTCGTTCTTGTCGATATAAACGATATGCTGTAAAATCGCTGTCAGGCGACGTGAAGGGACCACTCCAGTTAGCGTTAGGATTGCTTTCAGGAATAAACAGGGAATGATTTGGGATCAGTTTCTGTTCTGCGTCTCAGTGGGTTTGACTATCAGTTACAGAGACATTACCATGGAGACGGAGCGGAAATGTTCTTGCCCTGTCACTGTGAAGTAAACGTGCTCGGTTCTGTTCCATCCACGTGCTTGTTTTGTGTCGTCTTTACGGAAGTTTGATACCAATTTGCCCTGAACTTTACGAAAAATTGCATGAATGCCAACACGACAATCTCTGAGCCGCTAGTCGTAGTCGTTGTTGCGAGATTGTGTGTACAGCGAGAGCAGTCACAACCCGGCTAATGGTGTATGAGAATGCTAATACTAACAAGCTAACCTCAGTATTTGCATGTTAATATCAGTCTTACTCTTTTATTAGTAACAATGTAATATTAGCATTTACACAACTACTGTTGTGGTGCACGTTAAATGGATGCTAGTATTTATTAGCGTAGTTTGACAGTTGTATGTCATATATGTTATATAAGTTAATAGTAACTAATTTTAGAGCCAACAATGTCAATGATAGCACACTAATGCTAACGTGCTAGCTATGGTAGTATGATCACTTCAGCTTTGTATTGATAACGTTTCAACATTCACAGACTTTCAACCAGACAAAGTGATGACTTGCAAAGAATTGCTAATGCTAATTTAACCGCCACGCAGTGATAAGACCAAGGCTGATAAAGAAGCTGTTTCCTGTGAAATCATCCGGTCACACTTCACTACTTCTTCATTTCTGGATCGCCAGCCTCAGCATGTCCCAGATCAACTTCCTGATCCGAAAGCAAACATCGGTCACAAGGAAAGACCAAATTACTTTTGTGTACATTTCACATGGAAAGACACAGACCGAGCCTCAAACTTGGCCACTGTTAAACAACGTTTACGAATACAAACACATTTACAATGTGGCAATTTGCTTAAATGACAGAGATCTAGCAACTTACTTCAAGATCTAGCAACTTCATTTTCTAATCCTCAAAACGGCGAGAACTTCTCGTATTTGTCAAAGCAGTGATTTGTTTTTCAGAATCGGGAAAGGCTGTGTGATGATGACTCTTCTGGAACCTTCTGACCTCCTGCTCCCCTCCTGAAGCTTGAGATGATCACAAACCTTCTAACTCAGAGTTGTGTGTGGACAGAACATTTGATCGATGGTTTGTGTATTTTACCGTGCTTTAACAGAATTCGGAGTGTTTAGTTTACACTAAGTTGCGTGTTTTACTTTACACAGATCTTCTACAGAACGTGAAGTTAGTGATTTAAACACCTAATCAAAGAGATCGAGCAGTTCAGAGGCGACAAAATACAATTAATTATGAAGAAGTTAATAATGTGCAGTAAGTCATAATGTTCAGCAGCTCTCACTTTGGAGTATTTTGCGTGTTTTGCGTCATTAACTAGTCCTGGCTTGACTTGGCCTAGAATCCCCTGTTCGACTTCCATCTTGTGTCTTGGATTCACATTAGTCATTTTTCATCCACTATCAAACTTTTCCTGGCTTTCAATTTCTTTCCTAGCATTTTGATTCATTAGACTTTGAGGAAGTTTTCTTTCAAGCTTCTTCGTTTAGCGGTAGAATGACGTTTCACTTCTGTAACGTGTCACTTTGATTCTTCTTCTCAGCTACGTAACTCTTTCGTGTCAACTTTTCATTTTTTCAACTCTACTTATTCAGATTTTTTTTAATTGACTATCCGTCTTTCCTTGTCCATTCTCTTCTCTACGGCTTCTTGTCTCCTCATTGCTTCTCATAGAAACATGATTCTGACTTAGAACGGATCTGGATCTTCATATTTTCCATCTCGGCTTCATTTTGTTTCAACAGTGTCTCTCAGACAATCTTCTTTTGCTCTGTCCTTGTTTCTACTCATGTCAACTTTTATTTTCATATGAGCGCGCTTGGCGTTGTGATGAAGAAGAAAGTGTCTATCACAATATACTTTTGTCGTATATTAATATTAACAATTAATATTTTTGTAATGTTTTTTTTTATTTTGTTTATATTTATATATTGTAAACAAATACTGGTATATATGTACACATAGACATGTTTATACCTGTGTGTGTATATATATATTCATTCTTTCTCCCTTTCTGTCTCGTTTTTTCTCTCCCCTCCCTATCTATATTTATTATTCATTCTTTCTCTCCCCTCCCTTTGTCTATTTATGATTCGTTGTCTTTATTTATTTTTTTTTTTTGGTGTGTTTTATTTTTTCTGACTAACTAGTCCTAGTAAAGGCATGTGTTGAAGACGAACGCAGTGGCTGATCAATGTGTCCGTGTTGTTTTTCTGAACTCTTGAGATTTCAACCTTTTGGACTGGAAGAAGAACTCGTAACCTCTGAAATGCAGAACGGGCTACGTGTTTTCCCACTTGTGGGTTTGTTTTCTAACCTGCTTTGTCTGTTTGTGGGTTGAGGATCTGCGGTCAGCGTGTGGAGTTCTTCAGGTACCTGACGGACCCTCAGGAGAAGGTCATGTGATCCGCTGGAGACTTTGATCACGCGGCAGGTCAGTGAGTGCAGCAGACTGATGTAACCCGCTGGCAGATTAAAGTCTTTCTGCTTTATTAAAGTTTCACATACACTATTCTTCTCTCTTTTTTGCGTTTACTCACTCTGTTTTTTCTTCTATTCACTCCACTCTCTCCTGATAAGACTGATATAGCTTGTGCTCTCTCTCTCTTTTATCTGTACTCTACCCACTTCCTTCTGATGACTGTTATGTGCACTCTTTCTTTCTCTCTCTCTCTCTCTCTCTCTTTACCCGCACTCTCTTTTTTTCTATCATTTTTCTCTTTCCTCTCTCTTATCCACTTACTTTTTCTGCCTCACTCCACTCTCTCTCTCCTTCGCTGACTCTCTCTCTCTTGCTGTCTTTTTTTCTTCTCTTGTCATTTCTCCCCCTTTTTCTCTCCCCAACTCTCTCTTTTCATTAATCGTTTTCTCTCTCGCTCTCTGTCTCATTTTCACTCTCCCGTTCTCTTATTTGTTCTTTCTATCTCTTTCGTTTAGTCTCTTTTTCTCCCTCCCTTTCTCTATTTATTATTCATTCTTTCGCTCCCTCTCTCTATTTTTTTCTATTTATTATTTGTTCTCTATTTTCCTTTCTGTCTTGCCCCCCCTCCCCTTATTATTTGTTCTTTCTCTCCCCTCCCCTTCTCTGTTTATTATTCGTTCTTACTCTCTGTTTCTTTTTCACTCTCCCTTTCTCTATTATTTTTTCTTTCTATCTCACTTTCCGTTGGCCGCTTTTTCTTTCTACCTCTTCTCTCTTTTTCTATTATGCATTCTTAGGCTCTGTCTCTTTTCCCTCCCTCTCCCTTTCTCTATCGTTTTGTATTTATTATTTGTTCTCTCTCTCTCCCTCCCTTTTCTCTCTTTTTTTTATTGTTCTCCCCCCTCTTCTTTACAGTAAGTTATAAACACTCTTTCTCCTTCACGTGACCTTTGACCTGTTTCTCAGTGTGAGCGCGGTGGCTTCGTGGTTGCAGTTGCTGTGTTTAAACTGTTAAAGCCGGTGTGTGTGTGTGTGTGACCCGTCAGAAACAACAAGCCATCAGGGGCGTGTCCTGAGAGATAGCGGGGCGTGTCCTGAGAGACAGCGGGGGTCTCGACACAGGAGCTCAGATCAGAGTGAAGGTCTCAGTAGATCATGTGATTCCTTCACTTCACACCGTTTTCTTAAGCTACGTTTATTTTTACATCTATCTATCTGTCTGTCTGACCGTCCATCTGTCTTTCTATTTATCCATCTCTGTCGGTCATAGCTCATAGTCTGAACAACAATGGACATATTTTTCTTTTTTAACTGACTCTTTTTTTTTTCTTTCAAATGTTTGAACTCATATAAAGAATGGACATTTTTCTTTTTAAAGACTTTTTT
>MU204386.1:1465994-1500081 GCA_017309775.1 Paedocypris sp. Pulau Singkep
TCCTTTCATCAGTCTAACCGTCTGTCTGCCCATCCATCTGTTTGTCAGTCATTCCCTGATCTATCTGTTTACCTTCCTGTCACATTCCATGAATTGTGTCTGTCCATTTTTATATTCATGCATCCATCCATCATTCATCCATCATACATCCATCGCTATATTTATCTGTCTCTGTGTGTTTGTGTCTCTGTCACATTCCACAATCTGTCAGTCTGTCCATTTATCCTACCAATATTCATCGCTCTTACAGCGATCTTTTGATACTTGTAGCTGACTCAAAACAATGACTCAATAATTTAATTAAACAGAGAGATAGATAAGACCTTTGCTTGGAAAACTATTTTGAGATGCACTAAGACCTTCTTAGTATGTAGAGAGGAAGCGCTGGAGTTCTGCTCTCACTGAGACTACCATCCCCGAACACACACACACACACACACACACACACACACACACACACACACACACACACACACACACACACACACACACACACACACATTTCTCCGAGTGGAGTTTACTTAGAGTTTAAGTCTGAGGGAAAAGGCGAATATCGAAAAATCGAACAGTAGAGGGCGCTGTCGCACTACAACACGGATTAAGTTAAAGTTAAGACCATTTTTGTGTGTTTTTAAGCATGTTTTTACGAATTCAAACTACAAAAGACGAGTGTGTGAATAAACCACCAATGTAATAAGCATCTTAAGCAAAGGTCTTCCGGTAACATCCACTCCATGTTCCATTATCGTACTTGTACGCGTGTAACGACAATAAAGTTGAATCTAATCTAACCAAATCAAATCTAATATTTCCACAGATTAGATTCAGTTTCCAGATTTGGGCCAGTTTTCTACAAGTCAAACTCAGAAAGACTGCTAATAGGAAGAAACTGGGCATTATGCTGGTGTTGCGTTACCTTTGGATTGTCCAAACAGCGTGGTTAACGTAATTTGTTGTTGTATGATGATAATGATAATGATGATGGTGATGGTGATGATGATGATTAGAGGTGTAAGGTACTTCGTACTTGTACTGAGTATCAAAAATATAAGCAACTTTTACTCTTACTCCACTGCATTTCTGATTGAGTAACTGTACTTATCACTCCACTACAATTGAATTGACACTTACCGTTACTTGTTACATTTTGATTGTGCGTGACAAACCATAATCGATTTTTATCGCGCTTTCTTTTCTTGGGCGAACGAGGCGATTTTGCAATCTGTAGTCTGCTAAAGATACTAGCTAATTGTGAATTAGAGGCCTGAATGTATGTGAATTTAATGTTAAGTTAAACTACACAGATCTTCCCTGACTTTACAATGGTATTGTAATGTTACCAAGCCTAACATGGCAAAAAACACAGTGACAATGTTTTAGCTTAATTTTTTGGTGCAACGTTAATGACGGTTAAATGACTTAAGTCAATGACAATTTTTTTTGTTCTTTATTTTGTTTTAACATTTTTTAAACAAACTTTTTAGAAAAAAAGATTCATTTCTGCCTCAGAGTAAAACCTCATGAATATTTTTTCCACTTTTCTTTGTTTTATTTTAGCCTAAATATAGTATGAGTAAAATACTCAAGTTGTTTTAAAATTTTATACTTTGCTACTTTGACTTGAGTCTTTTTTACAGTGGTGACTTTTTACTTGTATTGGAGTAACTTATACACTACGTATCTGTACTTTTACTCAAGTATGGTTGTCTGGTACTCTTTACACCTCTGATGATGATTGATGGTGATGATGATGATGTTGATGATGAAGATGACACTTTCTCCGTCCTTCCTCTCAGGTTTCGGCAGCTGCTGATGGAGAACGAGCCGGAAGTGCAGGAGGTGTCGGGACTCTTCCGCTCGGCGCTGGTGGAGACGCTGGAGCGCGTGCGCGAGGACCAGGAGACGCAGCGTCTGGCGCACCAGTGGAACTACCGCCGCTCCCTCAGCATGTCGCTGATGAGCTTCCGGTCCCGCGTGAGGATCAACCCCTTCGGCAGCACCCTGGGACTCAAGTCGCACGGATACACCTCGGACGAGGAGAGCGTGGAGACGGTGTGTGAGGACGTGGAGAAGGGCCAGGCGCAGGCGCAGCGCGTGTGGAGCGTCCCGGAGCTCCGGCACAACAACAAGAGCATCACCGCCGGTAAAGCTTGAGCTCCACCGCCGGTTCCTCAAGCTCCCAGAAGATCCCAGAAGATCCTTTTCACCCTTCGCGTGTGTGTGTGGAAATGTTTCGGGGAACTTTGGAGAACAGCAGGCCAGATCTTCTTCCACGTCGATGGTTTTTAAATGTCCCGGTTCTTCAATGCGAATGGTCGTTTGATGTCTGTCTAACTATTTATCTGTCTGTCTATTCTGCTCTGTCCTTAATCTGTCTATACATCTTTGCAGTTTGGCAATTGTGGTCCAGTGGTATAGGGAGGAGAACCTGTCACCTAGACGTTGGTATCTATCCATCCATCCATCAAATCTATCTATCTATACTCTCTTATGTCTATCTATCCGTCCATCCACCAACCCACCCATGCATTTAACCATCTATCCATCCATCCTTCCATCTATCCATCATTCATCCATCCATCCAACCGTCTATCTATCCATCCTACTATCCAACCATTCATTTAACCGGCTAACTATCTGTCTGTCTATCTATATGTACGTACGTCCGTCCATCCATCCAACCGTCTATCTATCAATCTATCCATCCATTTAACCATCTATCTATCCATCCATCCTTCCATCTATCCATCATTCATCCATCCATCCAACCGTCTATCTGTCTATCCATCCTACTATCCAACCATTCATTTAACCGGCTAACTATCTGTCTATCTATCTATATGCACGTTCGTCCGTCCATCAATCAAACCGTCTATTATCCATCCATCCTACCATCCATTTAACCGGCTAACTATCTATCTATCCGTATGTACGTCCGTACGTGCATCCATCCATCTTTCCACCTATATCGATTTGTCTATTCATCTAAATATAGGTTTTAATCTAACCTTTAGCTTTACATTTTGAGTCAATGTTCATTTTGTTTTCTAAAGAGATAGATGGATTTGATGAACTACGGTACTCCGTTTTTCAAAATTGTATACATTTACGTATGTAAATATTTTGTATACACTTTATACAGCCGACTCCACTTAATTGTGGTCAGTGCTGTATTGGGAGAAAACCAGTCCAAATCATATCCCATAAGTTTACACAGATTTTTGCCGCTTTATTGGAGCAAAATGACATTGTCCCAATTAACAGGAGTCAACTGTATATCCAAACACACATTTTACTTTGTGGATCACATATTTGCTGTAGATGTAATACTCCAACTTTCTCTGAATTTCAAACGCGGGAGATATTTGATTCTTTGTGTTGTGCGCAAGTGTGAGATGAAACAAAGCGAAATAAAGACAAAAGCTAAGTGTTTTATTGGATAATCGGGCACTGAGAGCCACTAGACACACACGCTTCCTCTGATATGATCTCCAGTTATGAACACAGAATAACATCAAGCACATCTCAAAGAAAATCTAGGAAAATATGAAGCTTGATAATCTCACCACAGACAATTCTGTTTAATACGGCAGTTAAACGTGGTATAAAAATGACGTTTGGAATATGCTTTGTTCCAGGTTGGGTTATATTTTGAAGGGAACATCCGGGCTACAGTCTTCACTGGGTAGAATCATCACAAACAAACACTCTGGAGGAATAACCATAATTACAAAAAGAAAGCTAAAAGGTAAAAGTGGTGTTTTTCGAGGGAAAGCGTGACAACAGCGTGACTGGCTGCTGGTTCCCTGAGCTCCGTAGGGCTAAAAGAGATCAGACGTCGGGCTGAATCAGAAGGTGGAGTTCAGAAACTCTAGAAGCTCGGCTCGGTTCTTGTCCCTCTGTTTAGTGAGGAACAAAAGCATGAACACAACAGAACAATGGTTTACAAGCTTCACAGCCTCACCTCCTTGTCTTCCTTGGACTTTTTCACTTTCATCTTGATCTTCTTTCCTGAAATCATGCTGTACTTGCCGCTTCTCTTCTTGGCCTTCAGATACTGAGGAGAGCGAGGAATATGAGGACGAGGACGCGCTCTTGACAGGAAGTGAACCCACCTTTGATATCTGAACTGGCCCGGAGCTGTCGTCCTGTCCTTTATGTCTTTTGTCCTTTTTTCGCTTGCGTGTCTTTTCCTTCTTTCCTTTCTAAACACAATCAACAACAGGACACTAAAATTACAACTTCAGTTTGTACTTCTTAGAAATAGAAAATTTAAAGTGGTTTAAAATGGGCATTAAGAGGCAAAAACAAAGCAATGCCTGCTGTTTTTGCCCGCGGTATTGGGTTTCTGAATCCACTAATTTTAGCTAAGAAATTCCAACATTTAATTTTTTATTTTTAGACATTTTAATTTAGACCAAATATTTGATGTAAATGTAATTTAATACTTTTAATAATTTAGATGTGAATATCTGGAGAGAATAATACACAAATTATTAATACATTTTATGGGAAAAATACACAATTTGATCATTTAAAAGATGACTTAACAACTGTTACTTGTCTTGGATTATGAGGACAGAAGCTGAATTAAAGTATTACAAATTAAACTATTAATTGCATAGAATATGACTAAATTCTTTTCATAATAAGTGTCATTTGTAAAGTCAGTATCATGATACAAAAATGGTCCTGAATGTCCAGAAATTTTGCAATGCTTTACCTAAAATACAGTAATTCCTAGAGTTAATAAATGTCAAACTATAAAGAGATTTCAGATTTTCCTTGCATCTCAAATAAATCTTAAACTCATTCTTATTAAACAAGTTAAAATGCAAATTATCTTGGAGTTAAATGTGGTAATAAATAGCTGCTCATCTAAGGAAGCCCCGACTCAACCATCTAAGAAGAAGTCGCAACTCGACCATCTATATCAGGTAAAATAATTGTTTTTTTCAGCTCTATTTCAGTGCTGGAACAAGATATAAGTTGCTTAGATCATTATATGTGCCTGTTTTAATTTTTTTTTTAAAAATTGTTCATTTCTTTTAATTATTTTTGGTTGAATGACAGATTTTGCAGGGTTTTAAAATCCGCACCAAGTTTCTGATTCTCCTTTGATATCCGTCCTCAGAGAGTCACAGAAGCTTTGAAGGACCAACAATACGCAAATCTTTACAATTTGTTTGAAACTTTTCGCTCTGCAAAACTTTCTCTACTTCTGTACGAACCCTGAGAAACGTAAACAAAGTGACTTGCCTTTTTCCCGTGTCGTTCTTTTCTTTTCTTTGAAGACTTTCTTTGCTTTTTGCAGGAATCTACAGTCGTTCGCACCAAACAAAACCAGATAAAGCTGCAAATCCCAGGTAATTATACAGCATGACGTTAGTAACCTCACCAGAGCTGCTGGAGCTGGATTTACTCCGTGATGAAGAACTGCTGGATGAAGATGAGCACGAAGATGATGATGAGGAGGAAGAACTGGAAGATGATGACGATGATGATCTGCTTCGGCTCCTTTTACGTTTGTGATTGTCTCGTCCTGTGGAAGTTTAGAAGACAACATGGACGTGAAACTCTGGCTCTTGCTGATTGTTTGACGGTTAAAGCCGGAGAAACTCGCCTCTACTCGGGGATCTTCTTCTGCTTTTAGAACTCGACTCGCTTCTTTCTGGAATGTCGATTCTTGTAGACTAAAGTGTCATTAACACAAATGCCAAAGTAGAGTTTATTAAAACAAAGACATTTTCATTTGATAATCTAAATTAGTTTACAAATTCAAACCAAGTGAGTCAGTTGGTTATATAGTAAAGGCACCTGAATGAATGTCGTAGTAATGCAAACCGTCTACCACTCACCATGTTTAAAAAAGCAAACCGTCGCTTTTGCCACTACAACAACAAGCTTGAACTGTCAAATCTGAATATATTCCGGGCTGGAAACAACCTGACAATTTAGTAAACACGGCCTTATTTTCATAACGGCTTTCGCTGCCTTGAGCATCAACCAAATAAACACCACTGCGCCGCCATCTTGTTTACGTCATACAGCTTATGATTCACAAAAGCACTTTCCTTTCGATTCGCATTCACATTACAAAACAACACAAAGAAACTTTTTTTAGTTACACAAATCGGTTTATGTATGAATCCTACTTGTTTGGCGATTATATATACGTGGAGAACTTTGTTATTTGCTTTGTAAATTTAAAAATATATAATAGTTTTCAATGTTTTCGAATCTGTGTATTATGAATCAGTTGCTTCATTTTGAACGCGATAAATGTTAACTTTTAACAAGTAACACAAGTTTCTGACAGGGAGCAGGTCTCGACCACCAAATGGTGACACGTTCAATTGATTAATGCTTATTTCTTATTGAGTGAGCCGTATGGTAAAAGCGCTCCAGGTACACCATTCTACTTTCAAATTCCGTGTAAATTCTTTTTTGAATCATAACATGTCGACAAAATCCAAATCTTTCGCGTTTAGAATAATGTATGAAGCACAATCACAGAGCGAAGAATTTTATTCAAACGCGACTGTAAGTGAGCAAAAAGAAACAAACACAAACTGTGAGAGGATGTTACGAAAAAAGGTGAGGAAAAATGCTTATTCCTCAAAGTCACATCACCAAATATGCCAGTTAATATATTCAGCAAAGCCATTCATTTCATCATTGCCATTTAGGAACTGAAGAAGAAATTCCAGAAAGTTCCTGATGGAGGAGCCACGCTACATGCAATCGTGAGTCTTTATTTTCTCTCAGAAACTACAGAATTATCACATATAATACCGTATTTCAATTCCATCTTATTGTATATTCCATATATACTTGTGATTATCTACTAAATTGTAATTTCTGGATGTACTGTAGTACTTTTGTAACGTACATTGCATCTTCATAAACGTCCTGAACCAATTCCTATTAAGGGTACAAAAGGCTCATATTGTTCCATTATTTGGGACAAGATTCCACTTTGAAATGTAGGAAATAAAAAAAGTTTTTTTATTAATAAGAAATAAGAAAATAAGGAAATAAGAAACATGTATGTGTATGTCACAGCAGCCACAGGAAAAGGAAAAAAGGTTTGTGTTAAATTTTCTTCTGTGTCAAGAACTGTGTTGGTTGTTCAACAATGTCTTGGAAACATTTATTAGGGAAACATATTTTGTCATTCACTTTGACATGAAGGCATCAGAAAATTGCTGCAGGTTTCACAAATCTTCCTTTCCTTTGCCACTGTTGAGATGAAGCAGGATGTCTTCATGTTCTTAGGCCGCAATCTGAAGGTCGCAGCAGAAATCTAAACGTAGTGTTTTTCGAATGCTCTATTGTCTGACTTTGTTGAGCCTGTGTGAATTGTAGCTTTGGTTTCCTGCTCTTTGCTGACAGAAGCAGAACCAGACTTAAAAAAAACTTGAGGATGATTGCGATCGAGTGATAAGTTAAGCTACTGTTGCCTTTGCTTCATCTCTGTTTAGTCTGTACCTTCTTTGACCTCCTGCATCAGAAAGACATTTCCACCTAAATAACTGATGCTCTCTGCATAATTTATTTTATTTTGGACATTTCAGTAAAGATTTTGCATAAAAAATCTCTTTAGTTTGAAAGACAAACCCTGTCCTATTCTTAGTTCTGCAGCAAACATATTCTTTTGCATATTTTTTAAACATGTGTGGGCAAAAAAAATAAATAAATAAACGCGCAAAAATAAGTTAAATGAATTATTATTAACATTAAATTTTAATAATTTTTTTTCAAACTAGAAATGCAGCTCCAACAACAAAATTTCAATGTCAAGTAATTGAGTTGCTGTCGTGTGATTGGCCGATTCAGTCACATGAATCGATGGAATTGGAAAACAAATTCCTGAATCTTTGTTTTTCCATTTCTGGGTCCCGAGAAGATGGGGCTAATAAAAGCAGGAGACACACCATGGACGAGTGGCCAACCAATCAGAGCAGGTCACTCATTATTGACCTCCATGTTAATATTCAAGTTTAATAAATAAATCACAGTCGATTAAAGCGGGTATTTAAGTTACTCACGGACACTTCATTTCAGGCTATAAAAGAGCTTTATAACTGACAGTAAAAAAATGAATACATTCACAGAACCTTCAATTACAACAAATTATATAGTTAAGGAGTGATGAATAGAAGACAAACATTACAATCAATATAAAAGTCTAATCGGTAAGTCGGCTTGCAGTACAACTGTGGTGCTTCTCGTCGATGAAAATGTTACACAGATAGGGAACAAACGCCACTGATTGTTCTTTTCAACTTCCTGGAAAGTTCTTGACTCCTGACACTCTTATGACTCAATTACTTTGCTAATCTAGTTGTGCAAATATGATATAAAGTCCATTTAAGGTCATTTGGTGACTTTTACTTAACAACTTTGGCACAGAAAGAATTTTAAAGTAATCAGCAGAGATGTAACACACACTGGTAATGACAATAACACATGCATGTAACATGTAACAAACATCACCATGTAACAAAGTAGCACAGGTATGTGACAAGTAACACACCCAGGTAACAAAGTTACAATTGCATGTAACACGTAACAAACATGTGTGCAAAACAAAGTAACAAAGGCATGTGGCACATAACACACACATGTAGCAAAGTAACACAGGCATGTGACGTATAACAAACACACGCATGTAACCTTTGACCTTCAACAACGAGACACCATTCTGTAATCTTTACATGGTACACTGTTCAGTGCTTTGAACTTTGAATTCCTTTTAATAGCGACTGGATTTGTTTCTTTGAATTCCAAGTCATGTGACACACTGAAATTATTTCATCTGATAATTAGTAATTACTTCATGAAACTTTAATTCATTTACAATCATTAACTTCATTTTAAAAAGCTGTTGCGGACACTTCATTAAAGCAGAACGGTTCATTTACTGCAAGCCATGACGATTTTTGCTTGAATTATTCACAATTCCAAAAATACGAAAAGAAAGCCTGAGAGGACCACTCATCATGGGCCTGTAGAAAGAAGCTTATTCAGAGGATAATGAGATAATAGGTTAAAGGTCACTGAAGTATAAAGTCCAACTTTTGGCTCAGATTTTTACCACGTTACAGTGAGCAACTAGTCATTCAGTCTGTCAGTTATGGCTGTTCAGACGCCAAATATAACTGACCTACAAGGATTATATTGATAAAATACTGATATGTGATTCATTTAGATGGTGTTTAGACTAAATACAAGTATAAAAGGTGAGTTTCGCTTGCTATGTCAATGAAAATATAATTAGGTAAGTGCAAGGAGAAAAAAAAAACGTGGATTACAAAAAGACAAGAGCTTCATGAGGTTACGTTGACTGTCCTGGAGGGTTTAGTAAGTGCTCTAGATGCCGATGCTGGAGGAACCCAGAGGTGCGTGGTCAACCAGGTCTCGTGTGAAGTTTGTGGGCCTTCAAGCTTCCGCTTTGGTTTTGGAATAATCTCCATGGGCCAAGCGTTCTTCGTTCTCCTCCTCCTCCTCAGGAACCTGTGCGCATGGACACATGACAACGGTTTGAAAACATCACTGATCATCATCTACACTTTTTAGAGGATTCCGACATACCTCCCAGTAGATGGAGTCATCATAGCAGTTTTGGTCCGGTGGTTGTCCCCAGAACGGAATCTTCATAATGAGACCTACAAAAATGGCGACGTATAATGACGCTGACGTGGTCTTTCAAGATTTTCACTCTGTTCTAGCAAAAGAACCCACCTGTGATCAAACCACCCACCAAAGCAAACCCGAGAGAAGATGCCAAGCCTCCTGCCTGAGTCGCTGGTGAAAGACTGTGGGCAACAAGCACATAAACATGAACAAAATCTCCGCATTACCTCGCAGGTCTTCCTCACTGTTGATCAATAAAAAGCAACCCCAGAGCACCAGAAGACCAAACACACAAGAGGCTAGTTACCCATCAGGCCTGTGCAGGGCGGTGGCCACGATGCCAGCGAGGCCTCCGAGGATTCCAGGCATTCCGTGTAGATTATGGACACCACATGTATCCTGGATTCCCAGATTGGAGGCGAGGATGGGCTGAGAAGATCGAAAGCGTGCAGAGTCAACATGCAGTTGATTTTTGGAATCAGATTAGTGCCAAAATTATCAAACGTAAATGTCTAAGAAGCGAATGAAAACGCTTACAATTTATATTTGTTTTTTTATTTTTCACTTTTTTGTTTGAAACATGTTTTTTGCTATTATTACTATATTATTATTAATTGTGAAAATAAGAGTTCAATGTTTCGTTTGATTTTAAAACTCCAATAATTCCATGCTAACCATAATTTAACACAAAACTTAGGTACTCGCTAAACTCCTCCCCCACTTCCTAGTCCACTGCTGCCAATCTCATTATCACCAGCCAATCAGAGTAAGGGCCGCCTGAAACGTGAAACTAGTTTAAAAAAAACCCTGAAAACGCTAAAAAAGAAACAAACTAAAAAATGTAAAGCAAAAAATAAAGTTGCAAACGAAAACGTGAAGATCCGTTTCTTATAAGTTTACATTTCGATAATTTTGACACTAATCTGAATCCACATCGAACCGCAGAACGTGACGCGTTGAGAGAAATCCATACAGTGAGGAACTTGAAGCCCAGGGTGGAGATGATGCCCGCAACCATTCCGATCATCATCGCTCCAAACGGCTGGATGGCCATGTCTGCGCAGGTGCCCACGGCCACGCCCCCTGCCAGCGTGGCGTTCTGAATGTGTACCTGCGTGGTGGAGCTCAGTCAGCCACAGAACAACACCAGGTCCGGGTTTGACCCACCATGTCCAGCTTCCCTTTCTTCTCCACCAGGCTGGACGTGGCGTAGGCCGCCAGAGCGCAAGCCGCCAGAGAGAAGTACGTGTTGATGATGGCTCTGAGCTGAGCATCGCCCGGCTCCGCTATGGCAGAATTAAAGCTGGGCCAGAACATCCACAGGTAGACGGTGCCTATGGAAGGCAGATGTTTTCATGAGAGATGTGGGAAGGGAAAATACATATTACTAAACACGTTTATTTTAGGCCTAATGATATTTGCCTAATTATAATTATATTTGTTTGTGTACTTAATAAAATATTAGTTAAAAAAACAATTACAGGCCGAAAATTAATGTTGGACCTGAAGTTTAAGTTAGACCTGAAGTTTGACTACAATTCAGCTGGAATTTAATCAATATTACCTGGGACTTATCTGGTTTATAGAACATTGGGCTAGAAAATTAGCTGTTACATTGTAATTAAGGGTAATTAGGGTCATTGTGGCCCAGTGGTGTAAATATGGTCTTGTGACCAAAAGGTTAAAGGTTCGAATCCCAGACCAGGGTCCACGAACCAGCAACCATTTGTCCAGAACATGACCTTGCTCATTCTCAATGTCGTCCTAGATCAAACTATCTAAAGTTAAAATTAAAAGCTAAATTAAAAGTAAAGCAAATGAAAAGTTAAATCGCAATGTGGTACAATTCACACTCATGTAAGCGAAATTAACATTGTCTTGGCAAATACTTGCTTCCGTGGGCTGCAAAATTACATATGTTTTTATAATTATTATTACTTTATGATTGATTATCAAACACGGGGAAGAGTTTGTAGAATCCCTTTGAAGACAGTTCTGATTCTGAGTACTCGGTATGAGCAGAGAGATAGAGAAAAGTTTTTGATGATGAGTATCTGTAGGAAATGGAGTATTTTTTGTAGTGGCCACGAGAAGGTCGGTACCGATCATGGCGAACAAGTCTGAGTGGTAGACTGATCCTTCATTCTCGTGTCCGTTCCGAAGGCCAGGACGATAAAGAACCCGAGCCACGGCCAGTCCAAAGTAAGCTCCAAAAGCGTGGATCGTCATGGAGGCACCGACATCCGAAGCCTGTTGAGAAGAAGAATGTCTAAGAAACACGCCGCTGCGTTTTAATGTCTTTCTCCATATCAAACTGTAAACACAGTAAACAGTTCCTTATTGTTCTTCACCGACTTCAGTGGATCCGCACAAGAAGAGGAAGATTAGGACACCGTTCCAGTTATTATTGGAAAACTGGGTGTGTTCGCAAAAGTTTATCCTCCCGACTTGAGGAAGGAAATAGAAAATCACCTAATCGGCCTTTTCCTTCATCTTTGGCCCGGCTTCCTTCTGTCATAATAAAATTACCTTGCCGTCGGGCCGGAGACCAAACTGCAAGCACAGATTTTATGAGGACGCTTTGAACGTTTCCGTCAGTGTAAATATATATGTATAATATAGTAACTCCTGTGCAATTTCCGCAAAGGCATAACCGAAGCAATATTTTTTTGTGAAACACTTCTTGGTTTCATATTGATTTGTTTCGGGAAAACTCAGTGAAAAAGTGATTGCGAAAACCAAAAGCTAACTGCTTAAATATTTCTTTAAAAAGCTATAGAAATAAATAAATAAATGTGAACATTAATGAGTGTTAATTAACATTTTTCTTTTTTACTGATTTTTGAATACAGATGAACAATGAACAACTTTTATTCTTTAAAGACTATTTTTTTCCCCAATTCCGTACAGCAACTTTGCGTTGGTCTGGAACTAAGTAAAGCGCTACATAAATAAACTTGAACTTGTTTTACTGGAAAATATATGTATTTATACCATTTTTTTTTCAAAAGTTTTTACTTTTTTTAAAAAACTTTTTTACTACATTTTTAAAATGAGCACATTTACTATCCTTGGTCATTTGTATTGGATCATGGTGGTTTTGGTGCTCCATACAACGTGCACATAAAGCAGTACAAACCCCGATAACTTCCACCACCAGATGCTCATTGATGCAGAAGATGGTGATCTCCAGCAAGGTCATGATGAGAAGCTGGACCGGGCTGGTCTTTCCCAGAACTGCTCCGAAAGAGATCAGGACGGTGGCTGTGCTGAAGTCTGCATTGATCATTCTGTGGAGCAGGAGAAGATGAGATCACGTGTTCTGGACACTGCGTCTACGGTTCACGTACCTGTCGATGGAGACCCTTATTTTCCCTCCGTGCATTTCCCAGACGTTCTGCATGAGGAGACCCCACTGAAGACCAAAGGCGGCCAGCAGCAGGTTGACTCCCACACTGCTGAAGCCATATCTCTTCAGAAAGGTCATCAAGAAGCCAAAGCCGATGAAGATCATCACGTGGACATCCTGGAACACTGACATGAAGGTGCATGGTGGATAAAGGTTCACCTGAAGATCTAAAATGGAACCACGCACTGGAACTGTGTGTCTTCTGATGGCCACTGGAGATCCAAAGCGGCCTCGACCTCACCGTTCTCCAGTCACGGGGCTTTATTTTTCAAGGACTTGTATGTAATGAGCAGCACGAGGCATGCAAAACACGCGTACGAACCGCTAACGTCGCTATTTACAGCCGAGCTATTGTGCATTCATGTGTGCGTGTGGCATGAAAGTGAGGAAGATTCTCGCAGAACAACCGCACGACCGGAACCGTCCTGCACAAGGATTCGCTCACAGGCTGATTCCTGCCAAATTAGCGAAACAATCCAATGGAGGAGGCATCACAAGGCCTTGTGTGTTCTGATGAAGGCAGAACCCTGCTTGACGCGCGCTTTTAATTCTTCACATGACCTTGGCGGGTTTAACTCAGATCAGATATGTGGAGACAACACACTTTGCGGTCAGTAAGCGCAACTGATCAGACCGTATTTGCAACACATTTTTTGCAGTGTTGGGCTATAGTGTCACTACTACATAGTAACTACATTTCATTTACTGATCCACTATCATACCCGTTTCATTTTGATTTGTTCTTTGTGTTTAACGCCATTTTAACGTCAAGTGCTTTTGGTGCATTACTGTCACCTTGTGCCACTATATAATTTCCTTTTTACCTTTTATAGACAAAAAAAAAAACAAGTTTCAAGACAACAAGCAACAAGACAAATATTGAGAAACAATTTGATTTATGAGTTGATGACCAAGTGCATTATCTACATGTTTATTGCTGTTGGTTTTTTTTGCCATATTTGGTACAATTTATTTAGATTGTTTGGAGCTATTAAATACAGTAGAGATTTAACTGAACTGTGTTTCATTGACAGTTTTAGTGACACTGATGCATTGACTTGAAAAGAAGTTCAATGTATAAATGCATAGAAGTCGCTTAAAATGTAGCAAAGTACTTTTGCATGTTGTTGTAGCATCACTTTGCTACATTTCCCAGGAGTTAGTGTTACTGTGGTGAAGCTACATTTATTGCAGGTTAGCTAATGCCTCGTAATTCATTCTAACATATCTTCTAATCTTCAACATAGCGACTATTATTCGGGAAAAAAAATAATAGATTTTGTTTCCGTTTGTTCAGTCGGAAAGTGAACAATCGACTTGTACTTTAAATCCGATTTAGAAGGAAGCGAACGGTGAGGAAGGAAGAAGCTGGAGAATTACGAAACGCAATGGAAATTACGGATCAACAATAGGTGAACGTCCACACTGATTGTCCTTAAGAGACGAGCTCCACAACCCTGTTCCAGCACAGAGAAAATGACTTCCTGAAGGAAGCTGAACAGTCAACATCACTGGACAAGCGAGATAGTGAGACGCTCCAGATTCTTCGCACACGATACGGTGGATCCGTGATACCGATCAAGCACATTCCTCACGGTCTTTTATTGCCAGTCTTGATGGTGAAAGGTGGAAGTCTGGAGTGTGGACCACAGATGGGCGTGGCATCAGGCTGGGATACTTCAGGCTTCCTTGGAATGTCTCTGAAATCCTCCACCCATCCCGCAATCCACTGTAAATCTAATCTACCCTCGGACAAATCCAAATACTCATCCATCATAGTGTCTGCTCTGACATCTGGTATGGTCATCACCGCCAGTTAACCTAGCTGCACTTATCAGGTCCAAAACTCAACTAAATTTACTAGGCTTTTTATGTGCGTGTTGATGTTTTTTACGGCCTGCGTGATGAATGGTCACATCCTCGGTGTAAAGCCGTCCGAGTCAGTGACAGGCCACGCACAAAGAGCCGACGGTAAAAATAAACAGACTAAACAGGAAACCCACAGATACGCGATGATTAAAAATCAGCTTATCTTGCTAGGAAAGCCTCTCCGAGCAGAAACAAACAGAGTGAAGTCGTTTGACGTTTCATAATGCACTTCTCAGCGGCTTTTTCGACATTCAGCGAGAAAATAAAATATCATTAAATAATTAAAACAAGAACTTCGACAATACATACACTTATTTGATAATTTCTTCGACATGTGAATAAAAGGCAATGTGCCAAATGTTTTTATTGGAATATTGCTATATATAGTAAATTGCTATTGCTTACTGTATATATTGTATACAGTAAAGGCAACATAATGCAACCAACTAGCGAAAAATGGTCAAAGGTCAAACAGAACAGCGTAAACCAATATAAAAATTAAACTTGCAGTTGGATCCACTTTGTAGTAACTGTTTAAACTTAAGTTCATTTAAAAATGGAACTCTCATTTTTCACAGAATAAATTGCAAATTTAATTTTAATTTTTGTAATTTCTTGTTTAATTTTGCCCATTTCTTTTATCAGATAATGTTTGCCATTTACATTGTTATGCTAACTTGCATTTTAAATTGTTATTGTTGATAGTTAGAAAGTATATAGTTACATTCCTGACATTGTAATCATCACATTGTAACAAATTGTAGTACAGTAAAGAAATATTTTGTCAATTTAACGGTAATACACCACTGGATCACCAGTGGATCATTTGATTAAAGGTCCAGACGTCTCTTTTATCTTTTTACTAATATTTTTATTATTAGTATTATTATTATTTTATTGTGTCGGCTCATGTTTAATTTTGTGTGTGTGTTCTTATTGTACTATTAATGGTGTTTTATATTGTATGTATTGTACAAGGATGTATTGTATTTTTATTGTATTTTAAGATGCACTGTAAAGCACTTTGAATTACCACGTGTACGAATTGTGCTATATAAATAAACTTGCCTTGCCTTGCCTTGCCTTGGATCTAGAAAACAGACTGGATTAGAAAAATTATGGGATGTTTGATGTTGGTAAATATTGTTCCTCGATTAATTGTCTAATTGAAAAGAAATAATGAAGTTGTTCACTGGACTTTTCAAAGTCTTGAACATTGTGTCGCCTCATGTTCAGTTGAAGAAGTTCAGTAAACTTAAAAAGTCAAGAGCGCCATTGTTTTCCTTTGCACTATGACTTGTTCTGACGCTAATAACATTATAATAATAAAATAATGCGTTTAGTACAGTGGTAACCTGTCTGCTAATGACGTTTCAGAGAGATCATGACTGAAGTGAAGCTCAAGCTCTAGTTCACCACCACATTGTGTTTTCACGTTCGTCCTAAAGAAAACAAACTTGTTTTCGCTGGTAATGGAGCAAAGCAACTTTTGAACCCGTGAAGCATTAAGTGGGTCTGTGACAGGTTATCGTTCCTTATCAGCCGAGGCAGGACCTTTCCGAGTCTTTTCCTCTGATGTGTCTATTGATCTGAAGTGTGTGTGTGTGTGTGTGTGTGTGTGTGTGTGTGTGTGAGCTCTGCTATAGGTAGCCATAGGTCCAGTCCTCTGAAGGCCACTGAAGTAGAGATAAGCTTGTGGCCGGTTCTCTCCGCAGTGACCGACGAAACGCTTTTCCCAGTGAAAGTTTTTGTATTTCCCATGTGCAACAGATTTGCTGATGGAATCTCAAAGGGCCAGTTTTTTTAATGGGTGGAAAGTTTCCTTTCCTTCCAAGCGTCCGACGACTTAATTACATTCTGTCAGCGTTAATTTGGCACATGGTGACAGAACTTAGATTATAATGCGCTTTAATTTCATTTCTTTGATGTTTCTCGACTCGTCTATGGAATGTTTGCATGTTTGACCCAGTGACAGATGGCTCACATTTTCCCATATGCTTTTTCTTACACACACACACACACACACGCACACACACACACACACACACACACACACACACACACACTGTGAAATTTCCCCGCTGTGGGACTAATAAAGGATTTTTCAATTCAATTCAATTCAATTCACACACACACACACACACACACGTTTGTAACAGCTAATCCACTTTATAGACAACCATAACAGCACAACATGATTATATGTTCTTCTTATAATAGTTCTACCAAACTCAAAGTTGATTGAAGCGCAAAGCATCTGCAAAGATTCTGCTTTATGGAACAGCCTGTTTTCATTTCCTTTACTTGTAGGTTGATTTCTAAACTATTTTTGTTGGCTTAAACGGTTTTTGATGACAACCACGAGAACATCCATCTAACCGTGTGATCTGAGCACATGGCTGTTCCTGATAAACTCTTCTCTCTGTCTCTATTGGCTTCGTTAGAACTTCAGTTAGACAATGTGCAAACAGCACGACCGAACGGTTTGATATGTCGGAGGCTAATCTGGTGCGTTCACGCTCTCCACACCCCGGAGCTGATGTCTGAGCGCGTCAAGATAAACCTGCGTCTCTGCAGCCGAGAACATTTTGTAGTTCCTTGAAAATCTTATATTGGAAGCAAAACAAGCAGTTTTCTTTTAAACCGAACACACGACCTCACCAACGTTCTATTGGCTGATCTACACTAACTGTATCTACGGTACATACCGTATTTCTAACACACACACACACACACACACGCACACAATAAATTCCTCTAAAACATTTTGCATTTGCTTTTGGTCAAAGATGTTCATAAATTTCTTATTCTTATTATTTCTTATCTGTATTTTGCACCCCCCCCCCTCAGATTGTTGATATCTAGTAGATAAGGGTTTGATAAGAAATGTAAAGAGTGCCAATTTGTCAGTAGAAATTACACTGTAAATGTACACTTTAGCCACACTGTACAGAAGGACACGTCGAGTAAATGCAACATTTTAAATCAGCCAGACTGCAACATTTTGGGTAAAAAGTAACCAAATCCAATACATGGCATTTTCAGTTACATACTTGAAACCTAACCAACTTAAAAGGGCAAGTAGCTTCTGCTCTTATAATCAAGTTTAGTCAAATTGGTCTCTCTGGTTTACTTAATTTGCTTTTACAAGTCTGGACAACTAAATTTATAGACTCAAAAACTAAAAACTCAAAACTAATAAAAACACAAATAATAAAAAAATAATAATAATGGAAAACGAAAGAATTAAAATTGACAGCAATCAATAAAGAACGTGTCTTTCTACAGAGCAATCATTATACGGTAATTACTGACACATGTACTGACACAAATCACTTTTCTTAGTAAATCCAACACATTTTCATGAGCCAATAAGAACAACATGCAAGTGGACGATGAATAATTGCCATTCCAGCTGATATGTCACATACGTGGAAGATCATAAATACAAACGTGCTTTATCTAAGTCGACGTGTGTATTTTACTTACTGGGATAAAGAGCCACGGGATTGTCAGGGTGGGTTTTGTTGCCCTCGGCGTGGTGCCCACCCTCGTGTCCATGACCATCACCGGTGTCGTAAACCACAAACAAGGCGTACAGGATGATGGTCACCGCTTCCAGTGCCAGGGCCAGGATGGGGAACTTGAAGCGCATGTTGGTGGCGTAGGCTGGCATGTCTCTGCTCTCGTCTTCCCCTCTTCTCTGTCTCTCTCCTCACTGTCTGTCTGTCACGGTTGGAGTCCAGAAAGCAGCGTCTGCTTTGAATTGGCTGCGTTTGAGAGAAACCAATGACAAGAGAGACATTTAAAGTGAGGTGGTGACCAGCCCCTTCCTCTCGTGAAGCTCCGGAGAAGTCCACACAGTCTTCAGCACGGCTAACGCAGGCTCCATAAGAGCCACGGAACATAGGAGAAGTGGAGGTCTGAATTGCTGGATACATTTTTTTGTTTTGTTTATGACATTAATAGATTATTCTCGTTTTATTCCCGTTTGGTTATGATGGGTATTAGTCAGGAAGTTCTACGGTGTAAAGAACAATGAAAGGAAGATGTGCTTATAACTCTTATAATATAATATAATATAATATAATATAATAAAGTATAGTATAGTACATTATGGAATAGTATAGTATAGCATAGCATAGTATAGTACAGTAGAATTGAGCAGAGCATAGTACAGTACAGTACAGTAGGGTATAGTACAGTACAGTATAGCATAGTATCGTATAGTATAGTAATATAATCTGTAGTATAGTATGGTGCGGTGTAGTACAGTACAGCACAGTATAGTACAGTGCAGTATAGTATAATATAATAAAATGTAATACAGTATAATATAATATGCCGTTATATAATATACAGTAATATAATCTTATAATATATTGTAAGCTTCATTATTATTAAACCATGCTGAAAAGAATTTGATTGGACAGCGCTCGTGTGTATGTGTGAGTGTTAGTGTGTGTGTCACTCTGTGATTGGTTGACCATCAATCCAGTGGGTGTGTCCTGCATTGAATCTCCAGAGCTTCATTTGAACCAGAAAAGGAAAAAGCGTGTTCAAAAACAGAACAATTGACGTTTGATGCGAAACTGTAAATCGTCCCTCAAAACATTCACACATTAAAATGGGCAAAACATGGGAATTGTTTGCTTGAACAATGTGTGGTCTCAACTTCCAATAAAATGAAAGAATAAAGTTGAAAAAACTTAAAAAGTCACGTTGATCTGACAATCCGCAGCTGGACTGTTCCAAAAAAAAAAAAAATAAATAAATAAAGCATCAATCTGTGACTTGTTTGTTGTAATTCACGTTGAAAAAATAATAGTAATGTAATAACGCGTTTTATCACCAGCAGTTATGAGGCTGTAAAATGTTGCAAAGAAATATTCCGTGTCATCCAACCATTAATCAGCAGCTTCTTTCAAACTCTCTCTCTCTCTCATGTGTCTGCTTCATACCCACGATGCCCCTGTGCAAAGGTCACGGAGTTTGCTGACCTCCTCTGTAAATCAGGGCATCGCCTGCGGTCCAGAAGCATCTAACAGTCATCGCACAACCTCCACGCCATAAATCCAAGCCCTTCCGTCCTCCCTCCGGGTCTCTGGAGCGGAATCCTGTTTACAGTGTGACAGAATTAAATACTATTAGAAGACTATAGAGATGCATTCGAACCTGCACAAACACAAAAGCTGTCAAGATTTTTTACGACGGCTCCATTATCAAAGAATCCAGGCGGGGATGAAGAAAGTCTGGGGCTGTGAGGGCGTTTATGGGGTGTACGTGACACGAGCCATACGTGTCTCTTACATCACACATCATGCTTCTCCGGGATCACCTCTGAGTTACTGTATCCTTCCTCGCGGAATTCACAAGACGCTGATGCCGTTGAGGCGTCTCCGAGTGTTGCCGGGTGAAATCGGAGTCCAGACGCCAAACTTCCTAAGCAGAACGTTAGGTGATGCGGCTGTGGCAAATTCCCTTAAAATCAACTAAAAATTATCCACTTTTTGGCTACTGTAACTTTTTGGGATTTTATAGATTTTCTTAAAAAGCTCATTTTTACTTGAGTACTTTTTTTTTTTTTTTTTTTTTTTTTTTTTTCAAAATTCAAAATTCAAAATTTGGTTGTCACATTCTAGATCTGGTCATAGCCCATAGTCTTTTTCCTTAATTTTTGAACACAAAATTTTTGAATTAAAAAATGGGCATTTTTCTTATTTAAAGACTTTTTTTCTTTCTTTCCTAATTCGCATAGCGACTTTGCATTGGTCTCAAACTAAGAAAAGTGCTATATAAATAAATTTGAACTTGAACTTGAACATTCACAAATATACATGGCAGAGTAGTCACATATATACATGCAGTAATTTTTTTCCCCCCCAATCATCCATCGTTTAAACATGTTAAGGCAAAGAATGGAGTTAAAAAGAGGGGAGCAGAGGTAAAAAGTAGCGTACCACAATCGTAACAAATGCATCAAAAAGATAAATAAGTGGCACTAAATTAGAAAGGTGGAGGTAAAGTGGATGAATAATAAAGTGACCAAAAAGTCAAAAGCTTTTACTGGATATTTACTGTATAAAAGCATCAGCAAAGTGACCGTAAAATAACTGTAAAGTTGTACAAAATTTGGACAGTGGTCTAGATAGATGCTCCAGAGTGTATAATTATCTCAAATATCTCGCCAAAAATTCACTGGTGGAAATTAAAATCGGTTGAATGGATATTCCCCAGCTACTCGTGGTTGCTGTTGTGGTGTTAGTGAGTAGTGGTGAGTAGCTCAGATTGAGCCGTGTGTGCGTGGCCTTGCGCTGACACACCAGCCATTTTGGGAATGCATCAAACGTGAGCTCCACACGCCACTGAGACCAAGTGAACTTAAGTCAGGAGTAATGACACGCTTTAGTTACAGGCAGCGCTTCACGAGGAGCAGCACAAACTGTTACAACTCCGAAAGCACCTGGGAAACAAACTCATTTTTAATGTATACATTTTGCATGAATTTGTTGAATCACTTCAAAAAGTCCATTAAATCCACTTGAAATGCATATTCATAAGTGAACCCAATGTATGCTAAATCCACTTTACTTTGATTCATTTCATTTTTTGTCAAAAGTAGCAGGAACCTGATCACAAAACCGAAAGTAACTGTGAGTGTCTGAAAGTTACAATGTTACAACTCACAAATACAAAAACCTGCTTGATAAGCAAACCTTGGGGATAAAAAAAGCTCACTCAAGCAATCTCGTGACAAACTCACATTTTTTTAACCTCATCTTCTCATCTGTCAGTGTTTGGAAGATCACAAGCACCGATCTGGGCAAAACGGCCCCCGGGATCCCAAATGATTTATACTGGGAGTCTCTTTCAACTGGGCGCTGTAAGAATACTGCTGATCTGGTGGTCTGTGAGATGATCTGCTCTGAAAGCAGCAGCTGTCCTGGAGACGCACCAGCTGCTGCGCCCGGTCACTTCCCCTCACTGGCTCAGAGCTGGAGACAGCAGGACACTTCACTGACATTACATAATGACAGCCACGTAGACATGTTTTCATCAAGATGCTTCCTTCTTCTCTGGGTAGCCATACTTTACTGTACGTATATTTATACATTGTACATTGAAGAGTGAGAGAGTGACAGAGAGAGTGAGAGAGAGAGAGAGAGAGAGAGAGAGTCTGAGACTTGGACTTGGACTTAAACTTGGGCTTGGACTATTATAAATTGAACAGAGAGAGAGAGAGCGAGAGAGAGACTTTGACTTAAACGTGGACTTGGACTATTAATACATTACAAATTGAAAAAGAGAGATATAGAGAGAGTCTTAGACATAGACTTAAACTGAGACTTAGACTTAAACTTAGACTTGGACTTAGACTTGGACTTGGACTTTATTGTCATTGTCAGAACAATTAAATTCTGTTTGGCAGCTCAGCACTAGCAGCAAAGGAAACAGTCAACAAGTAACAACAACACAACATTAATGCAACAACAATAATGTGCAATCAGCATCACAACAATATATACAGTATATGTACAGAGAGAGACTATATGCAAGTGTACTGTACATATAGTTGAATTGAAATTGACTTGAAAATATCTTTAAATGTCCCACAACGGGGAAACTGCATCTTATAACAGCAGACAGAATATATAGAACACTGTATAAAATGTAGATAAGTAAATATAAATAAACATAATCATACATGTATACACATATATACACATATAAATACATACTCTATACTGTGTGTGTGTGTGTGTGTGTGTGTGTGTGTGTGTGTGTGTGTGTGTATTTATGTACTGCATGTTGCACCATGCTGTATAATTTATAGGTGACAAATACAATTTGAATTTGAAATGTAATAAGTATATGTTATTACATTTGTTTTATTTTTAATTTTGACATATCAGGCTATGCTGTGAGCATCACTATGATACTGTGTGAGAGAGTGAGAACGTGTTTGCTGCTCTCTGATTGGTCCCATCCGAGGCGTGTGTTTTCCAACCCAGAGTCGATGTGTACAGAAGTTAAGAGAACAAATGTTTGTCAATGTTGGTTGTTTTGCCTTTTAAATTTTTGCATTTATTCTTGTTTTATTCATTCTATTACTTGGTCTTGAGGTTCTCTTGGGAATGACAGATTCTATACAGTATGAAATTACACACCTTTCAAACTTTAGGGTTTTATCCGTAACTATGAATATAAAAGTATGTTCCATTTTGGTGAGTTGTCTTAATGACCAAAGCATCTCCTCCTGCAGAACATCACAACTCTAGCAGAAGAATGCAGAGCTCCAGGAATCCATCTTATCCCGTGGATGATCTGAAGGTGGTGATGCCTGATGTAAAGCAGCTGTTGGTCAGGAGGGCGAGGTGGATGGTGTGGGCCGAGTCGTGGTACCTCTGGAGCCAAACCCACCACTCCCTGGTTTCCTGTGGTAGGGGGCTGTGGGAAAGCTTGAGCTTCTGATAAGGGCTCAGGAGGGAAGCCCAGGCCGGCCACAATCAGCGCTCTGGATGTGGGTAATCACCAGCAATCTCACCGCAGCATCTCTGTTTGTTTAGCATCGAGCGCTCAGAATATTTCATACATGTCAAAACTCACCACTGACTATCAGTCACTGATGTTCATGCGGGAAAAAAAGATGGGGCTAATGGCGGAGATGTTCAGGCTGATAAAAATATAATCGGTTACAAAAATAATACTACCAATTATTATTATTATTATTATTATCATCATCATCATCATTATTATTATTATTATTATATTACTACTTTTTTATTATTGTTGTTATTATTATTATCATCATTAAAATCACTGTTATTATTATTGATATATTTATTTTATATATATTTTATTAATATATTTTTATATTATTATTTATTTATGTTTTATTATTATTTTTTACATATTCACGCATGCGCTTTGAGACATTTGGAGAAATTTACAAAAGCACCTTACAAATGAACTGAACTTGAACTTTGTTTAAAATAAGTTTGTCTGCAAATAGTGGCTAATGGTATTAAAGGTAACAAAGAGACTATTGTATTTTAAAGTCGCAACACAAACAAACATCTGACAAACATATAACAAACAGCAAACATATTTTTCATTTTTTTGTATGTTGTATTATTTAAGCATTTGTTTCATTAATTCTTAATCCAATGTAACAAATTATTCAATTAAATCCGAAAGCTCCATTTGACCATGTTGAGTGGCTCATTAAAAATACATTTGATTGTCAGTTATATTCTTAATACTTATATTTATAAAATATTATTGTTTGTCATATACACCATTTGCATATCCATGTGGATTTTATGACCATAAATTCATGAATTAAGACTTAATTAATGAATATTTGAATAACTGTGTTTTTCAATGGCTCAGAGCAAGCTGAGCTGGTGTGTGTGTGTGTGTGTGTGTGTGTTTGTTCAGCATCAGTGGTGTGTATGAGGCATGTTATTGATGGTCAACAGAGGCTCGGCCTGCGAATGAACCTCCTGACTTACACGCAAGGCTTCAGCTGATGAGATCATGAGCTCCACACACCATCCAGCAAGTGTGTGTGTGTGTGTGTGTGTGTGTGTGTCTCGCGGCCACTTTAATACGCGCAGAGACAAACCGGCGACACTGTTACATGATCTCGTACAGTTTAAAAGTGTATTTTTTATGTAACGCATTTTTTGGTGAAAATGATTAATTTGTTGCTCTAACGTAACTACTACGATTTGTTCTCAGATGAAAGAACGTTCTTCGCACTTAACGCGCGGTCCACATCGAGAAGCTTTGATCTCAGCTGGTTCGCCTGCAGATGGCGAAGCTTTCGATCATATCGGGAAATTCTTTTTCCTCAATTATGCAGATAACAAACACAAAACCTCGTCTCGATCCGCTGCCAACGGCGGCCCTAATCTACGCGCGTTTAGCGTTTCTTTAAAAACCGCTTTGTTAGAAATGTTCCACGTCTTTCCTGGAAAGCGCGCGCTTTGTTTTCATTTCCGTGAAGAAATCCCACGAGCGAGAGATCCGTGCGGCGTTCCAGGGCCGTCGTGGGCCGGACAATGGGCCGGAGCGGAGCTTCAGGCCGCTCCACAATCCCACAATGCCGCTTTCCTCACGCTGGACCTAATTGACGCGAGCGAATCCACCCTTTCCTCCAGCGCTTTAATCAACCTGCCATTATCAGGCTTCTTTGAAAAGCTAAAATCATCGGCTCCAACCTTCCAGACAAATAAAGCAGAAAACAGGATGCGCGCACAGAAAGCCCAGATTAGCGACGGATGCCGTGTGTAGTAAATAAATCCCTAATGAACAAACACTGATATAGCAATGTAGGAAGCAGTTAAATGACATTTCTAATCAGACAATTGGTTTGAAAATCAGCTTTCATGAAATCAAACTGGCTGTTGAGATGCAAGTCGGCTGGAAAGTCATTAGGTATATTTGATTTACTGATCGGTTTTTGCTCAAAGCATGGCATGTGGCGATAAAAATAAAATAAATAAAATAAAATAAAAATTAGTTTGCAACAATTAGCATTAGTTTGAAAAAGAGTAAATTATTTTCTTCTTTTTAAGTTTATTCTCTAAAATAATAATTTGTTTTTAAACAGATAAACTTCATTTCACATTCGGGCCTAGTAAAGGACAAGTAGAGCCCTGTTCTAGGTCAAGTCTGGGTCAGATCTGGACTGAATGTGGGTCAGAACTGAGTCTTATCAAGGCAAAATATATGATACAGTTTAGTGCCACATATGATAAAGTCAGTGAAAAGAAATCAGGGCAAAAAAATCTGACCAAACCAGGGCCAAAAAAATAGCAATTTAGCGCCATATAAGGCCAAATGTGGACCAGATCCTCACACGTGCTGAACCTGGACCAGTCCAGGGCCACATCTGAGCCTTATGTGCCATATACGATCCAAAGCTGGACTACATAAGAGCCGAATATAGCACTGTTCACAACCACATCTGGGCACAAGGGCCACTTCTGGCCAAAATAGGCAAAAACCCCCCGGGACTGCCCACTGCTCTGGGTGTGTGTGTCTACCTTTAAATGCTGAGAATAATTTTGATACGGCTCCTAGTGGCCATAATGACAAACTCACTCACTTTACTGCATCTGGGAATTACATATTCCAGATTTTAGAAAGTGCTGAATGAAAGCCACATAAGAGCCAAATCCGGGCCATATAAAGGCCAATACGGGCCACTTGAAGAGCGATTGTGGCACAGGGCCACATATAGGTCAAAGGTCACCCGCTATCATGATGTTTTATTTGCCCTGCAATCATCACTTTTATTCCCTCCATTAGATACAGTTTCTCGCTACTAAGCGCCCAGACCCGCGCGTGACCCGACTCTGACCTTCGTCCCCCAGCGTTATTGATGAGTCCTTGTGAAGCGGCGTAATGACAAACAGATTCCGCCAGATGGAGAGAAGGAATGTCGACACGCGGCATTCACTGGACAAACCTGGGAAATGTCTGTGTCAAATTACAGAGAGGCCGGTGCCTTCACTCCCGAGTCTCCCGAGTCGGAATTTATGGGAATCTGGCACAAACAAGCTCAGAACGCCATTTGATAGTATGTGTGTGCGTAAGCTGAGATCCTGTCACACACACACATGTGCGTAAACGGTACATCTGAATATTATTGCGTGGCCTGGACAGAAAAAGGCCTGAACAAACAGACGCCTCTGTAGAAGAATAAGTGGCTTGAGATCACGCGGCTGATGATAAACACTGGCCGTGTGTTTGCAGGAGAAAGCACCAGTCTGTTTCAGTCCCTCCATAGGGCGATCTAACGTAAAGACAAACGTCCGCAGGCGCTGGCGGGCTTCATGACCCGCGCATTGATGTCTCAAAGGTCGGAAAACGCTCCATAAATTGAATCATCGATAAATGCAATTAGAGCAACGGCGACGTCAGTAGAGCAGAGGAATAATGGCGTTATTAACGACGTCACTTCTTTCTGTAACGAGTAACCTAACGCAATTACTATTTCCTCCGTTACAACGCTATTATTGTCACACGTACAAGCGCTCGCCCAGCAGGAGTCAGCGATGAGCCGATTTGTTTTATTATTCACTATACTTATGATAATTATTTACAATACTATTTTGAATTTGATTGGAGTCTCTCACATTGTCCCACAACTATATTAAAATAGTGTGGATTAATGTACAGTGCTTTATAATAATAATAATAATAATAACAAAAATAATAATAATAATAATTTATTTTATTTAGTGTCCATTTCAGACATTTACCATATTTAATATTGACAGCAGTGAGCCAAGTTATTTGACAAATTTTTTTAAATTTTCGCAAAAAGTAACGCAATAGTTACTTTCCCTAGGAATTAGTTACTTTTATAACGATGTAAATCAATTACTAACACTGTTACTGTTTGTTAGAGTATCTAGTAACTGTAACTTATTACTTTTTTAAAGAAACGTTCCCAACAGTGATCACAACCCATGAATTCAGGCGCGTTGAACCTGTGACGGTGTTTTTCCACGAGCCCTCGTGTGCCGTGCCACGGTCCAGCTACGGAATAACCGCGGCGTGTTTGTGTTTGTGATAAGACGCTCAGAATGGCAGATCCAGTCTTATCAAGCGGAGCCCATGCACTTCTGTCCAGGCTTTCACCCGTGAGAAAAACACTCCAGACGCTGAAAAGTGATTATCTCACTCGACCCTGCTACTACAGTGCTGATGGGCAACACGCTACTGAGCGTCTTTGAGTTTACGCAACTTGTGTGTTTAAGTGGAAGCGGATCACGTTTCCGCCATTTCTACTTAAAATATGGTCATTTTTGAACAACCAGAAGTTGTGTGTACATTTAAAACTGAAAGTATCATTTAACTGCTCATTTATTGACATTTTTTTTTTTTTTTTACTAAAAGTAAGATTTTTAAGTATAGATAAGCTATTTGTGGTAGGGTTAGGGTTAGGGGTTAGGGTTCCCAAACTTGCTGGCTGGGAGATTGGTGGGCGTGGCTTGTGAGTTTCTATGAGGCAGAGCGGCCACCAGGGGGAGCCCAAGACACGGTTTCTATACGAGTGCTTGAGATCCTTGAAAATGCTTGAATTTCAATTGTTTCTTAATAATGCTTGAATTTCAAGGGAAGTTCTTGAAAGTTGCTTGAAAATTCAATTGTACTTATTTCACAACAAGCAACTATGGAATAGTTAGTTACACCTCTCTTTCACCGAAGAAGTGATGGGAAGTTTTATTTTACCTGACTCCGATTTTTTTGTTTTAGCAAAATATCTCTTTAACTGAGATTAAAAGTATAAAGTTTCATTTTGATTGCATTCCTTTAAGTACATTTGTACCAAAACTGTATGGTATTGGAAGCTTGAACATGGACAGTGAAAGTGTTTGAATTTGACTTGAAGAAAACTGTAGGAACCCTGTAGGAAGTAAAGTAAAGTAAAGTAAAGTAAAGTAAAGTAAAGTAAAGTAAAGTAAAGTAAAGTAAAGTAAAGTAAAGTAAAGTAAAGTAAAGTAAAGTAAAGTAAAGTAAAGTAAAGTAAAGTAAAGTAAAGTAAAGTAAAGTAAAGTAAAGTAAAGTAAAGTAAAGTAAAGTAAAGTAAAGTAAAAGTGAGAGTGTCAATATGTCAAAATTGTCGGTTGTCAATTTCAAACCTATTGAAATTGTGCTCTGCTTTATGCACATATAATGCACCTGTTTTATTTTTCTTTGTGTGCTTTTGTATACTTTGTATATTTGCTCGAGTTTTTTTATGTTTATTTTAAATCAACAAGGACATTTATTTAACAATTGCTTTATTTATAGTTGTTTACTGTAACTGTTTCGACAACTATTGTAATTTAGAGGCGGAAAAAGTTCACGGTTGTTCGTACCTCGGAACACTAGGTGGTGCTAGTTTACAAGTAACGGTGACGTCACTTCCCCCACAATTCAGTTCTACTGGGCAAAGATGGCGGCGAGGTACCAGGTGGGATTTTCTCCTCGAAGTTTGTTTGTGCATTTTTACGTTTTTACGGTTTATTTGCCTCTTTCCTAAATGTTGTTCAGTGTGTTGTTTGTTTTCGGTGCTTTTGTGGCGTTTAGTTTTACGCGTGTTTGGTTTATTCGTGTAAAACAATCTCTCCTGCGTGTTCCGTGTTGAACGTGTGTCTTCGGTGTTTAATCCACATCGTGTTCGTGTAAAGTTTATTGGTAAATCTTAACAGTTTTTACGGTAAACGTTTAAAACACCTTTGTTATGGCCGTTGTGTTTAACGGGCATGTTAATTAACGCTTCTTCGTACTTATGCCTTTTGCAAACACATTTTCGGTGTTTTATTTTTCCAAACGTTTCTTAATCTGGATTCAAAGCTTGTAGTTCGAATCTTGATAGTTTAATAAATATAAGTATGTTTAAAAAGTAGAGCTCTGTTTTCAGGCCATTCTGCTCCAGTAAATTTAGGATAAACCAGAATTGTTGTTTGACTGACATAAATTAATTCTGAGTCAACTGTGGCTTTTAAAAAATAATTTATAAACACAAACGCTCTATATATGTACACTGTGTAAAATATTCACACGTATTTTAAATGAAGTTGACTTTTCAATCTTAAAGCAATTAAGATTACCTTTTATCAATAAGTCTTTTTGGTTGATAAATACAAAATGGATCTCATGGCAAATGTTTTGTGTTTCAGCGTCTTTCTCCTGGAGCCAGAAGAACAGCGCAGATCTCAAGTCAAGTTCTAGTCCGAACATCAAAACGTCTCCTCGCCACGGAAATGGAAAGCCCCACGAAGACAAACCTGAAGACGCAGAACTCACAGAAAGTGTTCCAGATGCTGAATTAAGAACAACTGCTGAAGACTAAACTGAAGATCTCGACAGTGTGGAACTCCCTGAAGGTTTGGAAGATGGAACACGACTGAAGCAGATGATGTTGAGGCGTCCACCACTGCAGACCCTGTTCCAGCTTCACACCAGCCTGAGAAGTACAAGCTGCCAGAAGACACGGTACTGAAGAGCGGTGTGAAGCTGCTGATGTTCCCGTGGAAACCAGACCGACATGATTCGGAAGCTGTCACCGAAGAACATCTCTTGGTCGTCTTCAAGCTCACACCTCTGTTCCTTCTCCAGCTGAATCTTCTTGTGAACAAAGAGGAGAAAAGCTCCGTGTCTGGTGCTGATGAAGAGTCTGAAGAATGCTACGCTGTGACAGAGGAAGGAGACGACGACGATTTGAAAGTTCTCTTCACTCCCGAAGAACCAAAGTAAGTGCTTCACTGTTGAGTTTTAACGTGCAGAACCGTCTAAAGCTCTGTTTCTCTTCTCAAGATGCAGTTGTCCAGCAATCCAGGCCTGAAGGTCAAGAGGCTTGTGGCCTGTATGTGAGTTTTGACAGCAGCAGACGCTTGATCTTCACGTGATTGTGTAGCTGATGCGGACAAGCATCATCTCGCAGTTCCGCTTCTAAATCCTCTCAAGGTTAGCACACGCTTTTTCATTGAGTGATCGAAGCCTTTTAATTTGTTTGTAATTATATATGTTTTAATGATTTACAAAGTTTTTGAACATTTAAGTTATGTTGTTATGATGCACACTGCAAAATGAAATACTTCTTGTGTTAAGTTTTTATTAGAATGAAGGCACACACAGGACATGGGTCATGCGGAAGCTGAAAAAGGCCCCCCGAGAAACTATCTCGAGAGTGTGTGTTCTCTACAGGCTGAGAGAGAGAAGAGGACTGGTGAAGTCTTCTGGAGCTGCTCGCTGACGCCGTTCTGCAGGATTAAACACAGGAGACCAAGAGTTAATAACCAGAAGACACACCAAACAACTTTCACAAGAATGCTAATAAAGGCTTATGCAGCAAATGTTTTACGTGTGTTTAACGACTTTAGCAAAAAACGACTTGGACAAAAAAAAAACCGACTTAGTCATTTGAGCTATAAAAATACGAATTAACGACTTAGACATAAAAACCAACTTAAACATTTTAGACAAGAGAAAAAAAAACTACTTCGCCAACTTAAGGTCCTCCAAAAGGGTCCACAGTTTGACAACTGTGTGGACAACATGACATTTTTCAGAGTTCAACATTACAAACAAATGTCCACCAATCAGAGGAGTGATTAAAAATATGAACACATGGATGTTACATCGTTTTGGTCAAATAAAGAAAAAGTTAAAAATAAAATGAATAAGCAACATGTACGTGTGAATCACTTACATTTTTAGGTGTTTTACCTGAACAAATAAAAGTAATTATGTTGAATTCAGCAAGGACTATTACATGGCTAAGCAGCAGGAAACTAGTTTCCTGAAAAATCTGGAGTGATAAACTCAACCACACGGGGGCGACATCACCCTTTACACTGGAAGTCACAGGCCAAACGTTTCTAAAGTGGAACGTTTGTAAACAAACAAATTATTAATGAGCCCTGAAGACTTTTTTCCTCTATAAAACTATATAGTCTACATAATTGCTCACAGTCTCCCGTCATTCTAACTTTAACAAGTCCAGTCAATGGCAAACAAATACGATTAGGTATTTTCTGTAGTTCTTTAAAAAGCCCCAACTGTACTTGACCAAAACGATGAAAAACATAACCAGAAAAATATAAAATTGCCCATAGAATGCCTAGGCAAATTACATTAATGCCCAGAATTACTTCATTTTGGAGTCGGATTGTTATCTAAATCACAAAAAACTCAAGATAAACTGCCTCACTTTTTATAACTTAAAATTTCGAGGCAAATATAAAAAAAAATAAATGAGGAAGCCAGATTTCATAAATGACTTTAGATACTAACTTAACTGTACTAAACTACAATAACTTTAACTTTCGACATCCTGCGTAAAAAGTCAGAATTCGGAGTAAAAAATGGTCCAAATCTTTTTAGAAGTGAAAACGAGTTTCAAACTATCAATTTAAGGAATAGTCTGTCGCGTGTCTATAATTTTTGTTCGCGATTCAAACGGAACGTTCTAGTCAGTAATGCTTTTGTTTTTCAATAATGTAATTTTTTTTTTTAAGAAAACCAAAGTTATCCTAACACGACAACTTGAACAAACACGCCGATGCTGGAAACATGATGCACAGCGTTTACGAACCAAATGTTGCTAATATGCTAACACGAAAAATGAATCCATCTGGTTTAAATAATGTTGTTAAAACAAGTTTACAAACTCAACATGCTCACCACTTACTCTCGCTTGGTATAGGAGAGGGCGTGGCCTTTCCAGCTGCTATTTAAAGGTTTTTGGCTGGTTCCATTTTGGGTCGCGGGTGATGGTGGTTTTCTTGCCTGTTGGCATTTTCTTGCTTTTCTTGAAGATGCATGTATTATGTATTGGTTTTGCCTAATTCCAACTTTGTTCGGATATGCCTAGATTTGGGATTATTTTTCCTTTATGTTATTCTAATGAAAATTATTTAAGGTTTACTTTTGTTTTCCTGTTCCCCCTCCATCAAACAGTTTGGTTAAGCCAAATCGGGTTTGGCGGGAAAATGGGCTATTTCCGGTCCATATTTTAGGTTATGGAGATTGGTTGGTTGCTCTGCATGAGCTTATTCAATAGGTAACGATCATGTTAACGGTTTCTTCTTCATCCAGGAGAGGTGTTCTTTTTACTTAACCTTGTTTTGAAAGTTAAATTTTTTCCCCCTGAAGTTGGCATCTGTGTGGCTGTGAGGGCACTTACCCTTTGGCCCAGCTCGGGGCACGTTTTCACGTTTGTCGTTATGAAAAATAAATGTATAATTCTTTTATATAAACATATTTGTTTATTGATACAATATTATGCATACATACTTAAACCGGTATGCATTCTTTGTTTTCATCATACAAAAAAAATATCACAGAATCACAAATAAAAAGATACGTAAATGTTTTTTTCCCCCCGATATCATCTTTTTATCCGCTGAGTGAGCTGATGTGTTTGCCAGCACTTGTGAAGGTTGGATGATAAATACATTTTAATTATACTGTACGGTTTATTTCAGTACTGTATTTTAAATTAAGACCACAAGGTGGCAGCAGAAACTACGTTTTCACGAGGTCAAAAAATCGTTGTAAAATTCATGCAATCAATTGAAAGTTGAAATTACGAAAACAATTTTCAAATATTTTCAACATTATTCAATTATATGTTTAACGTTTTATATATGTGGCTAATAAAGTTTTATTTTATTTAACTCATTCAATCATTAATTTAATAACAAAAAAGTTAATATTAAACATTTTTGATTCATGGGTGTTTAACTTTATATTTTTGCATACAAAAACAAATAGTTTGTCCCATTTTTTTTTTTTTTTTTTACAAATTAAACTACAGTACAAAAACGTTACTTTATATTTCAGCATTATCATAATGTCTCACTAGGTGTGTATTTTGACTTAACTGTTTAAAACAATGGTAACATTTAATAACAAATAAAATTAATTTTAAACATTAGTCACGTGCATTTATAATAATGTATACCCTAATAACCTTAATTATGCACATAAAGCATATGGAAATACTTTTCAATTACATTATAACGTATATTTCAGTACTACGTATTTTAAATAATCACCACTAGAGGGCGGCAGAAACTACATGTCTGACATCACGGTTTCAAAAGTCATGAAATAAAAAAAAAAAACAATTGTGCAATGAAAGCTACTAATGCAAACAGCTATACAAATAACGTTAATTTGAAACATTAGTCTTTCATATGTATAACATTTCATATTTCTGTATAAAAAGTATATGGGACCATATGTATACGTATAGCATTTTATATTTCTGTATATATAAAGTACACGTTATATACTATATCTGTCAATCCATATACTTAAAAAAAGAAACAAAATTGCTTAAATATTTCCTATACTGTTGTTCAGTATTATCATTGGAAAATCAAATTGACACTTTTTTTTTTTACACATTTACTAACAGTTAATATTTTGTGATTTACAAACTATTTATTTTTATCAAGTTTAACCTATTGCACTCCCCTTTTGTTTATGTTAATACTCTTACGCACACAAAATAACATTATTAATGGTATGCTTATGTTACTATTCTCTCTCTCTTTCTCACACACACACACACGCTATTTACGGTATGTTACTATTCTCTCTCTCTCTCTCACACACACACACACACACACACACACACACACACACACACACACA
>MU204386.1:1500181-1563618 GCA_017309775.1 Paedocypris sp. Pulau Singkep
AGAGAGAGAGAGAGAGAGAGAGAGAGAGAGAGAGAGAGAGAGAGAGAGAGAGAGAGAGAGAGACTTGACTTGGACTTAAACTTGGGCTTGGACTATTATAAATTGAACAGAGAGAGAGAGAGCGAGAGAGAGACTTTGACTTAAACTCGAGCTTGGACTATTAATACATTACAAATTGAACAGAGAGATATAGAGAGAGTCTTAGACATAGACTTAAACTGAGACTTAGACTTAAACTTAGGCTTGGACTTAGACTTGGACTTGGACTTTATTGTCATTGTCAGAACAATTAAATTCTGTTTGGCAGCTCAGCACTAGCAGCAACGGGGAAACTGCATCTTATAACAGCAGACAGAATATATAGAACACTGTATAAAAAAATGTAGATAAGTAAATATAAATAAACATAACCATACATGTATACACATATATACACATATAAATACATACTGTATACTGTGTGTGTGTGTGTGTGTGTGTGTGTATATTTATGTACTGCATGTTGTACCATGCTGTATAATTTATAGGTGACAAATACAATTTGAATTTGAAATGTAATAAGAATATATTATTACATTTGTTTTATTTTTAATTTTGACACATATCAGGCTATGCTGTGAGCATCACTATGATACTGTGTGAGAGAGTGAGAACGTGTTTGCTGCTCTCTGATTGGTCCCATCCGAGGCGTGTGTTTTCCAACCCAGAGTTGATGTGTACAGAAGTTAAGAGAACAAATGTTTGTCAATGTTGGTTGTTTTGCCTTTTCAATTTTTGCATTTATTCTTGTTTTATTCATTCGATTACTTGGTCTTGAGGTTCTCTTGGGAATGACAGATTCTTTTCAGTATGAAATTACGCACCTTTCAAACTTTAAGGTTTTTATCCGTAACTATGAATATAAAAGTATTTTCCATTTTGGTGAGTTGTCTTAATGACCAAAGCATCTCCTCCTGCAGAACATCACAACTCCAGCAGAAGAATGCAGAGCTCCAGGAATCCATCTTATCCCGTGGATGATCTGAAGGTGGTGATGCCTGATGTAAAGCAGCTGTTGGTCAGGAGGGCGAGGTGGATGGTGTGGGCCGAGTCGTGGTACCTCTGGAGCCAAACCCACCACTCCCTGGTTTCCTGTGGTAGGGGGCTGTGGGAAAGCTTGAGCTTCTGATAAGGGCTCAGGAGGGAAGCCCAGGCCGGCCACAATCAGCGCTCTGGATGTGGGTAATCACCAGCAATCTCACCGCAGCATCTCTGTTTGTTTAGCATCGAGCGCTCAGAATATTTCATACATGTCAAAACTCACCACTGACTATCAGTCACTGATGTTCAAGCGGGAAAAAAAAGATGGGGCTAATGGCGGTGATGTTCAGGCTGATAAAAATATAATCGGTTACAAAAATAATACTACCAATTATTATTATTATTATTATTATTATTATCATCATCATTATTATTATTATTATTATTATTATTATTATAATATTACTACTTTGTATTGTTGTTATTATTATTATCATCATTAAAATCACTGTTGTTATTATTATTGATATATTTATATATTTTTATACTATTATTTAATTATGTTTTATTATTATTTTTACATATTCACACGTGCGCTTTGAGACATTTGGAGAAATTTACAAAAGCGCCTTACAAATGAACTGAACTTGAACTCTGTTTAAAATAAGTTTGTCTGCAAATAGTGGCTAATGGTATTAAAGGTAACAAAGAGACTATTGTATTTTAAAGTCGCAACACAAACAAACATCTGACAAACATAGAACATAAACAGCAAACATATTTTTCATTTTTTTGTATGTTGTATTATTTAAGCATTTGTTTCATTAATTCTTAATCCAATGTAACAAATTATTCAATTAAATCCGAAAGCTCCATTTGACCATGTTGAGTGACTCATTAAAAATGCATGTGATTGTCAGTTATATTCTTAATACTTATATTTATAAAATATTATTGTTTGTCATATACACCATTTGCATATCCATGTGGATTTTATAACCATAAATTCATGAATTAAGACTTAATGAATATTTGAATAACTGTGTTTTTCAATGGCTCAGAGCAAGCTGAGCTGGTGTGTGTGTGTGTGTGTGTTTGTTCAGCATCAGTGGTGTGTATGAGGCATGTTATTGATGGTCAACAGAGGCTCGGCCTGCGAATGAACCTCCTGACTTACACGCAAGGCTTCAGCTGATGAGATCATGAGCTCCACACACCATCCAGCAAGTGTGTGTGTGTGTGTGTGTGTGTGTGTGTCTCGCGGCCACTTTAATACGCGCAGAGACAAACCGGCGACACTGTTACATGATCTCGTACAGTTTAAAAGTGTATTTTTTATGTAACGCATTTTTTGGTGAAAATGATTAATTTGTTGCTCTAACGTAACTTCTACAATTTGTTTTCAGATGAAAGAATGTTCTTCGCACTTAACGCGCGGTCCACATCGAGAAGCTTTGATCTCAGCTGGTTCGCCTGCAGATGGCGAAGCTTTCGATCATATCGGGAAATTCTTTTTCCTCAATTATGCAGATAACAAACACAAAACCTCGTCTCGATCCGCTGCCAACGGCGGCCCTAATCTACGCGCGTTTAGCGTTTCTTTAAAAACCGCTTTGTTAGAAATGTTCCACGTCTTTCCTGGAAAACGCGCGCTTTGTTTTCATTTCCGTGAAGAAATCCCACGAGCGAGAGATCCGCGCGGCGTTCTAGGGCCGTCGTGGGCCGGACAATGGGCCGGAGCGGAGCTTCAGGCCGCTCCACAATCCCACAATGCCGCTTTCCTCACGCTGGACCTAATTGACGCGAGCGAATCCACCCTTTCCTCCAGCGCTTTAATCAACCTGCCATTATCAGGCTTCTTTGAAAAGCTAAAATCATCGGCTCCAACCTTCCAGACAAATAAAGCAGAAAACAGGATGCGCGCACAGAAAGCCCAGATTAGCGACGGATGCCGTGTGTAGTAAATAAATCCCTAATGAACAAACACTGATATAGCAATGTAGGAAGCAGTTAAATGACATTTCTAATCAGACAATTGGTTCGAAAATCAGCTTTCGTGAAATCCAACGGGCTGTTGAGATGCAAGTCGGCTGGAAAGTCATTTGGCATATTTGATTTACTGATCGGTTTTTGCTCAAAGCATGGCATGTGGCGATAAAAATAAAAGAAATAAAATAAAATAAAAATTAGTTTGCAACGATTAGCATTAGTTTGAAAAAGAGTAAATTAATTTGTTCTTTTTAAGTTTATTCTCTAAAATAATAATTTGTTTTTAAACAGATAAACTTCATTTCACATCCGGGCCTAGTAAAGGACAAGTAGAGCCCTGTTCTAGGTCAAGTCTGGGTCAGATCTGGACTGAATGTGGGTCAGAACTGAATCTTATCAAGGCAAAATATATGATACAGTTTAGTGCCACATATGATAAAGTCAGTGAAAAGAAATCAGGGCAAAAAAATCTGACCAAACCAGGGCCAAAAAATAGCAATTTAGCGCCATATAAGGCCAAATGTGGACCAGATCCTCACACGTGCTGAACCTGGACCAGTCCAGGGCCACATCTGAGCCTTATGTGCCATATACGATCCAAAGCTGGACTACATAAGAGCCGAATATAGCACTGTTCACAACCACATCTGGGCACAAGGGCCACTTCTGGCCAAAATAGGCAAAAACCCCCCGGGACTGCCCACTGCTCTGGGTGTGTGTGTCTAGCTTTAAATGCTGAGAATAATTTTGATACGGCCCCTAGTGGCCATAATGACAAACTCACTCACTTTACTGCATCTGGGAATTACATATTCCAGATTTTAGAAAGTGCTGAATGAAAGCCACATAAGAGCCAAATTTGGGCCATATAAAGGCCAATACGGGCCACTTGAAGAGCGATTGTGGCACAGGGCCACATATAGGTCAAAGGTCACCCGCTATCATGATGTTTTATTTGCCCTGCAATCATCACTTTTGTTCCCTCCATTAGATACAGTTTCTCGCTACTAAGCGCCAACCAAAAAGCGCCCGGACCCGCGCGTGACCCGACTCTGACCTTCGTCCCCCAGCGTTATTGATGAGTCCTTGTGAAGCGGCGTAATGACAAACAGATTCCGCCAGATGGAGAGAAGGAATGTCGACACGCGGCATTCACTGGACAAACCTGGGAAATGTCTGTGTCAAATTACAGAGAGGCCGGTGCCTTCACTCCCGAGTCTCCCGAGTCGGAATTTATGGGAATCTGGCACAAACAAGCTCAGAACGCCATTTGATAGTATGTGTGTGCGTAAGCTGAGATCCTGTCACACACACACATGTGCGTAAACGGTACATCTGAATATTATTGCGTGGCCTGGACAGAAAAAGGCCTGAACAAACAGACGCCTCTGTGGAAGAATAAGTGGCTTGAGATCACGCGGCTGATGATAAACACTGGCCGTGTGTTTGCAGGAGAAAGCACCAGTCTGTTTCAGTCCCTCCATAGGGCGATCTAACGTAAAGACAAACGTCCGCAGGCGCTGGCGGGCTTCATGACCCGCGCATTGATGTCTCAAAGGTCGGAAAACGCTCCATAAATTGAATCATCGATAAATGCAATTAGAGCAACGGCGACGTCAGTAGAGCAGAGAGAGAGTAATAATGGCGTTATTAACAACGTCACTTCTTTCTGTAACGAGTAACCTAACGCAATTACTATTTCCTCCGTTACAACGCTATTATCGTCACACGTACAAGCGCTCGCCCAGCAGGAGTCAGCGATGAGCCGATTTGTTTTATTATTCACTATACTTATGATAATTATTTACAATACTATTTTGAATTTGATTGGAGTCTCTCACATTGTCCCACAACTATATTAAAATAGTGTGGATTAATGTACAGTGCTTTATAATAATAATAATAATAATAACAAAAATAATAATAATAATAATTTATTTTATTTAGTGTCCATTTCAGTCATTTACCATATTTAATATTGACAGCAGTGAGCCAAGTTATTTGACAAATTTTTTTTAATTTTCGCAAAAAGTAACGCAATAGTTACTTTCCCTAGGAATTAGTTACTTTTATAACGATGTAACTCAATTACTAACACTGTTACTGTTTGTTAGAGTAACTAGTAACTGTAACTTATTACTTTTTTAAAGAAACGTTCCCAACAGTGATCACGACCCATGAATTCAGGCACGTTGAACCTGTGACGGTGTTTTTCCACGAGCCCTCGTGTGCCGTGCCACGGTCCAGCTACGGAATAACCGCGGCGTGTTTGTGTTTGTGATAAGACGCTCAGAATGGCAGATCCAGTCTTATCAAGCGGAGCCCATGCACTTCTGTCCAGGCTTTCACCCGTGAGAAAAACACTCCAGACGCTGAAAAGTGATTATCTCACTCGACCCTGCTACTACAGTGCTGATGGGCAACACGCTACTGAGCGTCTTTGAGTTTACGCAACTTGTGTGTTTAAGTGGAAGCGGATCACGTTTCCGCCATTTCTACTTAAAATATGGTCATAGAGCAAATGAAATGCATTTTTGAACAACCAGAAGTTGTGTGTACATTTAAAATACTGAAAGTATCATTTAACTGCTCATTTATTGACATTTTTTTTTTTTTACTAAAAGTAAGATTTATAAGTATAGATAAGCTATTTGTGGTAGGGTTAGGGTTAGGGGTTAGGGTTCCCAAACTTATGTTTGTCTGGTTTGAGCAGCGATTGGCTAAGAAGAGTCTAAGTTGACTGGCTGGGAGATTGGTGGGCGTGGCTTGTGAGTTTCTATGAGGCAGAGCGGCCACCAGGGGGAGCCCAAGACACGGTTTCTATACGAGTGCTTGAGATCCTTGAAAATGCTTGAATTTCAATTGTTTCTTAATAATGCTTGAATTTCAAGGGAAGTTCTTGAAAGTTGCTTGAAAATTCAATTGTACTTATTTCACAACAAGCAACTATGGAATAGTTAGTTACACCTCTCTTTCACCGAAGAAGTGATGGGAAGTTTTATTTTACCTGACTCCGATTTTTTGTTTTAGCAAAATATCTCTTTAACTGAGATTAAAAGTATAAAGTTTCATTTTGATTGCATTCCTTTAAGTACATTTGTACCAAAACTGTATGGTATTGGAAGCTTGAACATGGACAGTGAAAGTGTTTGAATTTGACTTGAAGAAAACTGTAGGAGCCCTCTTAAAGTAAAGTAAAGTAAAGTAAAGTAAAAGTAAAAGTAAAGTAAAAGTGAGAGTGTCAATATGTCAAAATTGTCGGTTGTCAATTTCAAACCTATTGAAATTGTGCTCTGCTTTATGCACATATAATGCACCCGTTTTATTTTTCTTTGTGTGCTTTTGTATACTTTGTATATTTGCTCGAGTTTTTTATGTTTATTTTAAATCAACAAGGACATTTATTTAACAATTGCTTTATTTATAGTTGTTTACTGTAACTGTTTCGACAACTATTGTAATTTAGAGGCGGAAAAAGTTCACGGTTGTTCGTACCTCGGAACACTAGGTGGTGCTAGTTTACAAGTAACGGTGACGTCACTTCCCCCACAATTCAGTTCTACTGGGCAAAGATGGCGGCGAGGTACCAGGTGGGATTTTCTCCTCGAAGTTTGTTTGTGCATTTTTACGTTTTTACGGTTTATTTGCCTCTTTCCTAAATGTTGTTCAGTGTGTTGTTTGTTTTCGGCGCTTTTGTGGCGTTTAGTTTTACGCGTGTTTGGTTTATTCGTGTAAAACTCTTCAATTCTTGTTGTCTACTGCGTGTTCCGTGTTGAACGTATGTCTTCGGTGTTTAATCCACATCGTGTTTGTGTAAAGTTTATTGGTAAATCTTAACAGTTTTTACGGTAAACGTTCAAAACACTTTTGTTATGGCCGTTGTGTTTAACGGGCATGTTAATTAACGCTTCTTCGTACTTATGCCTTTTGCAAACACATTTTCGGTGTTTTATTTTTCCAAACGTTTCTTAATCTGGATTTAAAGCTTTTAGTTTGAATCTTGATAGTTTAATAAGTATAAGTATGTTTAAAAAGTAGAGCTCTGTTTTCAGGCCGTTCTGCTCCAGTAAATTCAGGATAAACCAGAATTGTTGTTTGACTGACATAAATTAATTTTGTCACAGTTTAAAGAGTAAACTGTGGCTTTTTAAAAATAATTTATAAACACAAACGCTCTATATATGTACACAGTGTAAAATATTCACACGTATTTTAAGTGAAGTTGACTTTTTAATCTTAAAGCAATTAAGATTACCTTTTATCAATAAGTCTTTTTGATTGATAAATACAAAATGGATCTCAAGGCAAATGTTTTGTGTTTCAGCGTCTTTCTCCTGGAGCCAGAAGAACAGCGCAGATCTCAAGTCAAGTTCTAGTCCGAACATCAAAACGTCTCCTCGCCACGGAAATGGAAAGCCCCACGAAGACAAACCTGAAGCAGCAGAACTCACAGAAAGTGTTCCAGATGCTGAATTAAGAACAACTGCTGAAGACTAAACTGAAGATCTCGACAGTGTGGAACACAACTGAAGCAGATGATGTTGAGACGTCCACCACTGCAGACCCTGTTCCAGCTTCACACCAGCCTGAGAAGTACAAGCTGCCAGAAGACACGGTACTGAAGAGCGGTGTGAAGCTGCTGATGTTCCCGTGGAAACCAGACCGACAGTGATTCGGAAGCTGTCACCGAAGAACATCTCTTGGTCGTCTTCAAGCTCACACCTCCGTTCCTTCTCCAGCTGAATCTTCTTGTGAACAAAGAGGAGAAAAGCTCCGTGTCTGGTGCTGATGAAGAGTCTGAAGAATGCTACGCTGTGACAGAGGAAGGAGACGACGACGATGATTTGAAAGTTCTCTTCACTCCCAAAGAACCAAAGTAAGTGCTTCACTTTTGAGTTTTAACGTGCAGAACCGTCTAAAGCTCTGTTTCTCTTCTCAAGATGCAGTTGTCCATCAATCCAGGGCCTGAAGGTCAAGAGGCTTGTGGCCTGAATGTGAGTTTTGACAGCAGCAGACGCTTTATCTTCACGTGATTGTGTAGCTGATGTGGACAAGCATCATCTCGCAGTTCTGCTTCTAAATCCTCAAGGTTAGCACACGCTTTTACCTTTTTCATTTAGTGATTTTTACATGTTAAAATTCAGCTGTGATTGAAGCCTTTTAATTTGTTTGTAATTATGTTTTACAAAGTTTTTGAACATATTTATGTTGTTATGATGCACATTAAATACACACTGCAAAATGAAATACTTCTTGTGTTAAGTTTTTATTAGAATGAAGGCGCACACACAGGACATGGGGAAGCTGAAAAAGGCCCCCCCAAAAACTATCTCGAGAGTGTGTGTTATACTGTCCCGGTGGTGTGTGTTCTCTACAGGCTGAGAGAGAGAAGAGGACTGGTGAAGTCTTCTGGAGCTGCTGGCCGACGCCGTTCTGCAGGATTAAACACAGGAGACCAAGAGTTAATAACCAGAAGACACACCAAACAACTTTCACAAGAATGCTAATAAAGGCTTATGCAGCAAATGTTTTACGTGTGTTTAACGACTTAGCCACTTTAGCCAAAAACGACTTATTCATTTGAGCTATAAAGATACGAATTAACGACTTGGACATAAAAACCAACTTAAACACTTTAGACAAGAGAAAAAAAAAATTAACTTTGCCATTTGAGCTATAAAAAAAAAAACTACTTCGCCAATTTAAGGTCCTCCAAAAGGGTCCACAGTTCTACAACTGTGTGGACAACATGACATTTTTCAGAGTTCAACATTACAAACAAATCTCCACCAATCAGAGGAGTGATTAAAAATATGAACACATGGATGTTACATCGTTTTGGTCAAATAAAGAAAAAGTTAAAAATAAAATGAATAAGCAACATGTACGTGTGAATCATTTACATTTTTAGGTGTTTTACCTGAACAAATAAAAGTAATTATGTTCAATTCAGCAAGGACTATTACATGGCTAAGCAGCAGAAAACTAGTTTCCTGAAAAATCTGGAGTGATAAACTCAACCACACGGGGGCGACATCACCCTTCACACTGGAAGTCACAGGCCAAACAGGATTAACGTTTCTAAAGTGGAACGTTTGTAAACAAACAAATTATTAATGAGCCCTGAAAATATTAGACTTTTTTTTCCTCTATAAAACTATATAGTCTACATAATTGCTCACAGTCTCCCGTCATTCTAACTTTAACAAGTCCAGTCAATGGCAAACAAATACGATTAGGTATTTTCTGTAGTTCTTTAAAAAGCCCCAACTGTACTTGACCAAAACGATGAAAAACATAATCAGAAAAATATAAAATTGCCCATAGAATGCCTAGGCAAATTACATTAATGCCCAGAATTACTTCATTTTGGAGTCGGATTGTTATCTAAATCACAAAAAACTCAAGATAAACTGCCTCACTTTTTATAACTTAAAATTTCGAGGCAAATATAAAAAAAATATAAATGAGGAAGCCAGATTTCATAAATGACTTTAGATACTAACTTAACTGTACTAAACTACAATAACTTCATAACCCTCGACATCCTGCGAAAAAAGTCCGATTTGTAGTAACAAATTGTCCAAATCTTTTTAGAAGCGAAAAACGAGTTTCAAACTATCAATTAAAGGAATAGTCTGTCGCGTGTCTATAATTTTTGTTCGCGATTCAAACGGAACGTTCTAGTCAGTAATGCTTTTGTTTTTCAATAATGTAATTAAAAAAAAAAAGTTATCCTAATACGACAAGCTTGAACAAACACGCCGATGCTGGAAACATGATGCACAGCGTTTACGAGCGTTGCTAATATGCTAACACGAAAAATGAATCCATCTGGTTTAAATAATGTTGTTAAAACAAGTTTACAAACTCATCATGCTCACCCTTACTCTCGCTTGGTATAGGAGAGGGCGTGGCCTTTCCAGCTGCCATTTAAAGGTTTTTGGCTGGTTCCATTTTGGGTCGCGGGTGATGGTGGTTTTCTTGCCTGTTGGCATTTTCTTGCTTTTCTTGAAGATGCATGTATTATGCATTGGTTTTGCCTAATTCCAACTTTGTTCAGATAAGCCTAGATTTGGGATTATTTTCCTTTATGTTATTCTAAAGAAAATTATTTAAGGTTTACTTTTGTTTTCCTGTTCCCCCTCCATCAAACAGTTTGGTTAAGCCAAATCGGGTTTGGCGGGAAAATGGGCTATTTCCGGTCCATATTTTAGGTTATGGAGATTGGTTGGTTGCTCTGCATGAGCTTATTCAATAGGTAACGATCATGTTAACGGTTTCTTCTTCATCCAGGAGAGGTGTTCTTTTTACTTAACCTTGTTTTGAAAGTTAAATTTTTCCCCCCAGAAGTTGGCATCTGTGTGGCTGTGAGGGCACTTACCCTTTGACCCAGCTCGGGGCACGTTTTCACGTTTGTCGTTATGAAAAATAAATGTATAATTCTTTTATATAAACATATTTGTTTATTGATACAATATTATGCATACATACTTAAACCGGTATGCATTCTTTGTTTTCATCATACAAAAAAAATATCACAGAATCACAAATAAAAAGATACGTAAATGTTTTTTTCCCCCCGATATCATCTTTTTATCCGCTGAGTGAGCTGATGTGTTTGCCAGCACTTGTGAAGGTTGGATGATAAATACATTTTAATTATACTGTACGGTTTATTTCAGTACTGTATTTTAAATTAAGACCACAAGGTGGCAGCAGAAACTACGTTTTCACGAGGTCAAAAAATCGTTGTAAAATTCATGCAATCAATTGAAAGTTGAAATTACGAAAACAATTTTCAAATATTTTCAACATTATTCAATTATATGTTTAACGTTTTATATATGTGGCTAATAAAGTTTTATTTTATTTAACTCATTCAATCATTAATTTAATAACAAAAAAGTTAATATTAAACATTTTTGATTCATGGGTGTTTAACTTTATATTTTTGCATACAAAAACAAATAGTTTGTCCCATTTTTTTTTTCTTCTACAAATTAAACTACAGTACAAAAACGTTACTTTATATTTCAGCATTATCATAATGTCTCACTAGGTGTGTATTTTGACTTAACTGTTTAAAACAATGGTAACATTTAATAACAAATAAAATTAATTTTAAACATTAGTCACGTGCATTTATAATAATGTATACCCTAATAACCTTAATTATGCACATAAAGCATATGGAAATACTTTTCAATTACATTATAACGTATATTTCAGTACTACGTATTTTAAATAATCACCACTAGAGGGAGGCAGAAACTACATGTCTGACATCACGGTTTCAAAAGTCATGAAATAAAAAAAAAACAATTGTGCAATGAAAGCTACTAATGCAAACAGCTATACAAATAACGTTAATTTGAAACATTAGTCATCCATATGTATAACATTTCATATTTCTGTATAAAAAGTATATGGGACCATATGTATACGTATAGCATTTTATATTTCTGTATATATAAAGTACACGTTATATACTATATCTGTCAATCCATATACTTAAAAAAAGAAACAAAATTGCTTAAATATTTCCTATACTGTTGTTCAGTATTATCATTGGAAAATCAAATTGACACTTTTTTTTTTACACATTTACTAACAGTTAATATTTTGTGATTTACAAACTATTTATTTTTATCAAGTTTAACCTATTGCACTCCCCTTTTGTTTATGTTAATACTCTTACGCACACAAAATAACATTATTAATGGTATGCTTATGTTACTATTCTCTCTCTCTTTCTCACACACACACACGCTATTTACGGTATGTTACTATTCTCTCTCTCTCTCTCACACACACACACACACACAAACATCATTTACGGTATGTTACTATTCTCTCTCTCTCTCTCTCTCACACACACACACACACACACACACACACACACACACACACACACACACACACACACACACACACATTATTGACGGAATGTTACTCTCTCCGTCTCGAGCGAGGTGTGGAACAGCATCTGATGATTCGCGTGGCGGTTCTGAAGCAGGACCAGCAGGAGCAGCTCCGGACCTCCCAGCCGCTGGAGGGCGGTCAAGCCTCGGCGGGTTCCGGTCTGACGGTGAGGGGGTTCCAGCAGGTTCGCGGGTGAGATTCACCCTGAATGACCGGCAGAAGAAGCCGGACGCGTTTCCATGACATCAGAAGCTCCAGCTGCTGCAAACCTCCAGGAAACATGATCACAGACGTGAATATCCAGCAGAACATCACCAGTCTCTGTCCTGATCCACTGCACGGAAAGACACACAACCAGACAGACCCACCGCATCTACACACACACACACACACACACACACACACACACACACACACACACACACACACGCACACACACACGCACACACACACACACGCACACACACACACACACACGCACCTTTTCCTTGCTCATTTATACGTAAAACAAACGAAAAAGCAATTCAGAATTTCATATGCAGATTTTCTTCCTTGTGCAGTTGTGCGTATACTCTTCCTTGTGCAGTTGTTTTAAGGATTTAAAGTCTGTATATAGAGTATATACATATTATAGTGTGAGTATTAATGTTTGTGTTCGATTGAGTATGTATATGTTGGTTTGAAAAAGTGTATGATTGTGTATGTTTGAGTACAGTACGTATATTTGATAATGTGTGTGTGTTTGAGTACAGTAGTACTGAGTGCTGTGTTAATGTTTGTGTACAGTATTAATGTTTGTGTGTGTGTGTGTGTGTGTGTGTTTGAGTACAGCACTAATGTCTGAGTGTTGTGTTAGAGTACAGTATTAATGTTTGAGTGAGTACAGTACTATGTCTGAGTGCTGAGTTAATGTTTGTCTACGATATTAATGTTTGAGTGTGTGTGTGTGTGTGTGTGTGTGTTTGAGTACAGTAATAATGTCTGAGTGCTGTGTTAATGTTTGTTTACAGTATTAATGTGTAAGTGTGTGTGTGTGTGTGTTTGAGTACAGTACTCATGTTTGAATGTTGTGTTAGTGTACAGTAATAATGTTTGAATTTGTGTGTGTGTGTGTGTGTGTGTGTGTGTATTTGAGTACAGTATTAATGTTAGTGCACTAATGTCAGAGTGCTGTGTGAATGCTTGTGTGTGTTTGAGTACAGTATTAATGTTGGTGTGCAGTGTGAATGTGTGTCTCTGGGGTTGTGCTAAAATAATAGTGTGTTTGAGCATGTGTGCATGCGATTGTGTGAGTATTTCCAGTAGCTGTAGAGCATCACAACCGGTCAATGTGTTCGATTCCCACGGAAAGCGGGTACAATTGTTGAATTGTAATGGTTAGTAAGTCGCTTTCTAATAATATTAAAAGTGTCTGTGTAAAGTAAAGAGTGTGTGAGAGTATTTATGGTTTGGACTATCTTTGCGTATAAGAAAGTGTGTTCTTAATTGGATCTATGAACAAACTTCTTTGTGTACACGACGAGAACACGGGTTGAGCGGGCGAGAGGAGAGAAGCTGGATCTGGAAGCCATCGGGAAGAGCGACTCCTTTCTGGGAATGAAAGCATCTGGAGACGAGAGATGTGTGTCTGCTGGAGACGAGAACATGTCCGGAGCGGAGTTTATTATCCCACAGGAGAGCTGCAGATGGATGACGTGTGAAGATCTGCTTCTCAACGGTCAAATGAAGTACTTGAGTACACTTTAGGAATTTCTGTACATTTTGTAAATACACAATATGTATACATGTGTAATACAATTGATTCTAAAAAAAAATACGTCGAACTACAAAAGAAAACTGAAAAAAATTCTTTAGACATTAAAAACACAGAGCGTAGTACTTGTTTTAGTACTTGTACTTGATTGCGTGCAATTTTTTGGAACTGGGTGAATTTAAAAGTTGCTTATATTTTTAATACTCAAGACAAGTACAAAGTAGCCAAAATACGAATAAGTAAAAAAATATTTCCAAAATTAACAAAAATTCCCAATGCTTACTCAAGTACTTTACCCCTCTGGTCAAATGACTGTAAAAGCTTGAACATTCGCAGGATCCGGTCTTGGATTTAGGAGGTTTGTGAAGGTCTGGAGTTTGAAAACCTGAATTTGACTGTTTTTATTTAATTTTAATTATTCAGCCCTCAGAGATGTTTAATTTTCATAGAGGTTCACGTAATTTATCATGTAAACTGCACAAAACTAGAAGGTACGGCTTGACTGAGCAGGGAACTCTGGGTAACGTAGTTCACTCTCTGACTGGTCATTTTAAACAGTCGAGGTCGTGTTTGCGCCACTGAAGGTCGTGGGTTTGAGTTCCAGGAAAACGAAGCAGTTACTTTGCGTAATAAACACAAGTGCGCAAGGTCTACGAAATCGTGGCCTTCAACTCGGCCTCCTCATGGTGTTACACGACATATTTGAAACACACAACGTAGTTAAATCCCATTTTTCCAACGTGTAAGCGGAGAACGGATGGCCAATAATCTGGAATTATGAGCTAAAAGCCCGGCTTCTCAACGGACTGAAGAAGTTGAGCGGCTGTTCTGACTCCAGGGTGACACACAAGGATCTCAAGGCTCCGCTGGTGACCTCACGTCTGTCCTTGGGTCAAGCCTTGGTCAGGCACCTGACAGCTGGTTTGATGGTATTAGGGGACAGAGGTCATTAGATAAGCATCAGGGCTGATGTTCCTCAAAGGCTGCATCTCTCTATTGTTCTGGTAAAGGTCTGCGCGAGGTCAGGAGAGGTCGGGTCAAAAGGCCAAGAATAAGAAGACACACCTTCTTTTCATTCTTCTTCATCCTTATATTATTATTAGGCTGGGGACACGTACAAACTTAATTGCACGTTGTGTTGCATGAAAGAGTCTGTGAAGAATCATGTCAAATTAAACATTTTATAATATTTGTTTTGTTATAGTCATATAATAATAAATTAACACTATATAATAAATATATACTAGTTTAATCATATTTTATATATAATTATAATACTTTACACTCATAACATTTAAAAACAAATGTACTGAAAGATGTATAAAATAATCAATATTTAATCTATATCTACAATATCTGTTGTCGATCTGTCTTTCTACCATCCATCAATCATGTGTCTGTTTGTCCATCCATCAGCCTGTACAGTATGTCTTTTCATCTAGCAGTTTATTCATTCGTCTATTCGTCTATCTGTTTTTCCATTCATCAATCTGACTATTTGAACATCTACCCATCCCCCCATCCGTCTGTCAGTTCATCTGTTTGATAATCCATATTTCTCCATCTACTGTATTTCTTTGTCTGTTTGTTGATCCATTAATCCATCCTTTTCCATTTATCTTTTTGTCTTTCTGTCCATTTCCATAATGGCCAGTACATCCATTATTCAGTCCATCCATCCTACTAGTTAATTTTCAATCTTCGCACGTACGCCTCTTTCAATTCATCACTGTTCTTCAACCGTGTTGCTCTCTGAGTGTTCCATCCTTTCATAACTCTTCATGGCGACTTCTAGAACTTTCTCTTTCCCCGGTGAACTCTGCTTTGCTCTCCATGTTCGGGGAATCATTGGCCGGCTCTTTCCCTCCTCTGTTTGGGGACATCGATTGATTCCTTCTTATCTCACATGATCTCAAACTCTTCTCGAGGTACAACACCGCCATTATCTAACATCTACTGCACACGGCGGTGGGAAAGCAGACCAACGGGAAGGTGCTTGGTGTGTAAATAATGCTAGAGGGAGTTCTGCCGACTTCTCACCAGATCACGTGGATCTAAAGATCTGGATTCTCACCAGATCAGGTGGAAACATCTAAAACCTGGAGCCATTCTTCTCGATCCAGATGTTCTGACCCCAATCCGTCCATATTCTCAGCCACCAAACCTGACACAATCCCACAGCCACTGTCTCACTTGCTCAAGGCTGTGTTTGCTTTATCTAAATAGATGTTATAACCGTAAAGTCTTGATTGCTTTAGAGTTCTTATCAGCTCATGAACGTGTCTGGCGTTGAGTCATGTGTCTCCACAAGAACATCCACACGGCTTTCACAGCAACGAAAAACGAAGGTTTATGAAGAGTCACGGCTTCAGTCCTCCTTTAGAGCGGAACGGACAAAGACGAGGAAGTGACATCATCGCCGCATTAGCTGTGTGAAAACCGAAGACTGCGCTTAGGTCATCGTCGCCAAGATTGCATATCTCGAGCCACTCTAAAGGCCGAACCGCAGACTCCGTGATGTGGCTTCAGGCCAGAGAGATAAGTCGCTTCTTTTGTTGTTGGCGTCATGATCCATTGCAGGTTTGCTGGATTGTAGTACTAGCGGTGACTAGTTATGAATGGAGTTATTAACCAAGAGGATTAAGCTCATAACCCGAAGCTTGAATGCAGATATAACGAGAAGTCATTTATCACGACAGTGACGGTGTTATGAAACCCTCACTGTTGATTTTGGCTGCTGTTAAACAGTGCAAGGTACAACACTCACGGCGGAATGAGATTGGGTTGAGAGCGAGAGAGAGAGAGAGAGAGAGAGAGAGAGAGAGAGAGCAGGAGATAGAGAGAGCATGCTGGGAATTTCCCCCAAAATAATTAAAATTTTAATTTGGCAAAACACTCAGGGAATGGTTTAACTCACTAGCTTTTCCAGTTAGCGCTTACCATATCTTTACATACAAAAAAAAAAGAAGAAAGAACTGATTGAGGAAACGGACATTTTCCAGTTCTGCGCATGTTTCTGTGCAAATCAAATCTGTGTTATTCCATTAGACAAAAAAATTGATGAAGTTGATGAATGAAGTTAGAATGATCCCGATGAAGTTAGCTTGATGCTAACGGTTAGCTTAGCATCATGCTAACAAAGTAGCTCACTAGCTTTATAGCACGTGTAATACCTTTGATTTTAAGTGGGATCATTTTGAAAACAAATTCACTCTGTGCAAATGTGATATTTTAGACCAGGTAAACTTAATAAAGAGGGGCATTTTTTAATAACAAAAAGACCGTGAGGAATCTGCGTCATTCATTGTGAAGCTTTATCTGCTCTTGTCGGGTGCGGGATTGGATTTCAGGAAAAGGAATAAATAGGGATAATTCCCCGGCCACAAACAGAGGCTTCTCTTTCATGTGCGGTGAAACACTAGATGTGGAGCAGTTCGGCTGTAGCCCGGAGCCCTGCTGATCTCCACCTTTCACCTACAGAGGAGTATCACAGCCGATCCACCGATGGCTTTCACCCCCTGGACAGTGACGGGAGCTGCGGAGGAACAATGACCATTCTGATGGAGTCTGAATGCAGAGATGCTGTCAGCTGACACCGAGGAGACCACCACACACCACCTGAGAAGATCACAACCAGTCGCAGATGAGTCGGGACAGTACATGCATATGTGTTTCTGTAATATGCATATCTTTTTATTTGGGTGAGAGAAAGATAGAGAGAGAGAGAGAGAGAGAAAGATAGAGAGAGAGAGAGAGAGAGAGAGAGAGAGAGTTGTTGTAAATTGTTACTTATGTTGTTGGAGGTTGTTGTAAAAGATTGAGTAAAAGACTGTACATTTTTCAAGTGTGGGACAATTGAAGGTTTTCAAATAAAGCTATTTTAATCTAAAATGAAGTGAATCTGTAATCTATAAAAAGTTTACTTAAATACAAATTTTATCACGCCCCCCCCACACACACACAAAAAAACATGTGTTTCAGGTAATTTAGACGTGTGTGTGTGTGTGTGTGATGGTGATGCAAATTGATGGCATTAAATTATTATATTATATATGATATTTTATTAATAATCATAATATCATAGTTTTGAGGGATTGAGTGCAAATTTGCAATAAACAGTAAATATTTCAAAAAAAAAAAAAAAAAAAAAAAACAAGTGGTCTAAAAAAAAAAAAAAGTGGTGAAAAGCTTGTGCATGCCAAGAATCAAACTCCACTAGATGCTTGAAATGCCCCTGATGCTTCTGCGGAACAGGTTTTTACCATCTACAATATAATTACTATAATTCTACAACAAACTAGGGGAATTCTCAAATTTAAGGCGTGAATGCTTAAAAGTGAAATTTCATTTTCAGCTCACGGAATATTGAGCTTCATACCTTCCAATCAATACATTTCAGACCGCACAATATACAATATTTTTAAAGCGATGTATGATTTGCGTTCAGTATAAGATTGATGTGAAATTAAATTAGAGAAATGGCAACGCAATTGAGGTTAGTTCCTCAAACAAGCCATTCTATTACTCTAGTGATGGCTCGGGGAACTGAATTAGATTTTAAGAGGAATTTAAGGAGACGCTTTTATAGTGTGGCCAGGGTTTTCTTAGAAACTAAATAACCCGTTTGGGTTGAAACATGAACGTATGGTTTGGAATGACATAAGCAAGAATAAATAGTGGCCGAGGTGAGATGGAGTTTGCACGGAGCTGGACGACGACCTGAACTTCACAGAAGTCGTTCAGTGTGAGTTCAGGGCAGGTTTCATCATCACCACTTACGACTCTGATTATCTCCTCCTGCGGAAGACTTGACACTGACACACTTTCTTAAAACCTCGCACACCGAAACGCAGTCCAGGATGTTTATTGAAGCTCTCTTTTTTATTTTGCAATTCCCTTTTCTTCATATATATTCAATTTTATGATCGCATTTCCATTTCTTGGCCACTAGGAGCAAGAGCCTGGGTCTGGAGGCGGGAGGCACACCTTGGATTGGTGGCCAGCCAATCACAGAGCAGGACGCACACCTACACACTCTCTCTCAAGCTTATGGGAAATTTTGCAAACTCCAATTCCCAAAACGCTTTTGGACTGTTGGAGGAAACCCACGTAAGCACCCAGAGAAGATGGAAAGTCTACACTGGAGACCCTCGAAAACTTGAGCCTCCAAAGGGTCCGATTTTCACCATGAGGAAAAGTCCTATTGAACCAACTTCATATTTTTCCTGGGATGTGAATGCACAACCTTGGTGTTGCAAGCCTCAGCTCTCATTTCCAAATCTCTCGTTGAACTAGTGCCTGGTGAATTTTGACATGAATCCTCTTCTGGTAAACTGTGAGGAGGTTCTCGCTAAAGCGATTCCGCTATCTCCTGACCGTTATGTAAAGCAAAGTTCTGGAACGGGTTTGAGAGCCACAGTCCAGCTCAAATCAAACAGCTGAATTCCACAATCAATCGTATTTTTAACCGCACGGCTCTTATCTGGCCACGGGCCTCTTGTGAAATAACATACCACGGTTGTGAACAAAAATAAATCGCCACACTCTGTTTATCTCCTCTTCTCCATCACACTACACCGCAGGAGCAGTTGCAACATCCTGGCACAGAGAGCCGAACCACCGCCGACCCAGTAACAAAACACAGCGTCAGCCTGACCGAAGTCTCGGGTTCTTCGGCAGTTTCTGGGTAAACCACCAGAACTAAAGATAATTCAACAGCGCAATGACTAGAGAGAATCCCAACCAAGAAGAAACGTCCGTCCCAAGCTTGTTTGTTCGTACATTTTTTTTTGCCATTTTAATGATAGTAAATTTAACTGAAAACAAGACAATTTTTTAATGAAAACATATTTTAGAAAACAATTCAAAAACTAAACATAACAGTTTTATGGTCAATAAAGCAATGCAAAGAAGGGTAGAAATGTCAAGCCTGATGAATCGCTCAATCCAGTACGATTGTGAGGGTACAAATGAAAATACTAAGTTAGCAGTAAACAATCTTTAAAACATTTAAACCCTGCATTAAAGGCTAAAAAGAAATTAAATTACGTAAAGTTATTGAAAAACGTTGAACATTTTTTTTAAACAAAGTTAAGTAAAGTGAGATTGTCAATATGGCAAATCATATCGAAATTGGTGCTCTGCTTTTAAAGTGAAGTGCAAGTTTAACACAATAACCTATTTTAAAAAAAGCTATGCTAACTAATTGTTATACGTTATAAGATATATTTATCTTGGCTATTCAGTGTGCATATTTTACCGTTATCACATCTTTCTTTTTGCACCAAACGGAGTAGCAATACTAAATGAAATTAGAATTAACAGTATATAACAGTAACCCTGTGATGACAATAAAGGCATTCTATTATATTCTATCATTGAAAACAAATGATTGAAGTTCATATTTAAAATAAAAATACATATTTCAATGATCTTTCAATGAGAGGCGAGTCTGGTGTAGCCGTTGCAATCTGATATAGTCGACTTCATTATTCTTTTCATTACTGTAGGTCAAATTTCAAAAACTGTACTATGTAGATATGAACTCCATTATCCTGTCTCCTTTCAAGCACATTGTCATTTCTTAAGGGTTTAATGTCTGATGGTGGTATTTTAAATCCTTTAAGACAATTCGAACCCAGGCTGAAATCCGGGGTTTTCCAAAAAGCAGCTTCGGAACCAGTGATTGGCAATGAATCATGCAACTACAGTCTTCACCTTGAAATTTGAGCGGTTCTGTTTGGTCCAGTAGACGCACAAGTCTGGCTTTCTGGAATGCTTGTTCAGGACCGTCAAGCAATGACTCAACGTTTATTCAATTATTATTATGAAAAAGAGTCCTCGTGCCATCCTCAAAATCAGATAGTATGAGTAATGGCTGATAAGTTTGAATCAGGGTTAGAGAGTTCACTTGGCACAAGCTTCTTCTGTAATTAAATATTGTTGCATTAGTTAAAGCCACAAGGTTAACGCTAAATTGGATGATCTTACCTAATCTGGTAAAACATGGTGCTAGTACCAAAGGTCATTGGTTTGAATCCCAAACGGAGGTGGTTTTAATGTTTGGCCATTATGCAATGCCTGGATAAATGTGTCTGTACAATATGTAAAGCTTGTTTTCACAGACCAAGCTGAAATTATAAGACTCGGTCCAACAATGAGCCAAAAAGCCTGCTTTGATATTTTCTGAATAGTCGTAAATAGCTTTGACAAACACACACACAGAAACAAACACACACACACACACACACACACACACACACACACAATATAAAATTTAAAATTCTGGCTAAACAGAAAATGAATAGGTTGAAAATTACAAACCAGGGAAAACTAAAATGAAATAAAAAAAAGAGTTCAAACTCCACCTAAAGCCCCAGACCAGGCCTTGAACTCCGTCTGTGACCCATAGTATGAAATCACGGAGCAAATATCCAAACAGTTATCCAGATCCAGATGAAGAATGAGCTTAACAATGATCTCGCACTGACTTTCTGGCACTGGGTTGGCCGAATGAAGAAAATATGGCTTTGTTCAAATGATTTGTTTGGTGCGTATTGAGTGACTCACTGAGTCAAAAGACAGAAACAGATTTGGCCATCGCTCAAAACATTTTCAGGCGTGATGATGCTGATGTTATTCACTTCTAATCATGGCCTGCAGGAGCCTGAGCCGTGATGCGGAGACTCATCATTTGATCAAAAAAACAAATTTTTGCTCAAATAGACGGTTTACATTTTTGTCCCGCGTTACAGTCGTTTGGCATGTAATTAATTTTTTGTTCTATTGTATTATATTCTAATTGTATCGATCAAGAGATTTTCGATTACTCTAGAACTGATACAAATTTTTCAAATTACATGTAATAAGTGTTACGCACCACAATCACTAGGAATAAATATTCCACAATCACTAAGAATCACATATCTCCATAACTAGGGACTAAAACACAGCGTTGAAGCCAGAACCCAGCAATATTTCTGGTTTAATATGTGTTTTACAGTAACTTTTGTCATTTTAAATGTGCTTCATGAACTAAACTCAACCAGAGCCGACAGAAAAGCTGCTTCAGATTAGCTGCACCTATCAAAAATAGGCCCAAACCTGAAACACGAACTTTCACAACTGAACGTTTTGTGAGCAAAACCTCAAAATTTTAGGATCTAAACAACATAGGCGCCAAAAGCGAATCGGAGCTTAACGCCGTTACTTTCCATTTCCCTTCACGTTTTACACGTAGGAGCAAAGCCAGTGCGTGTCTGAGCTCAATGGAGGTACGACGCTCAGCCCGTCTCTCTTCTGCTATTGATCCCATATGTTGCACATTACGGCGTAATGGTCTCCAGACTCGCAGCTCAGGAATGTCACCGTCTTGCTTTTGGTTTTGTTTTCCATTGCATGTTCTGCTCTCACAGGAGCAATCGTATCCGACTCGCATTCCACCGACTTCACAAAGAATTCTCTGCAATTAATCTCAGAGTTTATGTCTCGAATAAAACAGGAAGCCAAACATGACCCATGGTCACAACTGTGGGACTATAACAAGACGAGTCCCTGCGGTCACCCACCCAAAAGACAAACACTAATTCATTTGACTTGGCGGTTTGTGCTGGATCAGATCTGAGTTTGTTGGCAGTCCTGTTCAAGCTTGACCTTTTGTATCGCACATACGGCCACATCCAGAACATCTTACTTTATTGACGTGGAAGCAGAAACAACAGAACGTGGTAAAGGCGACTGATGCGTTTGGGTTGAAAATGATTTAACAAGTTCAGCCAGATGGGAGATATTTACTTCTACGGATCGACCCACTTAAGTCCACACTATAGAGCCATCAGGTATGAAGGCCGAGGAAGATTGAATCACCAGTTACTGAAAAGTTACAAAATATCCAAGTCAATTTAATAATGAACCGAAAATGCTGCTTTGTACATACAATGTTTTATTGTATTAAAAATGTCGCATTTTTTTTTTTTACATTTGTATCGTTTTATCTAGCCATTTTAAGTGTTTTTTTGTACGCAGACATTACTACAATATTTATAATTTGTATACTTATGTACCATTGTAAATGAAAAAAATATATAAATAATAAATCCATGGAAAATCTAAAGAAAAACAATTATAAAAGTTGAAAATAAACATAAATAGTGCAACAATGTGTCTATAACATGCTACCAAGTAAAAACGAATGATTATTACAAGTACAAAGCACAAAACTTACAGTGGGAAAAGAAATGTACAAAAATGTTTTATAAATACTAAAATCTGTACATATGACGCACCACATCACTGTGTATTAGAAAAAGCTCAACTATTTGGTCTAATTAGTTATGATCTACTGAATGAACTAGACTTGAACTGGAATGAACGAATCAACTAATATAAGCGTCAAAACGCCACCAACACCAACCACAATTATGAAATGAAAAGCAGCTTTTGAAATCGATTCGAGCCAGTGAATCTATAACAGAACCATTGGGCCAGACACGGAGGGAGGGGCGTGTTTGAATCAGGCGCCGCCCACCCCACCAGAATGGCAGGGCTAGTTTTTATAAAGGATTTGCGCGGAAGTTTTGGCAGGACAGAGGGGGCTCTCTGCGGGGCAGAACTGCATCAAAAACCCTTCGGACATAGGAATAACCCCATCGTGCCTTAGAAAACCACACATTTATCAACTTTCAACCATTTTCAACAGCCTCGTCTTGCAAAAAAAAGAAAGAAAAATATGACCGCGACCGTCGCGTCTCCTTTCTTCGACTACGAAGTCACCAACAAGGTAATATTCCGGTTTTCTGGGACATCTCTCCACTTTTAATGAGCGCAGATTTGTGGCGTTCGCTCTAAAAGCAGTGCTGAACTTTTTCCTGCTTTTAAACGGCGACGCGTCGTTGTTGCGCGCGAGGGCTGCTGCGCATGTCAATATCTGCACGATCGACCGTTAATCGATTCAGAGGCGCAGCTTCGTGTGTCGATGTGTTCATCCGAACGATAAAGTTACGCAATGGTTAATATCGATTAACGTCGATTAAGGCAGAAAAAGCCACTTTGCTTTTACTTTGAATTCGTTTTTGAAGAACGGGAAACGCGGCTTGCTCTGATCTAAAAGCAGCAGAGGGATTTCAGACCTTTTATACCAGTTTGATTTAGCAGACTTGGGGTTTACGGGATATTTGGTATTACGAGGCTTTAGCGGTTCTCAAGCGCGTGCAGCTTTGTGTCGCGCGACACGCAACTTTATGATGACGTCAACTACAGTGTCACAACGTGCGTGGCGCGCGCAATGTTCGCGAAAACGTTAACGCGTTCAAACGTTATTCTTTGTCTGACAGTGTTACGATCGTCAATGCGATTTTGTGGAAGATCCATGTTTCGAGAAATTTCAACGCAGTTGATTGATGAACTATTTCAGAAGCAGATTTTGCAACACGTAATATGCTAATTTAGAAAAATTGCGATTAAAAAAAAAACCTTCACGCTAATAGTCGTGTGAATGTAAAGTGACGCTATTGCTCACTGCACACGTTAAAACAGGTTTTGCGTGGCATCTTCATAGTCTTACTTTTGTCAGCCGAGTTTTTAATCCTTTACAATGAGGTCATAAAACCTGAATAACTTGTAGCAATAACGGCGGTGGTTTTAGATGTTTGGTAGTCATGTGTTATGCAATGACTCACTATGATCACTATTCATCATCTCAGCAGTTAGACGGCAGTCCTGGGCGTCCAGATTGCAGAGTTTATTACTTTTAAAAGAGATTGCGCAGTGGGTTAAAAGTGCAGGGTCAGTAGTGTTATCTTTTCGAAAAAAGACCAAATTCAGTGCTTTATTGCCCCAAGCCTGGCTGAAGATACCATCAGCAATTAACTCTTTTACCAGCAACATCTGGGGCAAAGATATTCAGAAGTTCTGCCGAAGTTTTGAAAGGCGTTTCTCTTTTTTTTTTTTTTGCAGAACAACAAGATGATGACCTTAGACAACTCCTTTTCCAGTGCCCACTTACAGTCTGTGCCCCCCAACAGTGCCAACTTCACCCCCACCGGGTCCCTGCTGGACAGGAAGGCGGTGGGTTCCCCGTCAGTGGGTCTTTACCAGCGTCGCCACACAGTGTCCGTTACCAGTTCAAAATCGACGCAAAGCCAGTTCATCAACTGCCTTAAGCTGGACGAATCTGCCAGTTTGAACGGGGGCAGCAACAACAAAGAGAACCGTTTCCGTGACCGCTCCTACTCCGAAACCGGCGAGCGTCTGAGGCCCATCACCTGCATGAGTGCCAACGGAAGCACCCAGGTCAACTCCAGTCGCTACAAGACCGAACTCTGCAGACCCTTCGAGGAGAACGGCACCTGCAAGTATGGCGACAAATGCCAGTTTGCTCATGGCATTCACGAGCTTCGCAGTCTCAACCGCCACCCCAAGTACAAGACCGAGCTCTGTCGCACCTTCCACAGCATCGGATTCTGCCCCTACGGGCCTCGCTGCCACTTTGTCCACAACGCGGAGGAGCGCCGCGGACCTCCACCCCTCTCGGCCTTCAACAAGATGGATCGTCCCCGTCTTCATCACAGCTACAGCTTTGCGGGGTTCTCCAGCTCCAGTGGCTCCCAGGACAGTCCCACCTCCGTCACACCTCCACCCATGTTCTCCAGCGAAGACGTCACCGAGTGGCCCAGCAACCCCTTCACTTACTCCAGTCAGGAGCTGGCCAACCTGTTCGGCCCCAATCTAGCTGGCACCTGTGTGCCCGACATGTCCAGTCCGCGATCCCCAACCACGCCACCCTTTTTCAGGCCGCTCTCGGAGCCTCCGCCGAGTCCTCCAGACTCCCTCTCCGATCAGGAGGGTTACCAGAGCAGCCTGGGCAGCCAGAGCGGGTCCGAGTCTCCGGTGCTAGATGCCACGCGGCGCCTTCCCATCTTCAGCAGACTCTCCATCTCTGACGATTAACTCTCCCAGAGTCGAGGCCTTGGCGAAAGAGAATGATTTTGCGTCTAGCAGTCCCGCTCTTGCTTTGTTTACAGCACACGTGAGCTCCAATACAGTGTTCTTGTAGCCACCAAGTCAGACATCCTACAACTCTGCAGCGTCTCAGCGAGGAGAACCGCTCCCCTGTAGGTTCCTCTGTGACGCAGCAGTGACTGGATCACGTCCCCATATCAAGCGCCTACACGCCAACCTACGATTGTACGCGACTCAGCCGATAAGTGCCACTTCTGTCAACTTGTGTCCGAACTCTAAGTGCCTTTTCCAATCGCGTTTCATGGAAGATCCGCGGTAGCGAAAACATCCAAATCCCGCCCGGATCTTCTGAGAGATACCAGTGGTGCTAAATGTGCTGACACGGTGGTAATCATCCCTAGAACATGTGATCCCTTGCGTTAAGAAGAGTCTGCTGGTTTTCGACTTCAGAAACAGAGAGCGTATCGGAAAGAAAGGACTGTCCTCGTTGTTTCCTCCGTCAAGACGTCACCACTAAAGATGTGAATCAGTGGCCACTAATCGTTCCAGTTTGTCGGAATGTTCCATCAGTAATTGATGCGCGTTTCTGCTATTACCGTTGTTATTCTTACTGCATCATTACGATTATTGTTGGTATTTTCGGTTTGGAGAACTTTCAAGCCGATACGTTTGCTCGTCACTGCTTGTTTAACTTATCAAAATGTATTTATTGCTGATTGTAAGCGTTTTTTTTTATTTTATTTTGTTTGTATTTATCTGGGTAATGAAACAATAGAATATATTTTCTTTTATGTTAAATTATGCTCTTCCATTTTAATCAAAAGATTGCGGAGACCGTTTTTTTGTTTTAACTTAATATATTGTATTACTGCAATGACGTTTTGTAACTACACATTCTGATTTGTTTTGAAAGTGAACGTTAATTTAAGAAGCGAATGCAAGAAGGATCGTTTTTCGTCGTATTTATTATTTTCTCCCGGATGTTAGACGGCGGCTTCAGGTTGTTTATGCCTCTACAATCCTTTATTACTGGTCCTGAAGAATGTAAACACTTCTGAAAACAACATTCCTGTGCCTGTGATCGTAGAAACGTGATGTTTAGACTGGGATCTACGTATTAGAACAAAACGGTTTTTCACAGATTACGCTTGACCGTGCAGATCTCCCACAAGCCCGAAGCCTCGATCTCAGCATTCTGATCAGTCTCAAGCAAATGGTTGATAAGGGAATTATTAAATATTCGTCGGTTTATTTATTTTGCCCATTTGAAACCATGTTGTGTACAGCAGCATCCATGTGCGCTTTTGATTTCGGTTTTGTGGACTCAAAACGAATATTTATTTACAGATTTTGGACCGTGTAATGTGCAAAGTGCCTAACAGTACATTCCGAGCGTGTTGTACCTTTTCTAGATTTGTAAGGCAGAGGTGTTCAATAGGACACGATAGAACAGAAAACTGAGGTTAACAGGATTGATATTGAGAGATAAAGCTGAATGTGTCCAACGGTAGCAGCAATTGTTGCTCACAAGTGTTTTTTAATGACAGATTGCAGTTGAAACCAATAAAACACCTATTTATAAGCAAACCCACTGTATTGTTATCGTAAATTATTTGTACATTTATTCTTAAGGGCTCAATGCAGCAAATCAACAGGTTCCACATAACATCATAAGCTCTATACAATTTCAGTTCATCCATCTTTATCACACCGCTCTAGTTTCTCTGCATACGTCTAATCTGGCCTCTCTGATCTTGTCATGAAAAGTTCTTCTTCCTAATCTTATTCATCCTTACTATACTGAGAAAAAACATCTTTTTTTCTCTTTTTCTCGCTTCTACCATTTTCTAGCTTTTACCATCTTTTTTCTCTTTCTCTCAGTGCTACCATTTCTAACTGCTCTGATTGGCTTTTAATGGACCTATTACTATTATTGATTGTATAACAAGATAGTCGTTCGTTTCTTAAACTCTTAGTAAAAAAAAGTAAGTCAGTTTGTCCATAAGGCCTCTGTATCGAAACTGTGCTCTACGTTTAACTTTAGGTTCAGTGAAATTATACACACTCAGTGAGGTAAACACCACATTCAAACCACAACCTTAAAATCTGTTATTTTTTTTAAAGCAGTTTTTTTTTATTATTAATAATTGATTTTTAAAAAACAACTTGTCCAGTTAATCAATGGTTTTATTTGGGTTTTTGTTTTCTTTTGTATGTTCTGCTTGTATACTTTCTCTTATGGACCACTTGCGAGTCTGAAATAAACTTTGGAAAAAGAAAATTGAAATATTAACCAATCAGGGCTCACAAACGATGTTGAAGCAGAGAAGGAAAAAAGGGGAAAACATGGTTCTGAACTTCCTATTCTCTAAATGTGCTATAAATTTGTAAAAAAAAAAAAAAAAAAAAAAAAGTAAACAACTGCCAAGATCACAAATCACAATTACCGTTTTGTTGTGTATTATCTTTTTAAAATCATCATTTTTTTGTAGATCTTTCTACCTGGCTTTCGAGTGCATTGTGACTGGAGAGTGACCACTAGCAGAAGGTCTGGGCTTCTTGAAAGCAGCCAGTTGTTCCTGTAGCAACAGTCACGAGGGCTTTTGTTCCAGTGACATGCGGCTTGTTTGCTCCCGATGTCCTGAATAAGCAACTGGAGTCAGTCAGTAGCGCGGCCTGAAATCTTCTTCCACGTAATTGGACGAGAACATGATATTCTAGCTTCTAGATATCTTTGCTTTACTGTCGGCTTATAGTGGATCTCAGGTAACAATGGTATTCAATTGGCGTTTATCATACGTTTAATGTAAAGAATGTTAAAGTTTAGTGAAACGGCTTTTACTTTGCAAAGTCCCTGCATTTTTTGTGGAAATACATTTTTAAACCGTGCGCTCTTGCCTCGACGTTTTTGCCATCAGTTTCACTCAGTCTTCTCTCGCAGTTCTTTTACGTTATTTGAGTGGAGGCATTACAGCTTTAGCGATTAAAACCAGCCACTTTCGCAGATGGTTTTCATAAATTGTGGAAATGCGTTTCGAGCGCAAATTTGAGAAAAAAACCAGAAAGCGAAAACCTATTGATTTACGTTTGAACCACAGCTCTCTGGCTGAATATGAATATGTCCAAAACCACAAATCCTGGCGTTGTGAATTCTGTGTCTGGCCCTTTAAGAGTCGCCTTCGGGGACAGAGCAGGCGTGTTGCGCAACACTCCCACTATAGACTTGACTTCTCTATCGGCTCCACTGGCCGCTCACATCGACATGCTTTACTCAAGAGTGTGGACGAGCAGAAGTGCATTCTGGGAGTTTGTTGCTTTGACTGACATGTGCTGGGAATGGCAAGCCAAAGTTCACAAATCTACTAAAACGCAAACCGAATGTAAAAATCAAACCGCAAAGACTAGAACTTGAGTACTTTGAAATCTACAAAAAGACGAATCTGATCTGTAATGGTAGTTGATTAACAGAGGCCGAGGTGAAGGATGAGTGGATTGTGCAGACTTTGCTCTCTTCTCCGGATCTCATGACTCTCTGGCCTGGTTTATAATCACGGTGAGACGTTTTTTTTTACAGACCTGGAACGAAAGCGGGACTTTTCTTTTCCCTCAGACAGAACTTTGGCCATTAAACAGTTAAAACAAGGCGAGTCTCGGCCTGTCAGGCTGGGTGAAGGGAAATGAAATGTTTTCATGCATCTACAGATGAGAAGGGTTCCCGCTTAAAAGTTGAATTAGGGCTGAATTAGTCACTTTTACGCGTTATAAACAGAGCAAGCAACAGTTCACAAGAGTCCGATACTTCTCCATCTTCACTAGGTCTTATTTTAGGAAAGTTGTTGTATTTCAGAACATCTAGAATCATTGCCAGGCCTTGCTATTGAGAGAACACGTGTCACAAAGACAAACTAAAGCAAAATGAGCAGAAAAAAAATTGAGGAACCACCAAAATAACACTATTGTTTAACTAATCAGACAAACTTCCCTTTAAGGCAGAGGAACCATGGGAACAGGAGTCATGGGAATTGAATCCATGGCAACGGCCTGTCAGGGCCAAGTAGAGTTTGTCTTTGCCCGCTGTCTTAACCACACAGTGAAAGGAAAAATATGTCTGTCAATCAGTAGCTGACTGATGCGGATTTCCAGCTAAATGAAAACTGTGGTAATGTTCTACGAAGGCAAGGTTCGTTCATCGACCTGTCGAGTTCAGCGACGGCCATCGGTTTGTCTTTATTTCAGCAGAGACATACGCATTACATGCACTAACAGGCAGTTATTCAACATCTATAACACATTCTGAGAAACCTAGTGTGATGACGTAATTCAAGATCACACATCACGTACTGTCAGTTAGTGAATAACGTGGAAAATAAGATGATTGAAAACACAAGTAGCGTTTGACGTTCGTTTACTGACCTTATATATCCGCGTATGTCCAGTCACGGAGTCATCGAGAGTCGTCGAATCCCGTCCTCACTCTGATTGGCTGGAGTCCTGGGTCGGTGCCTTGATGCCGACCACCTTCAATGCTTCCATTCCCTAAAAAACATCCAAGTTAAAAACAAGTGTGAAAAAGAATCAACTTATAGTATTTTTTTTCTATTAGTAAACTGATTTCCAAACCAAACACTTTAGAAAAAAAAAATGTATAACTAGTGTATTTTTCACATTTTAAATCCTTTCATTTTTTTTGCCAAATCAACTATGCCGAATGTTTGACTGGCTGTGTTTACAGACCGATGTTATGTTGTACATATGGCACTATAGAACAATTGGCTATATTAATCACACTATATTTATTGCCACATTTGAAACAATAAAAAAAAAAAAAAAAAAAAGATTTGTTTTATAGCAGACAGAAAATAGCAATAGACACACAGCACATCTTCTAAATAGAACTTCAATAGAACTTCTAAATATTATTTAAATCTTTCATGTTGACATAAAAAATTGCAAAACCTTTATTGGTGAAACATTCTTAAATGTGTCTGCTCAAATACTTTCATAATAAAACTGTCATCCAATTGAACACATTCAATTATAATGTTTTATTATTCCCGCAAGACATTCTCGCACAAATGACGAAGTGGCTTCCCTTCAAACATTTATAACTATAAATGTGTAAATCGGGAGTGTCCAAATCGACATCTCATAAAAACATCCTGATAATCTGTAAACATTTTTGAACATTTCTGAAGCTGCGCAGGAGGATGGATTGTAGGAGCACTAACACAACTGAGTAATACTTCACAGCGAAGAAGTGTGAGCTGTGGCAAACCAAATGAACATAAAAAAAAACGTTAACATTAAATAAACGTTTATTGCTGGTGGGCCTTATAATATGTTGCATCTTGTTGTCTGGAAAATACTTTAAAAATAAAAAATACTTTAAAAATAAAAAAAAATTGGGTTTTTAATGATTCACTTTATGACTCAAGAGTACAACAAACTATGAATAAGAAATATTTAATTCCGATGCCTTGATATTCTTTAATAAGGATGAGTGCGCAGAGATGTTTAGTCGTGACTATCGAAAAACTAATGAGATTGCATTTAGTTGGAGGACTGACTCAAACACAAAAATCTGAGCTCATTAAACACGTGAAGGTACTGTCCACATCTAGATGAGAACATGTTCTGAGGCTTGAATTTGAGTGTCCTGGGGTAACTGATGCTCCCAAACCTCGGTGAAGCATCGAAGAACAATTACAAATTCCTCCACATCCTCACTAAACACACGCCACGTGAAGAGCCAAGAGAAAACCAGGCCAATCTCCATGTGGACAGATTTGCGGGAAACGAAACTCAATGTAGAGTGTGACTAAGTACACGTCCAGTTACGGTTGCCATTCCTGTGGGTTTGATCCAGATCACGTCTTCGCAACTCAGAGTCGATTTACTCCATCGAAAGAATGTCAAACTTCACCAGTCACCATTTCCAAGAACTGAAAGTAAACATCCACTTCACAGTCGGTTGGGACTGATCAGATGATAACAGTTGTGTTAATTTGCATTAAAAAAAAAAAAAAACAACCACCAAATTCCGTGCCATTTCGAAAAACAACCGTGGAAATGACAACATGCCAAAACCATCACGACCCAGTCAAGCCGGATCCCACACACATGTTTTCATGCTTGGAGTAATAACAGGCATGAGCGATCTCTCCAGTTCCCCCGAACAATAACAACTCGGATCGACACATGATCCCAAATAACCAGAGATTTTATTTTCCACCGACCGACTCTTTCAATCGGTCTGAACTCTGCCGGCTGATTTCACATGACCGGTCTCCCAGAGCACTTATAAACAGCTATTTACTTTATACAGTAGAGTTTCCATGACGTCAGCCTGCACCAGCGAGTGCGAGATCCCCACCTCGCGCTCGGTCTGGAGATAAGCAAAGCCATAAACATACTTGACCAGACGGATGTTGACTGGATCTCCCAACTCGAGATTCATCCGTTTCTAAACTCCAGCAACCTTCTCGCCCGGCAAGTAGGCCACTCAAACCCATGTGCTCTGCGTTTTCCGTCTGACTGCCTCTGTACAGTACAACCTCTGTAATCACACCGGCGGCTTGACACAAATGGTAAATGTTTACGTATGCCTTCAAGGGGGCCGCTCGGAATTCCTTTCACATCCAGCCTTTTTCTCACTCTCCGTCACGCCGAGACAAGCACACACTGTGCCGTTAACAAGAAGAGATGCCGGCTATTATGCGTCTTTATCACTCCATAAAGCGGAACGCATGGGGCAGGTCCAGGCGCGGACAGGCAAGACCAGATGAAAACCAGTGGCGTCGGTTTTTTTTTGTCCCTTCCACTCAAGATGACGTACAAGAAACGTGGAATTCCGTAAAGTGAGAGGAGCGATTAAGGCGGCGAGGGCCGGATCGCTGAACCAGGGCAGGCACCGAGGAGAGCGGGTCTCAACAGGGTTCTTGTGCCGCTCCCCACTTTGATTTGCAGAGCTCTGATGGAGTCTCGAGGCCAAGCGGTGGAGATCAAAGAGCTCCTGAAATGAACACCTCCACGAAAGCCGTGGCTATATCGAGAAGCAGCGAATCGACCCTTCACCTGGAGGGATGCGCTCCACATCTTCTCATCACTGTAGTCGGAAAGTTGGGAGAACCAGTAATCGTTCAAGTGTTGACTCTGGTTAATTGGAATTCCGAGACAAATCCAAAACCACACACGTATAACCAATGTCGAGACGAGGAAATGTCCGTTCTTGCAATAGTGACAATGAAACTGAATCAAGAGACGAAGCCTAAATATCGCATTTACGCAAATATAAGCAATTTTTTTTCGAATTTTCAACGCTCAAAAACATGGCGTGTGCTTATAATCTCAATTTTTTTTATTGGCTGAATAACATAAATCAAGAAACGTTAGACACGCCGCGACACTTAACAGAGACAAAATAACACTGGAAGAAGTAAGATTCACTTAAATACAGTATAATGTTTTATATTACAACAAACAGAGACTACAAACCACGACCGCTTAGCTTAGCACAACCGGCTTCAAACGAGTCCAATGTGTCATCGCAGAAAGAGTCGAAACAGTAGAAAATGAAGAACACGAGCAAGGAGTAAAAAAAAAATAACTGAAGCAAAGAATTTTGGGAAACGAAGTCCTGACTTCTAGAATCGACATTTTGTTATCTATTATTCATGTAAAACGATTCGAGTCGCAAGGTAGGATTGTTAAATAAAGAAAAAATTTAATTTTTTAAGAGAATATTAGCGTAATTGAAACATAAATGATAAAAAAAATATTTTTTTCTTTTGAATATTTTTTTTTTGTGCCTGAAAAATCTGGGGCCTTATATTCACGTAAATACGTTAGATATCGGGCTCGTAAACATTACACTGTGACCACCCGATCCAATCCGTTTCTAATAATCGCGGTCTGGTACTGGTCAAGACATATGGTGTGGTGATCTCAGCACTCCTCGGTCTACTGGAAACCCTGAGTCAACCTTTTGTTTCAAGTTCATCCATGTGAAGATAATGTGATGCCTCGGCTTTAACGTGCCGGGTAAAGAAAAAGAAGGAAAAAAAAAGCACTTTGACATCACCTAGGCTTCGAATAAGTCGCTAATCTTGTCTAGGAAAAATAGGTCATGGATCTAGGATCCTTTTCCTTGCGTTTCTGACAGAATGAAGAGTTCCGTTGTTCCCTTGTTGTTCCTGCAGATCCCCTTGAACTTGCAAATCCTCCATGTGGCCTGGCAAAGAAACAACTTATTAAGAGCCTCGTTTTGTCCTTTGTGAGCCAGAGCTGGGGACATCAGCAAAAATAATCCGATTCAGAAATGCTCCATTTCCTCTTTGGAGATTCGAGGACACTGTGGCTCTTAAATGGAGCCAAATAACGGGGACCAGAAGTTGTGTAACTACTCTTGCATAATGCTAATATAAGCTTAATGAATTTGATATTAACCACCACCGACAGTCCAAAGCATCGTCATGGGCTTGTGTTTGCAAGATGAGCATTATACAGACAGCGAGATTTTTTGCATTGCAATCGCTAAATTTGTGCGTTTAAATTTTTTGCGCAAATAAATTACCGCACATTTTCAAGTTCAAGTTTATTTATATGGCACTTTTCTCAGTCCCAGAGCGACTAGGAAAAACGGAGTCAGTAAAAAAAGAAAATGACTTGATTTCTTTTTAGCATCCTGTCACAAAATTGTTACGCAAACACTGAAAAAAAAACGTTTTAGGGGTTTAGGTCTAAAGAGTAATGGTTAAAGATATTGACCGTAAATTTAGATTTAGGGCCGTTTTAACCTTGTATAATTAAACTAAAGATTCATTGCTCTACGGCGGACATCTTTGGCTTGTTTAGTATGTGAAGTAAGTAAGAGTAAAAGTGTATCCCATCCATTCGAATATCCTAATTATGTAAAAAAAAAGAATTTTACAATTTTGACTTTTTATTTTATGATTTTTCACATGATAATGGTATTGTACATGGTTTAGAGATTGAACCACGTCATTGCTGCTTGCAACTACACATGCTTTTTTTTGTCTGTAACTGAAAAACACTGCAAAACGTATTGCTGTTAATATCTAGCATATCAGAACCCTGTGTGCACAACAAAATGGACTCAAAACCACAATATTTTACCTCGACACCTAGATTTTCCCCCATAAGCAACCCACTTTAAACAGCGAGAAGAGGAAGAGTTTGTTTAGCGCTTAAACGGCGAAGAGGTTTCCGTCCGCACAGACAAAACTCTGTAGACGCGCAGAAGTGTTTATCCCTCGCCATCCCTCGCCAGCACCTGTGCACCGAATGAATCTGGAGGGAAACATGGCAAAGGCAGTCGCTTCTTACTTCCACATTCACACTGATGAACGTGTGGCTGGAATACAGAAGAGCAGCTGCAGAGTCAGACGCCGACGCATGAAGCGTCCTCTGAAAAAACACTTGACCAGACAGTCAATGGCCGAAAACGCACATTTTATTGAAAAACATGTATCACTAGGACTGTCAAACGATTATTTTTTTTTTTTTTGGTCTTACAAATAAGTGTTACACATCAATTGAGAGTTTAAAGTAGCTAGTTTTTTGGTTACAGTCTTTTTAAAAATCAGCACGTGTTTTTTGTAAAAATAATAATAATAATATTAATAAAACTAAAACGTGAAGCGCATTTTGCCTTCTCTTTGTCAGCTAAAATAGAACTGTAACTTAATAAATACTTATCACTCTAACAGGAAACATGTGTCTACATAAAGCTTAGAATGTTTTTAAATATAAGTGCAAGTAACTACAGTGTTGTCTGTTTATCTTATCCGTATGAATCTACAGTGTCACATTTTTGAACAGATTTGATCCGACCGGGAACACTGAAGTTATTTGAAAAAGAGCTGCGTCTGTAAAGCTCGGTGAGCAGGGAAAAGCAGGTCGAGTCTCATATGCAGTTTCCGAATAAAAGTTTTAATGTCCATTCAAGAACATTCAAAACAGTGCAAACGGAGACGAGATCGCACAGATCCAAACCAGATAATCCAAACAGAGACAAGCAAGTGTCTGTCCTTAAACACTTTGCACCTAAATGGCAGCAGGTGAACACAATGACTGTGCACTGCTGATTGTAATGAGCCGCACCTGGTGACACGAGCCAAACCAGCGTAAAAATAATTGACGATGGATTAACGATTAAAATGCATCGCATGCGTTAACGCGTTAACTTTGACAGCACTATTTATTACATATCGGTAGTTGTTTCAAATTCGGACCAGATGTCTGATGAACCTAGCCTCTGAAAGTGCGCAAAGTGGATTTCAAGGTCGCTGAATGACAATTGCGGAACTCGAAAAAACCCCACAAACTTGCCATTCAATTAGAGTTTACGGGTGGAATCCGTCCTCGCAGAAAGCCAGCTGCTTTGTACAAAATAAAGAAAGTGAAACATGGCCGCGTCGGGGAAAAGAAAAGTCCCGGGGGGGGGGGGGTCGTACGGGACACAAATCATGACAGCGATGAGAAAGCAAAAGTTCTGAACTTTGATGGAGCGAGACGGGCTGCCAGAAGGAAAGGAAAACTGGGATTGTGGTCTAAATAGGGAAGCAAACGAGAGACGCAGGAGCAGAGAAGAGTGGAGAGACGGAAAGAGAAAGGAGAGAGGGAAGGAAAACAAAGGCGTCTTTGTGCGAGGCGCTGAGAGAGTGGAGCGGAGCCAAGGGCTTAGGGTGTTTCACAAGAGTACACTGACTGCATTCCTGCGATGTGATTATGGCCACATTTAATTTATTCTCCTGTAGGAAACACACTTAACCCTTCACTGAGCTTGGGAAACGCACGGCGACCGCACGTTTGGAGCGATTCTGCTTTTTGTGGCCCGTGACGCTTCTCGAAAAAGTCGACTCCAGTTGAGCGTTTGCGTTCATCGGCTGTTGTGTGTGATCATTTGCCTAAAGCGATTACACTGGGGATTCCCGCGCCGCTAAATCTATACAACACTACAGTAGTAACTCGTGCAGTCACATATGGGAATGTTCGCAGCCCTGAAATTTGATTTGGAACCAAATGAATCTGCAAACGCTGATCTCTTTAACAGATTGCGGAGGTTTGCAAAAATCTAGAGTGAAAACAAACATTGACCTTTGAATAAAATCCCACAACGCCGCTTTAACACACACACGGCCGTGTATTGTATGGATATCTTGTTTAAAATATTATGTTTGAGGTTTTGATTCCAAAAAAATGTGGTTGAGTGCTTAATTGGACTTTTGCAACATTTTTGAAAGTGTGTTAGTAATTGTAGATATTTTAACTTGACGGTAACTTGAGAGAAGAGATGGAGAGAGTGAGAGAACAAGAGAGATGATAAGTAGAAAGAGAGAGAGAGAGAGAGAGAGAGAGAGAGAGAGAGAGAGAGAGAGAGAGAGAGAGAGAGAGAGAGAGAGAGAGAGAGAGAGAGAGAGAGAGAGAGAGAGAGAGAGAGAGAGAGAGAGAGAGAGAGAGAGAGAGAGAGAGAGAGAGAGAGAGAGAGAGAGAGAGAGAAACAGAGAGATAGAGATAGATAGACAGAGAGAGAGATACACAAAAAGAGAGAGAGAGTGAGAGCGAGAGAGACAGAGAGAGTGTGAGAGAGACAGAGAGAGAGAAACACACAAAAAGACACAGAGGGAGAGAGAGAAAGAGAGACACAGAGAGAGTGAGAGAGAGAGGGACACAGAGACAGAGAGAGAGACAGAGACAGTGAGAAAGAGAGAGAGTGAGAGAGAGACAGAGTGAGAGAGAGAGAGAGAGAGAGAGAGAGAGAGAGAGACAGCTAATCCCCACAAGCAGCTGTTGTGTTCTGACCTACAGGAGAAGCAGTCGTCTGTGACCTCACTAACACTACGATAAAGGTTAATCATTAACACACACACACACACACACACACACACACACACACACACACACACCACTCAGGTGAGAGTCATCTCCAACCAAAAACACACCTTTGAATCTGGCATTCAGCACAAATCTGACCAAATCATAACATCAAAATGTAAAAAGGACAGACACGAAGCAAACAAAAAAAAACAGTCATATTCAAGTTAAACTAGTAAACATTAATATCACAAGCACGACTGTGTCATTCATAGTCACTAAGATACAAACGTAAAACTTGTAGGATAACTTACGATAAAATAAATAAAAGCTGAATATGAACATGATATTTTTTTCTTCTTTAAAGACAATTTTTTTTTCCTAATTCCGCAAAGCAACTTTAAGTAAGAAAAGCTCTATATAAGTAAACTTATAAAGGAGTTTCCCGTTTATCACGATAGTTGATACATTTGTTGAAAATGTTATATTAATCTTTTCAAAGGACAAAATTTCTTTTCAAACTCATTATTATTTATTTTCTATAATTAAATAAATAATAAAGCCACTGTGACTTTTTATTGGTAAATGACTTTTATTTCCCATCCAGCTCTCAAAATCTTTCCCAAATGGCGTCCTGGTTTGTTTTCATCATCTTGTTTTATCTTCTTACTTTGTGAAAGATGAAACCTCCGTGTTTATTAGTGAAGCTTGACTGGGTCTTATTCTAGGGTTCAGGCCTCATCCCCAGAGAACTACAGTAATAAACCAGCAGGGGACTTTTAATAGGATTTAAATCATATAAATATAATAAAGAAATGTTTATTCAGCTAGCATTGCTTTCTTTGCAACGTTCAAAGGGACAATGCAGCGTTAAAACAAACGCATCGGAACACGGTAAAGTACCGCGAAAAACATGGCTGTCCTGCACATGGTAGAGCTGCACGATTCTGTAAAAAATGACAATCACGATATTTTTTCTGCTTGGAATTAAGATCCCGATTGTGGAATTTTTATTTTATTTTAAAGATTTAACCCTGAACATCTGTCAAACAGCACTAGAATAACACGTATTACGCTTTAAATTTGAATAATTGTTTGAGAAAATAATGTAATGTAAAAGTAATGATGTAAAGAAGAAAAAAAAATCAACTTTAAACTTTTATAATCCTTTTTACACTTGCATAATCTTTCAACCAACTTTAGCTTTATGACCTGTCGTGGTGGGTGGGGAGCACAATGTCAAACCTCTTTTTTGGAGTTTTTGAACTATTTTTTTTATTTCTCCCTTGTTTATAGATAGGTTCCGACCCGACCACAATAGCTGAAAATCCGCAGAGTGGGGACACCATATTTACGAACTTATTTATACCTTTATCTTAGTTAAACTTTTAATTCTGTTCTGAATAGTGAGAATGGGAAGAAAAAGGGATAAAGAAGGGAAAAAGAGGAAAAGGCAAAGAGAGAGAGAGAGAGTGAGACAGGCAGACAGAGAGAGAGAAAGAGAGAGAGTGTGTGTGAGAAAGAGAGAGAGACACACACAAAAAGACAGAAAGAGAAAGAAAATGAGGAAAAAAAAAGAGTGAGAGAAAGAGAGAGTGAGATAGAGAGAGTGAGAGTGAGAAAGAGGGACAGAGACACAGAGAGACAGGGAGACGATTCTTTCACTATTCTGGAATTTGTGAATATATATATATATATATATATATATATATATATATATATATATATATATATATATATATATATATATATATATATATATATATATATATATATATATATATATATATATATATATATATATATATATATATATATATATATATATATATATATATATATATATATACATACCGGTATATATCAAACCTCTTTTTTGTAGTTTTTGGACTATTTTTCTCACTCGTTTATAGATTCCGAGGGTTCAGAGCCCGAATGTGATAGCTGAAAATCAGCGAAGTAGGGACACCATATTTACGAACATATTTATACGTTTATCTTAGTTAAACGTATTATTCTATTGATCGCCTCGTCCTTCTTACTGTAGCAAACGGTGGATTTGTTCACTTCTGCCTTCTTTCAACATATCACAAAATGTCCGCTTCTCTGCAATCATCTTCGTTTTTCGCTGGCATTTTCATTTTCGAAGTTAACGGAAAATCCGCAATATATTGCTTTTACTCGTAATTCAAAAAAATCCGCAAAGTAGTGAATACGCGATGGTCGCACTGTAATTGAATCCCATTGAAACACTGGAGTGCGTGTCATCTCGAGATCAGACGAGTTTGGCAGAATCGTATAAATGCTAGATCAAGATTGCGAGGGGGGTGCAGTGGAGATTGCGATCTTTTAACAATAAATTGTGCAGCTCGTGTAAAGCAAAGTGCAGATTTACAGAAAAGTGTCTGCCAGACGCGTCCAAAAAGCAAAAAACAAACCCAAGAAGCCTCTTGGAATGGACCACAGCGCTTTACGATCCCTACAAGTGCATCGCATTTCAGCGGATCAGAAGATGTACGGTGTGAAAACATCTCTCCTGCGCTCTTCAGCAACCCGAGACGTTCCCTCACTCCAAAACCTGCAGCGCTGCGTCGCATGCACATCTGACCTCAGACTCGCTGACAGCCCCTAACTTCTCCTTGATGCTGGAACCTCCAGGTACAAAGACTCCTGTCAGTTTCTGTTACATCATGATATCACACAGCTTAAGATTTTCTGCCCTTAGAGTAGTAAACGGCAAAGCTCTGGCGATTAGCCGCTAATCCACCGTGGCTGTGGAAAGCCTCATTGTGCTCCAGACTCCGATAAAACAGGTTTCTTCGGATCATGTGAAGATTTTTTCAAACTCTGGATCTCAAACAAGCGCTGATATTTATTCAGCTCTGAAAAAGTCACAATGGTGATTCACATCGGCGTGGCTCTGAGTCACTCCTCGCTCAAGCGCGGACCTCAGCGCACACTGCTGACCAGCTCTTCTATTCTGCAGTGACAGCATGTTCCACATGTGCTGCGTGGCGAGTCCAAGCAGGCGCTTAAACAATCCTGTATCGATGAAGCCCGATCCCAGACACAGAGCATCTTGGGTAATATCTCCGTTGTTCCTCTCCCTCCTTATTTTTGGACAAACGCAAAGAGACTTCACAATGACCTCGAAAACACGGCAGCTTTTGCACTGCATATGCTACTCGATTAAAAAAAGTAACAATCCACAGTTATTCATGATTTGCCATTTAATATAAGTCTTAGCACCAATATAAGCCCTAGTCATGATCAGTGTTGGGTAAGTTACTTTAAAAAAAGTAACTAGTTACTAATTACAATTTTGTAATTGGATTACTTTTCTAATTTCTGTGTCTGAAAAGTAACTTACGTAGTTACTGAATAGGCAACTTAACTAATTACCTCGAGCTATTGACAGTGACCAGCAGTGTTTTCTCCACAAGAAGTGTCTTACAAATTACTAATTTAAAAAAAATGTTCTTATCTGCTTGTTTCAAAAGAGCAAAGTGACTTGAATATTGCCATTTCGTAAAACTGCCAAAAAATTGGGCCTATATAAGCCCTACTCCAATTATAAGTATATATACACACTGCATAAATATATACATTTTTTTGAAAAAGGTGAATTTGTTGGGAGATATGTGTCGACTAAAGCAGTGAAAACAAATCAAGAAAAGAAAGAAAAGATTGAAATTTTAGTATACATAAGCCTTAACCTAATATAAGCCCCAGACGTGTTCAACATTTAACAGCATCAAAAAAATTGTCTTGACAGCACTGTCGATTTGTTACTCCGGCCTTCTAGGTTTACTTTAATAATTTCTAGTCGTGTGATTAAACGTCGCCTTTGGGGGAAAAAAACTGTCATTATTTGAGCTACATCAGAAAGCATCAAAAAAAGCATCTCTCTTCTAGAGATGAAAAACTATTTAAAAAAATGTTAAATAATAATGGCTTTGACTAACTTATATGTACATATGTATACGTAAACTTATTTTCCAATATCCAACATCATTCCACTATTCAATATTTTCGCTCATTTTATTTTATTTCATTTAGATGGCCCTCTGTCTTCACAAAACTAACAAACACTGAACATGACAACATGCCTGAAAGATATTAAAAACATTTCAAAACTTTTTAAAGAAGACAAATCGGATGTCAAATCGGAATCATCCACCTAATAATCAGTGATTCTTATTCCAGGTAGGGAATAGAAAAGTCTTGGAAAAGCAGTGGGCAGGGAGAAAGAGAGGCGACATTGTGTGGAGCTCTGAGAGGAGCGAGTCTCAAAGGCCATTTTCAAACTGGGTCATTATTTGAAGCTGGCAGCCCGTCTATGCCACACATCAAAGATGCACTTGTTGAGAGACAGAAAGAAAACGAGAAAGAAAGATAGAGAGAGCCTGATTAACACACTGATGGAGAGACACGAGCACAGCAGAACTATTCAGTGGCTGGACTGAATTGAAGACACAAACACAGGCCTCGTCCTGACCAGCACAAAACCAGAATAACTCACCGTTACAGACATGGGAAGGCTCGATTTGACATGATTTGTGGCTGTCGCAGAACATATATGACAAAAACAGACATATCAACTAATATTATTTAGTAAAACCTTATATTTTCCACGTTATGCTATATTGCAATGTCACTTTGAATTGTTTTTTTTTTTTTACAAATACGCTTTAAAAGTCCAACACTTTGACAGAGACAATTCAACTAAGATATCTCTAGGAAAATTAATTAAATTATGCCGTCAAAAACGAAAGTGCATCATGAGACAACACCTCGGGACGGAGATGAATGTGAAAGCTGATCTGGGATGTGTGTGTGTGTGTGCGTACAATCGCCTAGCACGCGAGATAATGTGACACGTCACTTTCATTGGCTCACACTCTTACCCTCCAGACGAAGGCCGTCTCTGCGGACGCTGTAGTTCAGCACCGTGAAAGGAGCGACAGGCGACTTGGCTATAATCATCTGAAAAACATAACAAATACATAAAAACCAGCAAAAAAAGAACTTCAGTAAGAGCAAAAAGGGATCAAAGTAGTGAAAATGTTTTTTAAAAATGTGATACATTTATGCTGATACATTTGATACATTTATGTTTTTTTTTTTTAAAAAAAATCTTAATTTTCTTCTGGCTAATCATAATGAATATAATCATTATAATATAATTATCTGAAAAACTAAATACAATTTAAAAAAATAAATACCAAGAATTAAAAAAAGACTTCAAAAAGAGCGAAATAAGAATAATAAAAGTTTGTTACAAATTGATACACTTATGTTTTTTTATATTTATTTATCTTTTGCTCCTGGCTACTGTAAGTCAAATGTATTAAATTCCCATTCTCAAGTCTAAACTAGAAGGAATTAAGGTTTTATCCATCCATCCACCGTTCTGCCTATCTTTCTATCCATCATTCATTCAAATTCAAATTCAAATTTTATTTCTCACATACATTATGTGGTACCACATGTAGTGAAATGTGTTTTTGATCGTTTTTCGATCGTTTTCGATCACAGCTTTTAAACATAAGGACGGGGGAGATACAACAAAATGTGAAAAAAAAAATAGAAATACAATAAAAACAAAAGATAAAATAAGAAATATGAATAAAAATACACAATTTCCAAGATAAATAACAAAATTTCCAAGCTATTTCCAAGATCAACGATATTCCAAGATCCACCAATATATTAAAATGAACAATATACTAATTCTACTAACAGTGTATTACACAATCACACAAATGAATGACTGTACGAGCGCTGCATTAAAGGAGTGAAAGCGGTGAAGATTCTGGAAAGGGCCTGCAGGGAAACGGCGCATCGGTTTACAGGCTCATCAGCGTCTGCGTCACACACTCTCCGCCACGTCTGTGAATCTGCACTGAGCTTTTGTTAAGCTCCACTCCAGAAAAACAGAGCGAGGTGTGTCATCCTTCCCCGAGTCAAGAAATGACTCGACAAACAAGATGGAGGAAGCGAGCGCGTGGTGCAGCGGCCTGCAAGCGACGGGTGGAAGCCAAAGCAAATACATGACGTTTGCTCAACTTCTGGTTGACATGATTGGGGTCGAGTTTGTGGACTCGTGAAACCAAAGGCGTTTCCATCTTCATCTAACCGTCTCCGAATGACAAGAATCGCTCGGGGCTTATTTGCATGAAAAACAAACCGCTGCGTTCACCTCTCTTCCGCTTTTTCCACACGGATCCGGTTTCTCAACAAAAACACTGACCAAGTTTGCAAACAAATGTTTTTTTTTTTGTCACTCGGAGCCAAAGCGTGTCCTCTGGAAAGCGCAAGTTTCCACTTGTGATGTTTTTCTGTGCACAAACACACACTCAGTGGTTGACAGCGGTTTTACTGGTTTCTGGAGGAGCCAGGCACCATTACCGTTCTTCTCTATCCTCTATCAGCACGTCTTCCTTGAGGTGGGAGTTTAGTCGGAAAGAGAAAAACAAACTCCTCAGGGCCTGGAGTTTATGGGCAGTGATGTACGGCGTCTTTCAACAGGGTGAAATGCATCTGAACGCCAATAAATCTGACTGTGAACGTGGAACGAGTGAATTCTGAGCGAAAACTCTGGTGGCTTGGGGAAAAACGTTGATTTACATTTGCATTAGACGTGAATTGAGGAGTTGTATTTTTTGGAAGGTCGAAAATGGTACTGATGACAGAAATATGAACACTTTATAAAAGTTTGACACCGTTATTTGATCATTCAAAACATTGGGTTGGAAGTTCCTTCCAACAAGAACACCAAAAAAAAAAAAGGTATCAGCAAAATAATGTTTAAATGACATTCAATTTGTGATTGTTAAAGACATAACATTATGCATCTTGTTCAACTATAAATATCTTTAACACTCTTCAGTCTGGGTTTAGAGAATCTGGCCTACTGAAGGTCATCAATAGCATTCTATCTTCTCTGGACTTTTTGCTGTATCCTAATTATAAAGTTTGAGAAGAATACAATACATCATTGCATTCTTCTCCAGAGTCTTGACAATGTCGTTTGCTTTTAGGAATCTGTGCTAAATTGGCTTGTTAGCTAAATTCTAACTTAAGAATAGGAACTTATTCCGTGAATTTATGGGATTGTTCTTCTTAGCATGCTCAAATTTCCCATGGTGTTCCGCAGGGCTGTTTTAGGTCCCATACTTTTCTTGTTTTAATCTATTTGCAGGACCTTAGTTATAGATTACAAACACATTATTTGCCATATCTCTATGCTGATGTACTACTATATGTTGCTTAACATCAAGCACATTGGACTACATCTAGCATCCTTACACTGGCTTCCTGTTGGGTTTCGCATTGACTTTAGATTCTGTTCTTCATGGTTTTGCTCCATAATACATCTCACATCTGATTAATACCCAATCAAAATGGAATAGGTGTTCCCCAATTGTTACATTTTTGAAATCTGCTTCGAAACATTATTCGTCATGCTTTAGCTCCATTTAAGTTGTTTTTCCCCTTCCTTTTGTGGTTTTATGGTTCGAGTTTAATGTTTTTACGTGGCTTTTATGCTTTTATCATTTTATTTACGCAAGACTTTCGTGCAGCACGTTGGTTGCAACTTGTGTTTAAATGGGCTTTAATAAAAAATAAACCTTTAAACCTAGATTACTCGAACATGTGCCTGAACACAATCAAATGCAAGTGCGTTTCCACAACATGTTTGAAGCTTTTAAAAATGTTTTCCTCCGCTTACCTGTCTCTTCTCAGCTTCCTCATACTGGACAATGAGACGCGTGTTAACACTGTGACTCCAGGTGTTTCCGAGCGCTGCGGTCACAAACCCAGAATCCTCTTCTGCAGATGCTATCGAGAAAAGAAAAACACAATATTTAGGAGCATACACATTTCTTTGTCTTCGAAACTCCATTTCTGGGTCACAGGGAGCTGGAGAGCTTGGCAATTCATTTGGTTGGTGTCCAGCCAATCACACGCTGAGATGAGGAAAAATAACGTGTCGTTATTGATACATTGTTGTGTAACACTGTTTGCATTGTTCGATCAAACTAAAGTGAAACTGCAAAACTGGATTAATTAATCAGGAAATATGACCCAAGATCCAGAATAGATATTGTTCTATATGTACGCATTTAACAATTTATAAGACGCACAAACAGTGACTGAATCTACTAAAGCTTAAACTTGATGCTACTGAATTCCACCGATCTCTCTGATTTTATCTGAGTTCTAGGACCTTTTGTTTATTTTTTTTTTACACAAAAACACCAGTCAGAAAACTATGTATTGTTTCACTGAGTTGAAAAAACAAACCGTATAATATAATATAATATAATATATTATAACATAACATAACATAACATGACATAACATTTTAATTAAAAACTGATTTAATTGAGCAATGAAAATATTATTGGAAATTTTAGCATATTAAAAAAAATCCTGAAATCAAGAATTGTTTGACATATATTTCTGTGTAAGTTGTGTTAAAGCCAACACTGTAAATCTGCACCAGACCTCAAACAGCTGTTTGACATTATACACCATTTCCTAACACGCTGCCATAACTCACTCCTCTATCAGAGCCAGAGAAGCTTCTAGTGGAAAGTCTGAGTGCACGACGGATGATAAGCCCCAAGAACAATGAAGTTTCTTTAGGTCACACATCTGAGGAAGTCTGGAGTGTTGGTGCTGACGTCACACTCGTCGGGGTCTTCCTCAGACTGCTGTGTAAACACTGCGCTCTTTCTTTTCTCCTGCACACCGTGACACAACCACAAACAGTCAGGGCACCGAGGTTGCGGCCCGAGCGCCTTTCCCATGATTCTACGCTTTGTAAGGCAGGAGCTCTTTGTTGTTATCCAACACAAACTTCAAAACGTCAAATCAGCAACTCTTGACTTCCTTAGAATCTTTCCTGTCAAGTAGAGGAAAAAAATAAGAGGAAGACGAAAACACAAGCCAGCGAACCATCAGAAATAAATTCTAGACAAACACACGATACAGAAGAAACGTCTACCAGCGCTTGATTTAAAAGTAGAATATCTTTTGATTCATTTGATTAAATTATGTCTCAAACTGTTGCAAACGAAGAGTACACAAATCAACAGAAAGAAAAAGCTGTGTTGATTCAAATAAAGTCTGTTTTCAAAAGATTGTGTTTTACTGTTTTACTTTGTGCAGCTCATTGGTCCAGACAAAACCATAGTTTCTCGATGTCGCATCATAGGGTCTGAAAAATATGGTACAAGAAAGTTCAGGGTACCTACACTTTCTGAAAGATCAAATTGACACACTTTTCAAGCACTTGCAAGGTCCATGTTCAAGTTACTTCCAGCACCATACAGTTGTGGTAAAATGTATAAATGAGATAATATAAACAAGTGTAATTTTGAAAAGGGGTCTTTTGACATTTTAAAACAGAAAAAAAAACAATAATAGATTTATTTTTTTATTTAGATTTACTATCTGTCGTCATTGGTTCCAGTAATGTTAAATCACTTAACATTTGTCTTTTGGTAGAACTGTCTTTTATTTTATTATATTTATTATGTGTTAAATACTAAATTCATTACTAAAATCTGAAAAATCACCTTCCTCCGGTCTGCAGTAAAATGATCAAACGTCGACGACAACAAAAAGGTTGGGGACCACTGCGTTAATGCATTACGTGACCACGCCTATCACTGCTGAATCTAAACACATCTCACGTTTATCAAAGTTTAGTATGAACGGAGCGTCAAAATCTCGTGCCACCAAAACAAAAGAAAGTCAGGTGGCCGTCCCAAAACATTTTGCCGTTCATCCCAGCCAAATTTCACGCATTATAAAAAATAAAACAAGAAAAACAAAAAGCAGCTTGGAAAAGCAACACCAACCCTGACAGAAAATGCAAAAGAAATGAAAGTGAACAAAAAAAAAAAACAGTCAAAAGGATTCGTTTTGATGATTGAAATACAGTCTATAGTTAAAGTTATAGTTAAAGTAGTAGTAGGACTACGCCCAAGTCCGGATCTGGTCCAGAGGACGTGCACTTATCCGAATTCCACTGTATAATGAAATTTTCAAGCATTTTATTTACAATTCAAGCATTTTCAAGGCCTTGAGAAGACATCATTGAATTTCGAGCACTCGTAGGAACCCTGAAAGTTGTTGGCAAAATTACACGAGTACAGAAAAGACAACAACATTTATTGTGTGTGTGTGTGTGTGTGTGTGTGTGTGTGTGTGTGTGTGTGTGTGTGTGTGTGAATAACGGGAGAATGTGTGGAAGAATAACCACAATGGCTCATAATCTGGAAAACTAGTCTGTCAAGGAAAGTCAAGCTTCCACTGTAAAAGACCGAAACGAGGTGCACCATTCAGCAGAAGTCTGGAGAAGAGCATCTAGAGCTGAAGCAGAACGCACGTGAGCCGCACTATCAGCAAGGCCGATTTATTCCTGGTGCACGACTGGCTTTGAAAGAACAGCCGACTAATGACGGCACGTCTTAACGGGTAATAAGGATGGAGAGAGCCAGACTAAACAAATGTGAAGCCGTGTGGAGACCAAGCTTCTTAAGTCAGCGCTGCAGGCTGCGGAATAATCCACCGACTCTCTCTAATCTCATTCGCTGACGACGGCTTTCCCGCCGCGCGTGATTCAAACGTCCCGCCGTGAGCGACTCCCCGCTCGCTTCAGGAAAACTCTCAAGCTTGTAAAACAAACTGTTCCAAAGGATTTTACTTCATTTGCATTAGTACATGTCTAGAATTATGTTGTTTATGCATCATAAAATACCCTTATTGGATAATTTAGAGTTAGAATAGACAGACATTGCTGTGGTTTTGTTTCTACGTGTGTGAGTTGTGAGACTCTTTTAGAGTCTTTTTTAGAGTCTCTTTTTTTTGCAGTCTTGTGGAATCAGATTCAAACTTTAAACTTTAAACAAAATTCAAAAATATCAAACGTAAATTTCTAACAAACAAGCTTCACATTTACATTTTTTTCCCTAGCAATTTTCATATTTACGTTTGATGGTTTTTTTATTTTCGCTTCAGATTGTTTTGGTTTGGACTTCTGGCACTAGCACACTTCACGTGAGGTGGAGCTTGCTCTGATTGGCTGGTGAGAATGCTATTGGCAGCTGCTTGACCAGGAAGTGCGAGAGGAGTTTCGCTATACATAGCAAATTGTGTGTATTATGGACACTGAGATTACACTGAGAGCGAAAACGCGTTTTTTTATCATTATTAGTGCGATAACTAATTTATGGTTTTATGTGACAACACTAGGAAAAAGAGGAAAAGCATCACATGTGCAGATACACTACTATAGCGAAACACATTTAATTCTGCATTCCTGTTAAACTCATGTTCCATGCGAAATGAAACTGAAAAGTCTTACGGATGGTCATAAAAATGATTTCCTAAAACAAATCTGCCATTGAGATATTTTTTTAATGAAAGATTAAAAACTTTAATAAAATATTTTTTAATGAAAGATTAAAAACTTTTTGCACTAACACAATCATCCCAGTCAAGGTCTAGCCTCGTTTCTGTAAAAATAGGAAAGAAGAAAACATCAGTGTGTATGGATGTGGAAGAAAATAAAGAAAAAAAGGCAGAATAAAAAAGTCACCCGGACCTCATCTTATAAAACATGAAGCATCGTAAAGAAAGAAGGGCCCGGGGGTCACATTCAGAAGCAATAACAAACCCCCAAGAGCTTGTATTTCTCTACTACAAACCAAGAAACCCCTGGTGCAATCCCACAAGCCTCTTTAAAGACACGGCCTGCTGCAGAACCATGGAACAAGAGACGCCGTGGGATCCGAAGAGCGACCAGACAGTGAAAGGGATCAGGTTTTCCACCTTCTGCTTCGAAATAAATCACCTTCAAGGTTAAAGTAGAAAGAAAGTGAAAGAGCTGCTTGTGTGGAAGGTTAAATCCGACATGTAATACAGAAAGATGGCTGCCATTAATCAGATCAGCGAACGTCTCGTCTGGAATCCGATTTCCACGCTCGAATCCCAACGGGTCCTTCGGCATGAAAACATTCCCACTAAAAAGCGTTTGGAGTCCAGCAGCGGAGGAAAGGCTGTTCTTACCATCGGCCGGACTCGGTGGAGGACGGTGAATCTTCGCGCCCACGTGTGTGGTGATCTGATTGGTTAATACCACCTGAGGGAGACACAGCAGGAAAACATCTTTAGTTCTGTTCAGTTGGTCTGGAGGGAAAATAGCAGACACGTACATTATATATCTGAACCAAAGGTTTCTTATAATCAAATCCATTTTTAGTCAGTGTTATATATTTAAAAAAAACGTATAAGCATGGGTATTTTTAACATATATATATAATATGTTTATATCATTTTTAATTTATGTATTTCTAATTTGTTATTATTTAATTTGTACATGCCATATTATAGTACTTCTTATAGAGACTTAAAAATAATTCCAATTATAGTCAGCTTTATTTATTTATGAAAAAATGTACACGAATGGGTATCATTCATATATATATTTAATTTATATATATATATATATATATATATATATATAATATATACATATATATATAATAATTTTTTAACTTCTACTGTCATGCAGTTTCTCAAACACACAGACAAATAAAAAAACAAAGGCATCGGCCATAATAATCTATAATAATAATAATATAGAATAACGTAATAACGTACTGATAAACAGATGATTATTTTGAATTATTGTCACTGGTGATGATGATGATCTTTTCTCTTCCTTAAATTGCTGCACGAGAAACAGCAACTGCCTTAAGAAAGAGAGCAGGAATGTTGTTGTGACTAGAGGGAAGTTGTGATAAACCTGTTTTTTTTTTTTTTTTTTTTTTTTGCTTAAAAAGCAGAACTGCGCTAGTAAAAACGAGCTGAACTCTCTCAAAGCAAAACACAAATAAAAACAGCTGACGTTGACCTTGAGCGGCCTTCCTTTAGAGCGTCTGGGACCGAAAAGCATTTAATACACTCATGGGTGATAAAGGCTCGGGTTTTATTTTAGTGAGGAAACTGTAGTTTTATGGTTCTGGTGTGTGCGGGAATAAAGCAGAACATGGTCGGCTGTTTTCAAGCCTGGTCAAGCCTTTTCCATCTGCTTGGGAAAGCAGGACTCAAGCTGACTTGTGGCCGCTGGCATTGTCAAGCAGGTTCTGATTTCAGACTTTCAAAAGTGTGTGCTGGTCTGAGTCCAGACAAGGACTGTGGTCAGAATATGGTTGAGGAGGAAAAAAAGATCTGGAAGGCAGAAATACTGAACAATTGCCTGAAATATACACCTAATCCAAAAATAAGACCTAAGATTGGAAAGTGTTAACTTGAAAATAAGACCTAGATTACGCAATAACAATGACTATTATGATGCTTGGCTCAAATTTACCTCTTTTCAAAGTTTTAAAAGTATTTTATAATATATAACAAATATAATGATTCAGTTCACGACGTATATGTAACACCACGCTACATGGGACTGTGGTATTTTATGTCTCGTTGCAAAAAAACAAATAGTATTTGATCTTTCTTACTATTTTTCTGACCCGAACATTATCTTTATAACTTTATCTTTATAAAAAAAAATGTAGCAGGAGTTACAATATGTGAACTAACTTGTAACTAACTTGACAAGCAGGAGAAGTTTAAAAGTGAAAGAATACTTTTAAGTACTAAGTACATTTTTTTTTTTTACTTTTATCAAGGGTCAGTTGGACCCCAACATAATAGTAGGGCTAAATTAGTAGGCACACAAATCAAAAGCACACAAAAGGAAAAAGTTTAAAAAACAATTTAACAATTTTCAAAAATGTATTAACTTGGAATACTGTATTCCGGAATCTGATCAGATTCACCGTTCTATCCAGAGTTTTATTTTCTCAACACTGTTAAACGTCATCTTACTCATCGCTGTTTCGATCAGCTCCTTTGAGACCGTAAAAAGTGCTTTATAAACAAAACTGATTAAATATAAAGCTACAGAGAAACTCCCAGGACCTGTTAACATCAGAGGCAAATGCTTTTCGTTCTGATGTACAAATCCTAACGTAGAGCGACATCATGTGGGTGAAAAAAGTACTGCTCAAATGCTTTTGAGCTTAGTCAACCGACCAAGTTTAAATAGAAATCACTTTTTAAATCATTTAACTTAAGTATTTGTTGAAGTTGTTTTTATAGATGTACACGAGTCAATACATCAAAGAAATTGTCCAAAAAATATCGTTTTGATAATTCTGACAATTCTGCAGGAACAAGTCCCTCAAAATATTCTTTCTGCCCTGGAAAAAAAATGCCCACAACTGTCATAAAACCCAGGTGACAGTAAAATGACTTTTAATATTAAAATATTAAAATAATATTAAAATATTTGTAGTACATTGTCTGCTTAAACCGTTTAAACAGGCAGTTCAGTCACCAAAAATAGGGTTTAAATTATAATAAATTGTCTTCATTTTCCTGGCATCATAGAATCAAAGTGATTCCTGGGACTCTAGTGTATGGACATATTTATTTTAATAATGATTGGGCATGGAGTGAGTAGTTTAAACCCTTACTGGAATGCAGAACTCCTGCGCGAGGTATTTCAGGATGGCCGCCTCTTGACCCAGCAGGTTACTCCGGTGTGTAAGATTTCCAGGCAACGTCGTGTCGAACTCCTTCCGAACTACAGAAGCCACAGAGTCTAAGATGACCAGCGCCGCTCGGCACGCGATGATGTCTTCCTCCAGACGCTCCAGCCTGAACAACACCACACTAACATCGTCATCATCATCTGATAGCGGATAGCTCTCTGTTTAATTCAGTGACTGGAATCTATCATCACAGTCATGAAAAATACAGACTGATTGAGAATTACTCACAACTTCTCAAAATCCTCAAAGACGTTTGAATGCACTGTGTAAACGCAAAGTAAGGATGATTTACGTTAAATGTGGAATAGGTTTGTCTTTGATCTTTCTTTTATTTAAAGACTTGAAGCCGCTATGGATAAAACTGTCCCTAAAATGAGCCTATTTAAAAAAAAAAAAAAGTCACTTTGGATAAAAGACGACTAAAGTAAAAGTAATTACGGTATCAAATCAGATCAAATTATTTCAAGGAATGTTCCATGATTTGGTTTTATTTAGGGAGGTGAAAATACTTGAAAATTGCGAGTTCACCCCTCTGCATCCGCTTCTCGCACACATCCATAATGAGACTCGGGGGTCCGGAGGCGATCCCAGCAACCCAAACTAATTGCCAGGTCTTTCTAAAACCGGACGCCTCCACAGCAAAACAAGCGTCGCATCACAAGAAACGTGCAAACCTATTCATGACATCTTGACAAGTCAGTTCCCGGAAGAGATGAATCCGAGACGCCATCCCCCGCACTCGCTCCTTCACGGAGAAGTAGTCTGGGAAGCGCGCCTGTGCCATCTCGATTAATCTAGAAACAGAGCAGAGGTGGTTAGTTCATGGCGTGGTAGCTCAGTGTGTTGTTCTCCACCTCTCAGCGGAGAACGCCGACTCCGTGTCGATGTAGATGACGCCGCCATCCAAACCGCCCATAGACTTGGGCAGCGTGGCCAACAGAGCGAGCATGATGCAGAACTGAGTCTTCCCACATCCGGACGGGCCCGTCACCTGCACCACAAGACAAGATTCTGAACATTAAAAGCAGAACTACACGTGTTTTAAAATAAAAAAAAAATGTATTTAATGATTCTATTCTGTGTATTCTTTTTTCTTTTTTGTCTGTACGTGTATGTGGTTCTTACTATGGACCATTTATGAGTCTGAAATATAATAAAATAATAATGAAAGTTTACTTTGCGCTTTATGCGCATTATTCTATAGCAGAACTGGTGTTTGGCGGGACCCGGGCCACATTTTATTTACCTTATGGATGAAGAAAAACTGCATTGTTTTAACTTGACGTTGTACTAATAAAGGTTCCATTATTATTATTATTATTATTACTAATATACAAAATAAATAAATACATTTATAAACATGTATAAACGCACAAACATCAATGACACTGCACAAACATCAATGACACTGCACACACTATAAATAAAAAAGTAAATAAATGAACGTAACCATTAATAACACTGCGAACATCATAATAACGCTCCTATTATGTCCAGGTCAAATTGACCCGTTTTCAAAGTTTTAAAATATTTTAAAAACACTAAAAATTATTTTTTGACTTTGACACTTCGCCTGCTTGGCTAAATTGGTGTAATCCTCTTAAAAATATAATGAAAAAATATGTAGAGATTCAGTTGACATGTTTGTAACACCACGCTACTGTTTGGGTCAAATTGACCTGTGTTAAAAGTAAAAAAAATGATATTTTTTCACTTTGAAACTTGTCCTGCTTGTCTTAGTTTGTGTAATCTACATATAAACTTATTCAGTCAAAATGGAAGTTAAAAAGAGTCAGAAAGATCAAAGACTATGTTTCTTTATAATACACCTCTGTCTCACACACACTCTTTCATACACACTTTTGTGGGGAACTTTTGGTTTCTGACCATAAGCATAATAAAAGTCCCCCGGGTCAAATTGACGCACATTATTGATTAAACAAATATAACCATAAGTAAAATATTACACAAATTAAACAATCAATGTTGAATGTACGTGAAGAAATAGAATAGTGTCTGCAGGTTTGATGCAATAAATTAATATCTACATGTACTGTAAATGGAAAATATCGACCGCTTCCCGTCTTAAAGAGACAGTACCTCGGTTAAAGCCCCACGAGGAAGACCCCCGTGCAGCAGCTGGTCCAGAGCCGGGAGTGATGTAAGGAAGCACAGCTCGTCCCGCTTCTTCCACACATCCCATGCCTGAAATAGAGTCTTTTAATCGGCTGTTGATCGTGTGTCTGTCGTGATCGGGCACTTACGGTGGAGACGGGCGGTCCGCAGCCTTTACTGACCCGCCGCAGGAGCTCCACCGCGCGGGAGTAACTCAGCGAGGCTACGCGCATCACCTCCAGCGGGGTGAGGGACAGAAGGTCCTACGGGCCAAAAACCACCAGTAAAGTTTCGAGAAAGTTGTTAAAATAAACGTGGAAGGAGCGTGAGATGACCGGGACTTACCTGACAGGATTCCACCTGGTTCTGCTTTAGCCGCTCGCAAATGTCGGCCGACACGCCACACCTTTGTAATTTTTTACTTGCCATTGACGCGAAACTACACAAAAAACGACAAATTTACCTGTAAACGCTAAACCGTATGGGACTGACATCACAAACTTGACGGGCGGCGATTCTTCGCGCGAATCTCGCGGCAGGAAGTGAAAAGACACGAAACGCAACTGTGGGAAATGTAGTTTGCTCGCTTTAGTTTAAATTGTAGTTTTTTTTTTTCCACCGCAAACGCTTTCGGGTTTTTTTCGTTAAAATAAAAAACAAGTGTTGTCTAAGCAACAATAGAAAGCAGTTTTTATCACTTGAAACTCAAACTAGTCTCATGATAAATCAAGTTTCACATTTTTTATTGGGCAATATTATGTCGATAATAACACACCCACACACACACACACACACACACACACACACACACACACACACACACACACACACACAATATATTGTAATAATAATGTCATTCATTTTAGTCCTTTCATTTTTAGTAATATACATGTTTATTTGTTCATTGTATTGGGATTGTGTTTTGGATTATGTGATAGTTTTTTAATGTAAAGCACTTTGGTCAGTCTGCTGTTTTAAAAGTGTTCTTGTAAATGAAGTTGACTTGACATAATAATTACTGTTAATTACTAATAATTATTACTGTACATGTACCCCCTCCCCCTAAAAAAGACAACCTCTAATAAAATGATGTGTTCCAATTTTTTTTTTTTTTTTTTTAAATAAATTCTTCAACTCTGAATTTAGTCTCTGAATTTTCCAAACCTGAAAATTTAGGTTGAAAATACAGGAAAGACATAAAATGTACCAGACAGTACAATACCAAAATGTATTTTTGACAGGGGTCATGTCAATTTCCATTCAGAACTTTAATTTAAATATCTTCACATTTAATTCTGTGGCTTTTGTTAGAGATGACGAACCTCATTTCCCATAACACACAGCCCTGAGGGTCCTAAGATGCAAAGAAGTTAGAACTACAGGTCTGAGGTCAATTATTTTATCATCACACACATAAAAAGTGAGCAGGAAAGCAAGCCCATCATTGGTTTGCACGAGCCTTTCGCCAGCCAATGGCAAACAGCAAACGGCACCACGCGTCACACTTTCTGCAAATTCTTACACGTTACAGTATATTTATTCTTACTAACATTTGGCTTTTTTTTCTAAATGTAGTAGTAGTAGTAGTAGTTTATTGTCATTATAGCATTGGGGTACAACATTGTAATGAAATTACGGAGACATGGATAATACAGTGGAATTATTATAGTACGAAATATTCTTCATCAATACTTTCTTGATCAAGTCATTTTATATACTGTGATGTAGTTTATGACAAAAGTACTGTAATAAAACACTTTGGGAAACTGGATTTAATGTTAAAGGTCGCTGACTTAAGCTTTCACATTGAAGCGTCGATCACATTAATCATAAAGGCTTGTGTCTACAGAACAATAAGTTACTTATTGCAAATAACCTTTAGAAAAAGTTATTAAGGTTCAAAGTGCACAAGGGTTTCATATCTTCTTTCATTTCCAATTTTCAATCCTCATTCAGCTCAGACTTCTGAACTTCCACATAAATTATATCTCTTGTTTATTTCAATTCATTATTTTTTAAATAGTTATAAACATTTTAGGCGATGGTATTTGTATTGCTGTACTAATTTGTCTTTGTAACACATTTTGCTTGGATAAATATTATTGAAATAAATAGGTGAAAGGAAAACATTACAATGGGTAAGCGTTTCATTTTTTTCTTTAGCTTTAATGACGAATTTCTATGCTAATTATACAGTGACGATAAACGTTATTTGTCATTCAGCACAAGCTTCAAAAACTGTTTTATTTAAATTATTAAAAACATATTTTTGTGGGAGGTGGGATTGTATGTATACTGTCAGTTTCAATTTTATTTGCTTTCTTTTTCGCAATTACATTTTCTCGTGAAATCTGTTAATCTTTTGTTACAATTACAGTTTCTTAATTTATAATAGAAGTGTTTTACTTATTTATAAATATGTTATAAATATTATGTAAGCATTAAGTGTATTAGGTTTATTTATTTTGTACCTTTAATTGTATAACCTGATATTTGAACTAAACAGCAAACTGCTAAATACATTAAGATGATGTATTTAAACTTTGTTTGTGAGCAGTTTATCCAGTTAAACAAATTGGTTTTAAAGGATTTTTTGTATTATTAATGCTTTTGAAAACAGATGTTTCATTGGGGGATCTCGAAGCGCAAGTGAAGGTGCAACTGGAAAATTCTCGACAAAACAGATGGGTGTCACATAGTAAGTAAACGTCCAACACTTCATCGCTCATTTACTTCACATAAAAGTCTGTGACAAAAATAAATATCTGACACACATTGTCAAAAAGATAAAAATATTTATGACTATACGGAATTGTTTATTTTTTTTTTAATTAACACTTAAGGTACGAAACACACTGGATGTCCTGAGGGCCATAAGCCTGAAAGACCAACTATTTACAGACCAGTTTTGTCTTTAAAGAGCAACTCGCCACACGGAGAGACTCTGAGACTCCCTACAAAGTACAAACTTAGATATGAAACAGAGCCAAACTTATTCTAACGATGAGCTCCAATCTTCAATAAATACCAGCCAATGTGGCCCAATCTCTGATCAATGCCAGCCAATGAGGTCCAATCTCCATTCAATGCCAGCCAATGAGCTCCAATCTCCAATCAATGCCAGCCAATGAGAAACCCCGACATGCACAGGGACATGTTGGCACCAAGCTACCTGCTACACAACTATCTGGTTATTATTCATATATTTACCCAATATTTATGCATAATTATGTGTGCCAGTTGGCAAATTTTTTAATTGGTCAATTTTTAAAACGGTCAGATGACCCTTGTAGCCAATTTGCACAATGACCAACTTCTGGATTCGGCCATTACATGTGCAGTACTGTATATCAGAAAGAACCTGCTTTCTTGCTCTCAAACAGAACAACTATAATAAAATATAATTCAGCAATGCCTGTTTATTTGTCAATGATGCTTTAAAATGTAATTTGTGCGCCTGTGTGTTTGTGTTATAGGTCAAATGAATTCTTCTCCTTTCATGACACATTCATCTTTAGGTCATCAGAGCTATAAGCAGCCTGTTGTGCCCGTACGACTGACGCAGAGCATGACGGGCCAACCACCAACCAGTGAGTAGTTAGTAGAAAAACAACACAGTACAGTGGAGCTGGATGGTAAGAGCTGGCTTGTGCTTTCCACAGTGAGTTCTGAAGAGAAGATCTGGAGGGGTCTGATGGGTGTGGGAAGTCCTGCACACCAGTTGCTCAAAATGCGGCTCGATGCTGAAAACTCTCGCCCATCCTTTCCGCTCGCGTCCACCTTCAGTTCAGGCTATGGCTCTCTGTCTGGATCAGTGGAGCAATTAGATGAAAAGCCAGTGTCCAACGTCTCAAAACAAGTGGGGAAATGAGATGAATGTGTAATTTTAACATACTGACGAGGTTGTGCTCTATGAATCAGTTGTGGAGGAGCATCTAAGACATTAATAAAAGTTGACAATTGTATAAATCGCCACTAAAACAACAGAGGGTTGAAAAAAAAATAAAAAAGCAAAGACGGTAAATACTCGACAGTGCCCTCTAGTGGTCAAACGGGTCATCGCCATTGTGGTTTTTTGTTTGTGCTGCAAAAATGACCCAGATTTCTCTTAATTTGAGTTTTAATCAATAAAAAAATGAATCTAAATTAGTTTTAAACAGACGTAAACCAGAAAAATGATTATTTATGGAGTTTGTCTGTTCTTGTGTTTGTGTGAGTTTCCTTTTTCAGTGTGTGTGTGTGTGTGTGTGTGTGTGTGTGTGTGTGCGTGCGTGCGTGTGTGTGTGTGTGTGTGTGTGTGTGTGAATTACACTGAAGAAAATTGTTATATTAATTTGTGTTAATATTTTGCTGCTTATTTCTAAATAAAGGGTTAGATGATAACTGCATCTGCACTTCTATATATTGTAAACTAGCATCACATGCAAAATGCTGTAATAAAAGACATTGGGAAACTTGATAGTGTTAAAGGTCGCCGACAGAAGCTTTCACAATGAAGCGTCGATCACATTAATCACAAAGGCTTGTGGGTAAGAATAAGTTACTAATTGCAAAAAAAAAAAAAAAAACATTGGAATACAAGATTTAGGTTCAAAGGCCTAATATCTTCTTTCATTTTTGATATAAACTTGGGTCACCTTTCGGCTCAGACTGCTGAACTTCCACAGTGTAAATTACGTCTCTTAGTTATTTCAATTTTTAAGTTGTTTAAAAAAATGTTTTTGTATTGCTGTACGGATTTGTGTTTGGAATACTCTTAGCTTGGATAACCATTTATTTAAAAAAAAAAAAACAGAAGAAAGGAAAATAATATTTACAATGGGTAAGCGTTTACTTTTTATTTTGGTTTTTATAGTGAATTTCTAGGCTAATGACATTTTTACTACTGCAATCACTTTTTGACTTTGCAATTATTAGTTGCAGAATTATTAGTTTACTAATATATCGTAAAGATTATGTAAGCATGAAGTGTAAGTTTATATAAATTGCCTTCCATTGATATTTGAGCTAAAAAGCAAACTGTTAAATAGACGGGTTTATTCGGGAGTAGTTTCTCCAGTTCAACAAAATATTTTTAAATTATTTTTTTGAATACAGATTCCTCACCGAGCTTTGACGAAGCGCGAGTGAAGGAGCAAGTGGAGAATTCTCAAAAAAGTAGATGGGGTTTGGAACCTACAACAAACAAGAGTAAGTTTGGTTTTTCTTTACAAGAGTAAGTAAATCTAACACTTCTGATTACAACTTAAAAGTCCGCGACAGTTTTGGCTTCTCAGAAAATAAAGATCTGGCTCTTTCTCAATAAGAAGAAGTTCATTACTATACTTAATCATTTTTATTGAATGCAAAACATTTAATTTAGTTTGCAGAAATAAATAGTTTAGCGATGAAGACACCCGAGCCACATACCGCAAGATCAAGATTGTCATGACATGAAAAGAACAACATTTTTACACAACAGTTGTTCTAATAGTAGGGTGACCAACTTTTGATTTCCAAAAAAATAAATCAAACATTTCTGTAATACGAATTACATCTGTAAAAGCTAAAATCTAACAAAATAATAGTCCCTGATAATTGTCTAATAAATAAGCAAACTAATAATAATATGAAAGTGTTCTAAATATCAGCTCTTCTGTTATAAAATCCAGCTTATATATATATATATATATATATATATATATATATATATATATATATATATATATATTGTGTGTGTGTGTGTGTGTGTGTGTAATAAAAACAATAATATCTCTTTTAGTGAGCAATATAAAGGTATTTTAACAATTTAGAGTGTTTCAATTCACTAGCTCATTTACGTTACATTGGCATATTAATATTAACTATAATGTTTCAGTTAATTCATTAGTATTTACGTGTCTGACCTCACCTTTTTGATCGTTATGTGATTGTGTTGTTTGGTCAAATTCCCATTCAATAATCTGTTATAAAAGACATAAATAGACAATAAAAAACATTCATCTGTTCTCACAGGGGTGAACGACAGTCAGAGCTGCCGTGTGGCCTACACCCCGCTAGAGGTGCCCACCACCACCCGACTGACCCAGAGCATGAAGTACGACCCACCTACCAGTGAGTAGCCAGCAGAAAGGCACAGCAATACAGGTGTATAAAGCACTCAATCTAAGAGTTGTCTTGTGCTTTTCACCAGTGAGTTCTGAAGAGAAGAGCCCAAGCTCGGGGGGCTTGGAAAGTCCTGCACATCAGTTGCTCAAACTGCAGCTAGATGCTAAAAACCCTCGATTATCCTTCACACTGGCGTCCACCTTCAGTTCAGGCTATGGCTCTTTATCTGGATCAGTGGACAAATTAGAGGAAAAGCCAGAGGGTTCAGCGTCTCAAAACAAAAGTGAGATGAGTGTGCAATTTTAGCATTCATTGCTAACTAAAGACTAATAAAAAAGTGCCATTTTAAAAATCACCATTAAAACAGGAACAGAGCCCTCTAGTGGTTGATAAAAGAAAACTGCGGTGAGACACTCGACAGTGCCGTCTAGTGGTCAAAAGAGCGATTGCGTTATCGTTTTCTGTTTGTACTGTTAAAATGACCCAGATATTTTGTATTCGTGTTTTTAACCAATAAAATAATGGAAAAAAAAATGTAATAAACTAGAAGTGACTTTATTTATTATTATGTAGATGTGTGAGTTTCCTTTGACGGTACAAAAACATGGCTCAGTAGAATGTGTGTGTGTGTGTGTGTGTGTGTGTGTGTGTGTGTGTGTGCGCCCATGTGTGTGTCTGTACTGCCTTAAGACACAGACACAGTAAGATTGACTCAAGCCCCTCGTGACCCAGAAATGGAAGAAGCAGTTTAGAAGCATACGGAATTATTCTTGGAAATCTTAACCTTAACTTTAAGATAAAATTTTCAAGATTTTTAAGGTTATATATTTAAGTTAAAATTTGCTTTGGTCATAACACCAAACTGTTTGTTATTGCTGTGATTTAGTTTATTTAGTTTTTCCTGGCTGTATTTCTCTGAGTTCCTGTCCTCAGGGCCTGTTTGTGCTTTAATAATCTTGCTGATTTTCCCTTTATAGCTTCTTTTTTTTTTTTTTAACAACATGCTTTCCTTCTCTTGAGGTCAATATTCTGAAAATCATTGCACTTTCATTTTAACAATCGCGGGAAATGGAGAAGAAAGTTAATTTACACCTACATGAGAAACACTGCGGTGGGATTTAACACAATCCCTGCTCAATATCACGGTATCTGTATTAAAAAGCCTTTACAGGAACACCTGTCTGAGCTTTACCTGTTCTATACGTCCATTATTAGCCACTTCTTCCACTTTCTTTTTTCCTTTTTCTGCTTCTCACTGTTTACATATGGACCAAGTTTCATATAATAAAATTGTTTATGTTCCAATGTATTTATTATTTATTATTATAATTATAATGTATTATTGTAAAGCTGCTTATATATATTTTCTTTTCCCGTGTGTTGTGAATAATTTCAATTGGTTTATAATCAGATTAAAAAGATATGATGCTCCGAACAGTTTGGTGAACAACACCTAAGTTATGAATACATAGGGATGCTGGGAAATGACAATAGGGATTCTGGGAAATTGAGTTTGGGAGACAGGTGTGAATTAACAGAGAAGATGAATTCACTTCCAGAACTACAAAAACAAGACAAATTTCATTGAACCCAAGATATTTCAAATTTTTCAAAAATGTGATAACATCAGACATCCCAAACATTTCTGACAGCATGAAATGAATTTTGTTTCTCCGTGGTCTGTTTTTAGAGTCAGACCACATTGGTCCTTCGCTCCGACAAGAGGCTGGTTTCAGAAGGTCTCTCGTGGCATCTGACTAATGAAGAGAAGCTCCATGTAAGGACAAGATCTTTCACTATCTCCAAAACAGATAAGGATGGGGTTAAAATAGGCCTGGAGGAATTTCTGCAGCGACGGTCAACATTTAAAACTCAAATGCATGTTTGTTTGTTTTTGTTTGTTTGTTTGTTTGTTTAGATGGTGTTTGGGTTCAAGCGTGTCACTGGTTTGCAGAAAACATAATAAGTCACTATTTTGAGTGATGTTCTACTGGAATGGATTTAAAACTGGCTTTTGGATTGAACATTTACAAAACAAAGTCAACATTTGAGTGTTCAAGGTTGTCTTGTTTTGCTTCATTTAAGACAGCTCTGTTTAAAATGAATTAACAGTGTGCCTTTCTTTTATTCTGTCTTTATCTCTCCTTTTTAGGTTCTCTTTTTTCATTGTTTTATCTGTTAATCACTATATCGCTCTCCTCTCTCTCTCTCTCTCTCTCTCTCTCTCTCTCTCTCTCTCTCTCTCTCTCTCTCTCTCTCTGTCTCTCTCTCTAAATCGCTATTTATTTCACTTTAAAATGCGTGTTTGGGAATATTTCGGAGAAAGGTTCAGAACTGATTCGTACTGTTCATATTGTGTTCACGTCCGCCTAATGAAAATCGTCATAATGACAAAACAATGCAATTGCCTTCATGGACATTCCGAGTTTAAAATAATGTAATTTTCCGAAATAATAACGAGCATCGCTGTTTGTGGGACCGACGGCAATAACTGCGCGCACACGCGCTTCCTCTGACGTCATCGAGGGAGGACCCACGCGCTGGCGTGATTGAGATGCGCGCTCGCGCTTTGCTGAGAACAAGCCTTTCGCGTTTGCACATCTAAATATATATGAAAAAAAACTTATCACGAAAAGAGATTCTTCATTTCATTTACGCAACATGGCCTCAAAATGCCCCAGGTGTGACAAGACCGTGTATTTTGGTAAGTGGCCCGTTATTCTTCTAGAATAGACCCTTAGAATAAAAGCAGAGCGCACGCGCCGGCAGAATGATTCTGCGATGCGAATCGAGTCGTTGTGCTTTTACTCCTTTACATTAATTACAATATGCCCTGTAAACAGAATTGTTTTGTGTTTGAACATGTTTTTGCAGCATTTTAAACGACAGTGGAGTAAAAAAAAATGCAATGTTCAAACTATTTGTTCCGGGTCTGTCTGCTGACACCAGACATATGAGAACATGGAGGTTTCCCACAGTTCGGAAGGAATGCTGCCCATTTTTGTGCTTTACATCCTCATAAAAGTGATACACTGAATGCATTTATTAATATATTATTGAATAAATAAACGTTTTTAGCTATAATGTGTTATTATACAGAACAGTATTTTAAAATTATG
>MU204386.1:1563718-1578995 GCA_017309775.1 Paedocypris sp. Pulau Singkep
TTGTTTTACTTGTGTCTTGTTATACACCCCCACGTGCCATCCGGGTGCCTCAGCTTAAGGCTGCCCACTGCTCCGTGTGTGTGTGTGTGTGTGTGTGTGTGTGTGTGTGTGTGTGTGTGTGTGTGTCTGTGTGTGTCTGTGTGTGTGTGAGAGGGGGGGGGGGTTAACGCAGATCACAATTTAAACACGGTCCCTAGTGGCCATGTTGACAAACTCACTTTTTTTTACTTAATTATTTATAATTTTTATTTACTCTAATTAAATTACTTTAATTTGTATTTCATTTATTTTACAGAAACTGTGGAACATTGAGGACAGTTTTAGATACTTATGGGCTTTAAATGAACTAGTATACATCTCTATCCAGATTTATCCTTAATTTAAAAGACAGATATTTTGTACCCTGTATTACTGTATTAATAAAATTTATATGATTACACAAAAAAGGTTAAAATATTAACTTATCTTGCGTCTTAATAATTAGAACATGTAAATATTTACATGTAAATATATAATCCATGAAATAGTATAATAATATATTGTATATGGTGACATTTAGTACATTCAATTACAGTATTATTATATATTTATAAATTTCTAATCTCAAACTAAATTTTTACATGGAAATACACTTAAAATGAAACCCAAAATGCTGCTGTTTTGCCAACACACACACACACACACACACACACACACACAAACACACGCACACGCGCGCTCACACACACACACACACACACACAATGTTAAATAAAAGAGGAAAAATAAGTAAAAATAGTCATGAAAGAAACGTAAATGGGTTTCTGACCTCGAGGCAACATATAGATACTATAGAACGAATCCAAATGAAGATTTCTGATGGGTTCTCAATGGCTGTTTTGTTCGGCTTTATGGAAGATGTTTCTCCAGGGCTTCGGTGCTCTGGAATATTCTGAGACAGATTTGATAAGAGCCTTTCACTCCCGATGTGTGACTCTCCGTCCTTCACTTCACATCTTCTGGAAGCTTTCGAGAGCAGCTTTCCTTCCTTCCAGTTTAGAAGAAAAGAAAATGGATGTTGCCGTGTGAAACAGAGAATTCTCTTTCTGTGTGGCAGCGGAGAAAGTGACGTCTCTGGGGAAGGACTGGCACAAATTCTGTCTGAAGTGTGAACGCTGCAACAAGACCCTGAATCCTGGAGGACACGCTGAGGTAAGAACACACACACACACACACACTTCTGTTAAGCGAATAAAACTGTACAATAATTCAAAAGGCTCGGTTTTATGGTTCAGGCCTGTTACCCAATATGTCTATATCAAAACATTTAGTCTCATATTAATATACAAAAGCACCATTTTAAAACTTTAATAGTACTTTATTTATTTATTTATTTATTTTATAGTGTTTGTAGCATCTCTATAAAGTTGGGCAAATTAGTCTTTCTGCTTTTTTTCTATCTGTAATTCAGAAACATCACAGAAATGTCAGTTTGTTTTGTATAAAATGTCCCTTAATTAAAAAATGATATGAATAGACAATGCTGCTTGTGTGCGTATATGAGTGTTTTATTGTATGTATGAACTAAAAACGGCATTGTAATTATTTCTAGAATATATAGAATATATACAGTGTGTGTGTGTGTGTGTGTGTGTGTGTGTGTGTGTGTGTGTGTGTGTGTGTGTGTGTGTGTCAAGTCAAGTTTTATTTATTGAGCACAGGTTTAACACAACCATACTTGATCCAAATTGCTTTACAAGATTAAAATAACAAACGATAAAAGAAATACGTAGAAAGCAATTATGATAAGATCAAATTCATAAAACAATTCAACACCATCGTAAAATTCCAAACATATATGCACAGTATCAATCGAAAGCTTAAGATTGCAAATGAGTTTTTAAATCAGACTATTTCTAGTATAGAAGGAATATGTGTGTGTGTGTGTGTGTGTGTGTGTTGTTGTTGTTGTTGTGTGTATTTACGCATATACGTAGTTTTTTTTTTTTACTCAAAACTAATTAGCATAAAGCTCTGTCGTATAGTTCATTAACTTCAGTATATTGTCATGTTTATCTACAGTTGTCTATAAAACATGTTTTTTTTTTAACACTGCCAAAATAAATCATCAAGTAAGATGGCACATTCAAAACGCCCCCGTGTAGAGCTGATATCACCATCTGTCTAGCTGTTTGCTCTTTGGAGGTGAAGAACATCCCGAGCTTTAATCTTCGGGCGGCACTTTTCATGACAGCAGACACGGGCTCCTAATTACCGTCTCCCCCCGACAGCACGACGGGAAGCCGTACTGCCACAAGCCCTGCTATGCTGCCCTCTACGGACCGAAAGGTGAACTTCCTCTCGTTTGATTATTAATTCATCAATGCTGCCACCAGCTGCAAGTAGGACACTTTTCCTTTGATGCTGCTGGTTTTAATGAGAAACGCAGGCCGATCCCAAGCCGCTTCAGTCCTAATTCTCTGATCTTGTGATACGAATGGAGTTTGTGAGCGAATGAGAGATGAGCTGAGAAGCATCTTGTACGTGTAGGTGTGAACATCGGCGGGGCGGGATCATACGTCTACGACACGCCCACCACCGATGCTCCCGCCTCCGCGGAGATGGAGTCTAAACCCAAAGCTGAAGAGAAGAAGTCAACTCGAGGACCAATCAAGGGTGAGTCAGTGTTTGAGCTGCAAGCTGATTGGTCGGTGCGATTTATGCTATTAAAACAGTGGTTAATAGTGGTATAGTGGTTTGAGCAGTTTGTTGCAACTGGTCTAATTACTGTAACAACATCTGCGCTCTTAGAGCTTTGATGTGATGAAGTGTTATTACATGCAATCCCACACTGTAACTGTATATTTGTAGCGTGCCGAGACAAAAGGAACATATTAAAAAGTCATTTCAGTAACAAGCCAAACTTCATTATAGTAATTCAAGGCAGAAAGTGTTAACACGCTGAGCACAATGGAACAAATTAGATTGATTACTTATACTTACATTTTTAATGTTTAAACTCAGTTTAAAGTTTAGTTTAAACATAATATTGATAACGAGACTCCATTGTTTTATTTCAAGCTAGTTTTGTTTCAAAAAGACAGCTGGATGGAAGGTAGGTAGGTAGATAGACTGTTGTTAGACAGACAGACAGACAGACAGACAGACAGATAGATAGATTTCTTGGTTTGTAATTCCACCACTGAAGAAGAAAAAAACAATTCTTTGCTATAAAAAACTAAAAAAAAAAAAAAAACAGGCATTCTACCCATTTCAGTTCTAACCTCTACTAACCATAAAACAGCTGCATTTTATTAATGACATATGATCAAAGTTAAAGGATCACCACTGTGTCCGTCACATGATGAACAGGTGAAGGGATGAGACTGATTCTCCTGCGCTTTGTGTCCTCAGCGGCGAGCTTCAGCTCCTTCTCCGGCGAGCCCAACGTCTGCCCGCGCTGCAGTAAGACCGTGTACTTCGGTAGGCCTGACATTCACCAGCTCCACGCCTGCTGTGTGAGGACATCAGCAGGACGTTCCTTTGAGCTTTTCTCTCTGTGCCTCAGCTGAAAAGGTCTCCTCGCTGGGGAAAGACTGGCACCGGCCGTGTCTGCGCTGTGAACGCTGCAGTAAGACGCTGGCGGCGGGCAGCCACGCTGAGGTGAGACCAAGCCGAGAAACCTTCCTCTCACCCGAGCCGTGGAACAAAAGCACACAGCAGATCTGAAGCCAAGGAACCGACCCTAAAACTAGCTTCACTATTTTCTGTGAAAGTCTACATTTCTCTCTCAAAATGTCCACAAAAGTATCCAGGCGCACCAAGTACTGCATTTATATACATTGGTAAGAAAAGTACTTTGATATGGAAGTATTTAAGTAAAAGTACAAAGTCATGTTCACAGAAAGTGTAGCATGGCTTAGGTTAGATTAGCTTAGCATGAGAATAAAGTATTACAGCTACATATACATTTAATAATCAAGCAAACAAGAGGATTTCAACTTTTGGTCCAAACTGGACAGTTTTAATTTTTACTTTTACTTATAATTTGTATTTATTTAGTAAATAAAAGCCATATATTGTTTTATCATATTTTATTACATGCTTTATTTTATTAAATGAAAAACAGTAATATGTTTGTATTCATTTGGTTTTTTTTCTATTTATTTGAAGTTTTTTACCTTTTTTTGACTGATTTTGGGAATTTTTTTTTTTGGAAATTTAAATTGAATGGAAATATAAGTAGAATAAAAAAAAATCAAACTTTCAATTCATTCAACAAGCATATCAAGTGTACGTAAATGGTTCAAAATATGTTATAACTGTAGTCACATGGCGTGATACAACGCTAATTTATCTATCTTGAGCGTTATATTGCTAGAATATTACTACACCATGTTTATTGCAGGATAAAATCATTTTACAATATAAAAGTATTCAGAAATAAGCAATTTATAGACGTAAATATGTAAACAATAAAAGAAACAGATGAAAACAAACTTTGTATTGAACGTCAATAAAGAAGCAGGGATTTCTGGGTAATGAAGTCCACAGCGCCCCGTCCAGTCACACATTGTTGTCAGATATGATGAGTTCTGACATGGATTGCATTTGTAATTGCAGCATGACGGTCAGCCGTACTGCCACAAGCCGTGCTACGCCGTGCTCTTCGGGCCTAAAGGTAGATCTTTTAAAGCTTGTAGGATCTGGTTGATCTGGTTTTCTTTTATAATGTAATAACAGCTTTTCTTTTGCGTGTACAGGTGTAAATACTGGAGGTGTCGGCAGCTACATTTACGAGGATCCCAACACTGAGAGTCAGCCGTAAAACATCAGCATCAGCATCTTCTCGTCTGCTTCATACTAACCCTCTTTCCTTCTCGTGTCAATCTACAGAGTGCCACTTAACTATTACTAACAGTATAAGCAAGTATTAGCAACATAAGCGAGTATTACCACCTTTTACGTATTTATTGTGCTTTTTTAAAATATAGTTTGTTTTTATTTAGATTCGTTTCGACTGTTCATGTGTAGATAAAAATCCTGTAATAAATGGAGTATTAATTACTATTTTATTTTAGATCTAACTTGACACCTGTAGCAATTTAGCACATTTATTTTTTTGATCTGTTTTCTTGACTTTGCACTTGAAGTGTTAAACGTTTATGTAATAAACTATTTGCATTTATAACTAAAATGACATTGTTCGAGTGAATTGTTTTGCTTTCATTTCTTTTTACGTTTATTTAAAATTATATTTTAGATTTTAGTTATCCAACAAAAGATAATTAAGATTTCGTTTTGTGTGTTTGTGTTTTTACTTGTTTGCTGTTGTTGTTGTTGTTGCAGGTTTATGTTATAATTTTATCAGTTTATTTTTAGATAATTGTTAATAATTTCATCTACTCATTTTAATGTAACTATGTTCAAATGTTCTTAATTGAAAAAAAAACGCAAAGCATTTTGACACATTTACTTCATTTATTTAACAAATTTATTTAATTAATGTAATCAGTAAATGCATACCAAATGGATGTTAAAAGTGACACGCATTATGGTTACGTAAACATGTCTCCTTTATTCTTAAAATTAACATTATTCTGAAATATGATGCTTCTGAGACGGCCTTTTCCTGAAGCATGCAATGCTAATTTATTCATCGTGAGCGTTATAAGGATATAATATTACTAAATCGAGTTTATAGCAGTATGGAATAATGCAAAAAAAGGTTCAGTTTTCAAGCACATATTTTCAGAAATAAGCAAATTATAGATGCAAATACGTACACAATAAAATAAACAGATGGGGAAAAAAAACTTCGTACCAACGTCAACAAAGCAGCAGGGGTTTCTGGGTAATGAAGTCCGCAGCGCCCCGTCTGCGCACGCGGCCAAGCCGTAGACCCGCACTGATGTCGGCAGCGGTACTTTTAGCCGCTGTCCTCGGCGGTGGCGTCCTCTTCTTCGCCCAGAGAATCTTCTTCAGGCGAAAAGCGCTGAAATTATTGAAATATCCAGCGGGCTTGATGCGCGGCAAGACGGTGATAGTGACCGGGGCGAACAGCGGGATCGGGAAGGCGACGGCGGCGGAGCTGGTGAAGCTTCAGGCCCGGGTGATCATGGCGTGTCGGGACCGACAGAGAGCCGAAGAAGCGGCCAGAGACATCAAGCATCGAGCCGGGCCGGATCAGGGGGAGATCGTCATCAAACATCTGGACCTGTCATCGCTCCAGTCCGTCCGCAGCTTCTGCGAGGAAATCATCCGGGTTTGTTTACTTCCTTTCCCCGTTCGGCACGAGCGCAACACGGCGACTGACACCTCAGAGCGGTCGCCTTCAAAATAAAGTCCTGATTACACTAACTCGTTAATATCAGGCATAATTAAGACGACAAACCAGAAAGGACGCAAATGAAAATATATTAAAATATGATTAATCCTACGCGGTGTATGAAAAGTCATTATTGTGCAGATTTTATGTGCGCGTGTGTTATTGTGTACACACGTTTTTATAATGGAAAAATGCATTGTTTTTTAGACTCTAATATTATTTTTAAGGCACTTTACATTTGTACACAAATCTCAAAGTGCCACAGGAAAAAAATAGCCATAATGAGATAAAAGTTAAGGAGGATTGCGCAACCTAGAAAATGTAAATCTGATTCAAAATATTTATAATCACGTCAGCAAAGGATGTGAAGTTAGTGTGTACGTTTTCTGGGCAGTGTGTGTGAATGTACAAATGTATAAAGTGCAAAAAAATGCATTATTTATTTGATTCGTATCATGCATGACCTAAAAAGGAGTCTAAATAAAAAAGGAAATGCATAATTTTAAATTAATGCATAATAAAGTATCTGATTTTATTATTATTTACATTTACAGTCATTTGGCAGACGCTTTTATCCAAAGCGAGATCAAAATTATGATCCGAAGAGTGGAAAAAATTGTCAGATTATTAGTTATTATTTTATTTTAGCTATAACTGTAGCTAAATCTATAATCTATAATAGATTATAAATCTATAATCTATAATAGATTATAAATCTATAATCTGTAGCAATTTAGCACATTTATTTTTTTTTATCTGTTTTCTGGACTTACCACCTCAAGTATTAAACGTTTATGTAATAAACTATTTGCAACTGTAACTAAAATCACATTTTTCGAGTGAATCGTTTTGCTTCCATCTATTTTTTTAGTTTATTTTAACAACAATAACAACAAAGGAAAAAAGTATGGTGTTTTTTTTTTTTAAACAGAACCACCAGACACAGTCAGCTTCTTCCCACAGGCCGTGTTTGAGCTGAACTCTACCGCACCCACAATCTAACCCACGTGTAATAACTGCTGAATGTGCAATACCATTATTTATGTTTCATGTCATAGTCTTTGTCTTGTCATAGTCGTAGTGATATTCACAGCCATTTACTTTAACACCAACAACCAGACGATCAAATGAATAAAAAGCAACAGTCCTCTTACATATTCACACGTGCGCTTTGAGACAGTTAAAACTGTGAAAAACGCCTTACAAATACTCATATTATTATAGTTTTTCTTTTATTTTATAGATTTATGTTAATATCTGCAAAATAGAGGGGAAAAGGCGGAGTCATTCTTCGTTGTCACATGCAACTTGGCCAATATAGTTGATTCTGATTCTGATTTAAATATATTAACGTATTTATTAATATTCATTAGATATTTAATGTTTCTCAAATATATATATCGTTGGCCTAATTTCCACCCAAATTTACCAACATGTCGATTTTACGCATTAATGTTTTGCCAAAACAGGAGGAACCGAAGGTGGACGTCCTGATCAACAACGCGGGCGTGTACCAGTGTCCCCACAGCCGGACGGAGGAGGGCTTTGAGATGCAGCTGGGGGTCAACCACCTGGGCCACTTCCTCCTGACCCGTCTCCTGCTGGAGCTGCTGGAGCGCTCGGCCCCCAGCCGCGTGGTGGTGGTCTCCTCCAAGCTCTACAAGTACGGCACCATCAACTTCCAGGACGTCAACAGCGAGCGAGACTACGACAAGGCCTTCTGCTACAGCCAGAGCAAGCTGGCCAACCTGCTGTTCACCCTGGAGATGGCGCGCAGGCTGGAGGCCACGGGGGTCACGGTCAACGCCCTCACCCCGGGCATCGTGAGGAGCGGCCTGGGCCGGCACGTCCGCATCCCGCTGCTGGTCAAGCCCCTGTTCCTGCTGGCCTCCTGGCTGTTCTTCAAGAGCCCAGCGGAGGGCGCTCAGACGCCGCTGTACCTGGCCTGCTCGCCCGAGGTGGAGGGCGTGACGGGGAAATGCTTCGCCCAGTGTAAAGAAGAAGCTCTGCTCTCCAAAGCCACGGACCTGCTGGTGGCGCGACGCCTGTGGGAGCTGAGCGAGCGCATGGTGGGTCTGACCGGCTGAGGGACGGACGGCTGTCACGTGTCACGGCCGCTCGGAGGTTTTCCGGCCAGATGCGGGGAATGAAAAGGTCCATCTGCTCCACAGATCCTCCGCAGTGTTTTTGGAGATGGCCTCGGGCGAGCGAATTGTCTGTGAATGAAAGTCCAGCGTCTCCCTTGAATAGCAATGACAGCTCGGAGCGAGCCAGCGGAATGCTGAAGGAACGTCTCTCCCAGAACCGGGTTAATTGGTTTTGTACCGACGGGAATCGTTTCCGAGATTCCGGAATGTCTCTGCAGATTCGTCTATTCATCCAGGAATGACGCGTGGCGGTTGTTCCTGCGTCACCGGCCCTCACGCGCGAGAATGTTCCGGATCTTCCCTGAGAAATGCGTCTGAAATCCGTTGGGCTCCACGTGCAGATTTAAATATTCATGCCATTTCGCTGTAAATGCAATGTGACTGTCGACCATTTGAATACAATGCGAGTCAAAGGGATTTGTGTGAATAAAAGAACAGCATTGTGTGACTTGTGGTGGACCAACACAACTAGGGATGTTTTGATTCTGATTTTTTTGCAAATAAAAATAATTTCGGAAAGTTGGATTTGAATTACAATTTTTCTAATTTGCGAGTCATGAAAAAACAATAAGATCACATGGCGTGACACTGTTGGGTGGATCACAGTGTCAGACATTTTCTCTCGTTGTTGTTTATCCTGTTCAGAACGTGACAAGCCGCAAATTCAGACCCTTCTGTGTGTTTCGCTTAAGTCATGACCATTAATATAAACTTATTACAGTAATAATCCACTGAGCTGTGATTCAGAGAAGAGTAAAAAAAAGATGTAAAAAAAAAAAGCTTACATCACCTGCTTTAAAAAGAACGTCCTTCACGATAAATAAAGCTGGAGTGAACGTTTCTCACAAGGAGATTCTGACCTTTCTGAATCAGACTGAGACACCTGACCTGCAGCCTCCTGATTGGACCAATCACAACTGCTCTTTACTTACTAAGCAAATTAACTATTGCATCAATTATAGTTATATTAATTGTAGTAATTATACTAATCATTTTTCAAACGTATGAATGAACATGTCTCTTGTAACTGTAACCCTAACGCCACAATAAAATAGTTGAACACATGAACACTGTAATAAAATAGTTGTACGCATTTTAAATCGTGATTAAAAAGACGTGTTTTCTCCGTTTTGCCAGCCAGGGCGGCGCAGTGACTAACGAGACAGACGTGGTGCAACTCTTGTGCTTTATTAGATATCGAAAGCAAAACAGAAGAAACCGAGTCATGCATCCCAGCTGATTACGGGCGAAGAGGGGGATTGAATGGCGAGGTAGAGCGGGCCTGAGGGAAGTTTACAGCACTGAGGAACGTAAGAGAGGAAACACGGAACAGAACAATCACCTCAGAGATTCCTTTGGCCGTGAAATCACATCGAGCAATTCAAAGGAACAAAACCAGCCGGTGCTTTCAGGAGAAAGTTTTCTGTCAAAGACGAAACGGATCCGAAGAGTCACTTTGGTTGAAACTGGATTCTGAAGAGTGGACTTAATATAAATCCATGCAAAGTTAATTTCCAAAAATATTCTCACAAATCGATTCATTTCCCCGTCGATAAATATCAAACCGTCACGACTTGAGGCTTCTAATGCGGCTTTTACTGTTGGACCGATTGCCTGTTTAAAGCCCAAAGGATTTACAATTCCATAGATTTGTCAGTCGTCCCATTGTTACATTGAATAAACAATCATAGAGATAGACAGCGAATACAGCTATTCATAAATCATACAATAATAGTGTAAACTAGAGCTTCTTTTTACATTCCATCCGTTGTCCATTCTTTTCCTATCGGCTTGAAAGGCTCAGACTTTCCTCGCTCCCTTCGAAATTGTGAAGATTTGTAAACTCGATGCACTCAAGCAACTGTCCACAAAGAACCATTATTAAAACTTTGAGAGAAAAAGAAATGCTGTACAAACAGTGCTTAGAAGAAGAGCTCCACGTATAACGTTAGAAACCACGAGCAAATTTGTGATATCTGTAGAACACTACCAGATGCGGAGCGAGAAAGAACGTGAACCGAAAGAAAATCCCACGTTTGGCTCGAAACGAAGCTTCACATTCAACCATCTGACGGATCAGGTCCTAGTTCAGTAACGTCCCGTAGAGCTGTGCCTTGGTGAGACTGTCCTTCCGGGACAGTCCCAATGTGCCAAATTTTTGGTAGGGTTGTTGGGGCGGAGGTGGTGGGGTCGTACCCTGAGGGGACAAGCTATGCCTCTCGGGTTGGTAGTGCTGCAACTCTCCCGCGATCTCCAAGGATCCATGGTCCAGAGACTCGTTGGAGCTGTTGGGACTCACCTCCACGTACTCGGTGGTCTGCCCCCCAGCTGCCGCCCCACTCTCCTTGGGGCTGTAGAGGCCGTGCTCCGACTCTTGGCTGTCCTCCTTGGATCGGTAGAGGTGGGGTTGGCTTGGCTGCTGATGCAGGGCAGGGCTGCACTCGGGACTGGGACTGGAGAAGGGGTCGAGAGCGCCAGCATGGTGGTGGTACACGTCGGTACCTTCCTGGAAGCTACTGTACAGAGGGCCCAGGCGTATCTTTGCCGGTCGGACGGAGAAGTGCTGTTCCGAGAAGCTGTAGGGTGAGGCTCTTCCGGGACTGCGGTACGAGTGGGCACTCAGGTCTTCCACACTTAGTTGTCGCCATCGACCGATCAGTTCCTCCTCTTCTGGGGCAAAGGCGCTTCCTCGCCGACTGTCGCCGTAGGTGATGCTAGGCGAGGTGGACGGGGGCAGGGGCTCGTAGGGTTCACTGTAACAGGAGGACATGGTTCTGCTGTAGATGGGCGAGCCACCGTTCTGATGGTGGCTGGAATCGGGCTGCTGAAAGGTGTGGGCCTTGGAGGAAAAGGCACTGGGACTCTCCCGCTCCCAGGACGAGTCGCTCTTGTGCTCGTATTCACCGCCGTCCCTCCAGTCCATATAAATGGCATGTTGGTGTGGGGAAGATGCAGCACTACTCGGAGGATCCTGACCCTTGTCCTCGGAGCCTCCTGCACTGAAGCTGGAGTAAGAGCTGGAGCCACCACCCATCGAGGTGGCAAACTTTCGGAAGTGTTCCTGCGCAAAACCAGGCTGCAGGGAGACGGATCCTTCTTCCGGGTTGCTGTCGGTGGAGTTCTGCGGTTCGTAGAGCTTCCTTTGTCCGTGAAGGTCCATGCTGGGCCGGCGCTCTCGCCTTCGCTCATCCGGGCAATAAAGTGCTGTGTCACTGCTATACAGGTCGGACTTGTACGTCGCCCTGAGGCCGAGGCGCTCGGTGGTCCCCACGAGGCTGGTGCCCACCAGGAAGCCCTGCCGCTCTGGAGGCTGAGGGCTGGGAGAGCGAGACGCCTGAATGCTGCAGACCTCGTCGGGTTTCTCCAGAACTTTCGCGATGACGGAGGCAGGCACTGTGTCGGCATATGGGGAATGGCAGAGTGAGGAGCCTTCCAGCTGCAAACTCACACGCTCCTGAAACTCTGCAGGCAACTGGGAGGACAAAACAGAGGAAGCACACACTGCAAATTCGGCACACAATTAATTGTAGTTCTACAAATGAACAGATAGAAACAGGCAACGATGAAACCCGGTGCATTGGTTACTATGGAAAAAGTAGACGGAAAAAGATTATACGTACTTTATGAAGCCTATGTCATAGAGCCTAAAAATATCTTCAGTATAAGCTTCGACATGTTGAACACTTGACATTTGCTGTGCAGTCCTTCAGTTGTAATCATTGTATGATGGTTTTCTATCAGATTAGAAGAGCAACTTGAATATAATAGACCCTGGGTATGCAGTGGGTAGTGCTGTCGGAACAACACGTTCGAGACTCAAGTTTGAAGCCCGGTCTAGCCCAGTTTCTGAGTTTGATTGGTCATAATTGGTCATGGTGTGTCCCGCCTTCGGGCCCAGAGTGGCTGGGATTGTGCTCAAGCCCCCCAGGACCCAGAAATTGAAAAAGCAGTTTAAAAAATGCATGGCTGTAACAATCGATTTTGCCATGTCAGTTATAACAGAACTGAATGGTGGGGGAATTTGCTGGTTACGAACAAACTACTTAATGTTTTCCCAAGAGGAAATGGTTGATTCCCACCAACACAGAAGGTCAATAAATGTGGTGTTTTAAAAGTTTCGTTAAATTTAATACTGACAAAAAAGGACTAGAGTTTTCTGCCATGGCCACTATACACGCAATACTAGGAATTCATCCAGTGTCACATTTTTTCAACACAGTTTTTTTTTCACCATAGCAACAAGAAAGTAAATTGCAGTTAATTAGCCAAGTGAACATGGCTAATTATAGAAGCTTGATAAGAGGAACTAAGATGAAACAAAAACGAGTCCTTTAAAACCAACATGGTGGGTCTCGGTCTCGGTCTCGGTCGAAAGGTTTTTACATCTCATTGTGTTTAAAGAGGGTGGATTTTTTTTTCCTAGTTATGCAACAACCGCATGAGACACAACGTCTTTCTCCAGCTGTCTGTTTCTCCAGTATGAAGCCAGTTCTTGGACTTTCTATTGACAAAAAAATCCCCAAGGCTGTTTTCAGTTTCCTGAACATATTGCGTAACTGAAAATTGATGTTTCCAATTATTTCTATCTGCCAGACACGAACAGGTTTATTCAGAGCAGCCTGCCCGCTCCTACGGTGCCACGAGACTGACAATCCTGGGTACGGATTTGGTGAGTAAACCGCCTGTCGCACATCATCATCACTCGAACATCATCCCGACTTCATTCATTGGAGGAGTTATTATCCTGGACCGGATCGCTGGAAGAATTGTGACTCACAACTGATGTATTTTTTTTTTTTTTAACAGAAGATGAAATTTCTTTGCGGCTTGGTTTTCGGTAAATGGCAAAAATACCGTATTTACGGGACTATAAGCACCCCGTGGATTTTTCGGACTTTAAACCTAGAAATTTGTCTTAATACTTGTCTTAAAAATACTTCTTCAACTTATAATCAAAAACCTTGCGACTCTTTTACTTAAATAATACCGTAGATCAAAAACCGCCACGTTAAATATTATTAAGAAATGTAGTAGGGTATATCTCCAGTAGGGGGTGCTATCATTCCACTTTCTGTGTCCATATAAGGTGTGTTTTGGTTTTCATGGTTGCAGAGAGACATAACCATTTTATTGTATATAATTCAATTAATTTTTTTATTTCTTCCAGTGTTATTTACAGTAGCCACTCAAATGTGTTGCTGCATGGATAATGTTTCTTTATTTCTGTTTTTTAGGTAAACGTGTAAAATTAAATTTGTTTGCATGTGAGGTACCGTAGATCAGCCACTGCTAAGTGTCACGTCGTGGATAATATTTCTTTATTTAAATTAATAAGCCATTAAAAGCATTTAAAGAAAGAAAAAAGGACGCAATGCAAAAGTGTGCACAAAGACGACATGATTTAATTTTTTTTGTGATTGCTCCTAACTTTAAATATGGCAAAATTGGTGCACCAATTGGTGCATATTTGAAATATGCGCATATAAGCAGCTCAGTTTTTGAGCTTCTAAAATTGGGCAAAAGGGGTGCTTATATTCGAGTAAATGGGTAGCTGTAAAATGGCTTTGAGATATCTTTAAGTGGAGGTTTGATTTCCAGTGATGGGCTACTAACGGAAAAACACACGATTTTCATTTCAATGGTGTAGATTGGGAACGATGTTGAGTCGCGCCTGAACCGAACAGGGCACATGCTATCTAGGCTAAAGCTAACGTGCGTGCTAACTTACCTCAGATAGCTGAGCTCTGTAATGAGACTTATTACACTGCAGAAGCTGAGCAGCCAGGTTACAGTCCTTCCTGTACAAGTCCTGTTGAGAATAGTGTTTGAAAAGGAACGTTAGGTAATCAAAAGCTCATTTACAATCCTCCAATGGGCTGCCATTACGCTAAAGAAATCATCACGCCATTATTTCTCTTACATTGTCCTCCCTCAGTTTCTCAATAGTCATCTTGGCCTCCATGAGATGATTGTTGAGGACGATGATTTCTCTGCTGAGAGCCCGTTTCTCATCATCGTGGTGCTGCGACTAGATGAGGGAAGCAAAACATTATTTGCAACGTATGAATAGTGTGAATGAGGCCTGAAGCAGATGGGATTCATTGGCCTTCTTAGAACAAATAAAACTACTGGAGGATGAATTTATTCAACCTACAACATTCCCAGCCACTAACTGCCTCCTTTATGAGGAGTTGTTGTTGTTGTTGTTCAAAACTATTTAGGCCCTTATTCCATTTCTGGGTCATGAGCATCTCTGGGCCACGCCCCCTGAACCCAGAAGCAATTGCAAAACAGGACACACCTACTGTACTTACACTCATGAGCAATTTAGTGGTGCAAAGTACTTGAGTAAATGGACTTTGTTACTTTACTTAAGTATTTTTGGCTACTTTGTACTTGTGCTGAGTAACAAAAATATAAGAAACGTACCTACTTGTACTCTTTACTCCACTACATTTGAATGGACACTTACTTGTTACATTGTGATTGTGTGTGACAAGTCAGCTTTTTTTTTTCTACCGAGGTAAATTTCTTGGTGTTATCGCCATCTGCTGGATGCTGAAGGTGAAATCCACGCTATTTATGAGCGAAATCATGTGATCCTGAGTAAGCGATTGCACTTTATTGCACATTTGAGTTTGACTGCGACTGACTTTTTGTTCTATTTTTATCTATTTTCTTCAGCCGTCTTGAAACATTGAGGTGCTTTGTACTTGTGCTGAGTAACAAAAATATAAGAAACGTACCTACTTGTACTCTTTACTCCACTACATTTGAATGGACACTTACTTGTTACATTGTGATTGTGTGTGACAAGTCAGCT
>MU204386.1:1600481-1617563 GCA_017309775.1 Paedocypris sp. Pulau Singkep
CACACACACACACACACACACACACACACACACACACACACACACACACACATTTTATGAACAAAACTTCAAAACTACGACAAACATCCGTCTGGAAAGCCGCTAAATCCCCAAACACAGCGCGGACTCAGTTCCTCGACCGAACTCAGTTACACGCAGAGCTTGACTTACACACACACACACACACACACACACACACACGCCGAACTTCTCCCGGAGCCGCCCGCGTGCACACCGGCCTCGGCGACTGCGGACGGGCCTGCTGCTTGATGTTTAGTCCTCACTCATGAACACTAATTATAGTGTGTGTGAGGTTAAGCTCGTGGCGCTCACTGACTGTAATCCATTGTCATTAATTATGTCTCAAACACACCGAGCCCACTCACTCACTCACTCACTCACTCACTCACTCCCTCACTCACTTCTCCCGGAGTCGCTGCGGCGGCGGAGGTATCCATGGAAACTGGAGGACAGGCAGAGCTCGTCTGAGGCCCAACACAAAGCACATTTTAGGGTTAAGAATGGACACCCGACTCTCCTGCGTCACCCCTCTGCCGGCGGTTTGACTTTCTGATTAGGTAAAAACTGAACGGGACCGTTTTCACACCGAATGTCTTGGCAAACAACAAGTTGGGAAAGTCGACTGCGCTGTTGGAGTGACGAGGAAGAACTGTGGTCATGTGTCGCCCTCTTGTGGCGGATATCGGATAAAATATATTTATTGTTTTTACATTTCTACATTTAGCGGACGCTTTAATGCCAAGCGACTTCCATTATATCACAGTCGAATATTAAAACATTTCCATGCTTTTCCTGGGACTCAACCCCTTAACATTGCGAACTAAAAAAAACTGACTTGATCTATACCCAATTTAACATGTAATTCGTTTTTTTTTCTATTTTTAATCAGAAGATATTTTATATTATCCCCTTTTAATCTAATTGATTTATCTACATGTCTTTTAATAACTTTATTTATTTTCCAATTCAGATTGATTTTAAAATCAGTTTTTAAAATCAGTTAATGTGAGAAACAACATGTACGGCTTTATTATGATGTTTAAATATAAAAATTAATAATACGTTTAATGTTTATCTACATGTCTTTTAATAACTGTTTTTATTTAACTGTTTTTCACATAAGAATGAACAAAAACATCTCACAGGTTAGTGAGAAAGGACACTGTATTTTTATTGTTTTATTATTAATTTTAAATTACAGATAATGAACTCCAATACTATTTAATACATTTTTGCATTGATTCATTTGAGGACTAAGCAGGCTTCTCAAAATCATTCAAAGAAGCATATTATGTTTTATTAGAAACGGCTTTGTTGAAGAAAAATATTTGTGAAGAAAAGTATCTTGTATATCTACTGGATTTTGTGTATAAACCACAAACATGCTGCTTCCTTGTGCATGTCTTTTATTCAGCTCAACAATATACATATGCAAAACACACAGATACATATTTTAACCCAGTAAATGGAAGACAGTCTCGTGCTGAATAAGTGTCAGTTAGTGAGTGTAAACACACATGCGTGTAAACACACGAGTTGAAGTGCCAACATTATGTACAAGTGTCATTTATAAAAACTCCATCTGGAAAACCAAAGGCCAGATGATGCTGATGAGAGCACATCACCACGGCAACGAGGCGTTTGTAAACAGTGCAGCGTCACCAGCAGCTGATCCACTTCCCTTAGTGCTGCATAGATAGATAGATAGATAGACAGATAGATAGATAGACAGACAGACAGACAGACAGATAGATAGGTAGAAAGATAAAAAGAATGATAGATGAATTGGTAGATGGATGGATATATATAGATAGACAGACAGATAGAGAGAGATAGAGAGATAGATAGATAGATAGATAAATAGATAGATAGAAAGATAGATAGATGAATTGGTAGATGGATGGATAGATGGATAGATGAATTGATAGATGGATGGATAGATATAGATAGACAGACAGATAGACGGATAAATAGATAGATAGATAGATAGATAGATAGATAGATAGATAGATAGATAGATAGATAGATAGATAGATAGATAGATAGATAGATAGATGGTCAGACAGACAGACATACAGACATATAGATAGATAGATAGATAGATAGATAGATAGATAGATAGATAGATAGATAGATAGATAGATAGATAGATAGATAGATAGATAGATAGGTAAATGAATTGATAGATGGGTAGATTAATTGATAGACAGACAGACAGACAGACAGATAGATAGACAGATAGACAGACAGACAGATAAAATGGACCTATGGAATCAGACGTTCCTCTGTCACTTCTTTGTCTCCGTCTCCTCTATCAGTTTCCCTCGGTTGTATTTCTGTCCGATTCCGTAGGGAACGTGAGCGGCGATGGTGCCCATCTCCTTCGCTCCCTCCACATGGAACATCTGGTCATCAAAGAAGATGTGCGGTCGTATCTTCTGCAGCAGGGGTCCTTTGGGCGCTCCGGCCAGGAACAAGGCCTCGTCGATCTCCAGGCCCCAGCTCCTGAGGGTCTTCAGCACACGGGCCCCCGAGCTGGCCGCGCTCCGGGCCGTCACCAGGAAGGTGCGGATGGGGCAGTTCAGCCGCTCGTTCCTGGCGTAGAACTTCTTCTGGAGCTTCCCGAGGGCCTCGAGGAAGCACTTCAGCGGACCCTGAGGAGAAACAGAAAGCCCATCAGTGGTCAGAGACGGAGGTGGCCTAGGGCTCGAAGTATCCATTATTCGATTATTAGGATCGAAAAAGAATCGAAAATTCCGAACATTAAATCTGTCACATTTTTCCAGGTCGATTATTTCGGTAACTTTCCCTTTAAGGAGACTTTTGCGTGTGGAGCCACATGAGCCGCTTGACTTATACAGAAAATGGAAAATGCTGTTTTTTCTGTGGATACTTTTTGGCTTCAGGAAGGAAGAAACATAAAACAAAATAAAGTCGAGTGTAACACTAAATCGTTCATAGAGCAGATGCGGCTTATATACAGGTGCGGCTTATAGTCCAGAAAATACGGTAATTGATTGATTGATTGATAGATTGCTTGGTTGATTGATTGATTCATTCATTCATTTCAGTTGTGGATATTCAATAAATAAAATTAAAGATCTGTGTGTGTTTCCTTCAATTATTTAAAAATCAAGTAATGCACCCATTATTCAAATATCTCGCTTTCAATGTGAGCATAGTTATTGTACAAAACATTTCAGCAAACTATGGAGCAAAGCAGTATAAATAAATAAATAAAATGAATGGTTCATTATTTTCCAAAATCAAGATTTAGATATTTGGCATAATCGCCCAGCCCTAAGATTGCCTTTCAACTGAAAAGGTCAAAGTGTTCCTGGAAGAAATGTTAAGAATGTGAAGAATGTTGAGAATCGAAACCCTCACAGCAGGAAGTCAAACACAGATGGACGGACGGACAGAGAGCCCTCGTCTTCATCATCTCCTCTTCCTCACCTGAGCCAGCGGTTTGTTCTCGTGCTGCTTCTCGTGCTCGAAGAACATGTCCAGGCCGTGCTGCTTCACGATGATCTCCGACTCATCAGAGAAGAGCACGGCGTCTCCGTCGAAGGCCACGCGCAGCTGCGTCTCCGAGAGCTCCGAGGCCACGTCTGGCTGGAACATGGTGGCCGCCGCAATGCCTTCCAATCAAGATCAAGTTCAAGTTCAAGTTCAATTATATAGCACTTCTCTTAGTCCGAGACCAACGCAAAGACGCTCTGTGAAAAAGGTGTTAAAAAGATGTCCATTCTTTATATGAGATCTGAAATTGGGGGGGGGGGGTCAGTTAAAAAGGAAAATTATGTGGCTAGGAAAACCAAACCTCTCTTTACCTTCCTGAATGGCCTCCTGGACCTTCTTGGAGTCTTTGGAGAGGTACAGGTTGGTCATGTAGGCCTTCAGGTAGCCCACCGGACTCCGACCCCCCGTCATGCAGAACCGCTCAATGCTCAGGTCTGTGGAAAGAAGCTGTCTTGGAGTGTGTTCTGAAGAGCGAGAGAAGCTCCCGGCCTTAACTCAGGGTTCCTACACTTTCTGAAAAATAAAACTCAAGCACTTTAAGTTAAGGGTTGGTAGATATACACTGAGAGGGTTGTTCTTTTTTGAACATGTTAAAGTGAGAACAAATGTAAAAATGAGAAATGTACTTCTTTTGCAAAATGTAATTAGTCTCTAAAAAAATGCATTGATCATTATAAAGAAAAAAAAAAAAAGAGAATTCTATTCCTGATATTCTTGTTGTTTCTTTTGTTGGTTGTAAAGCTGATTCAGTTCAATTTAAAACAATGTAAGTGGATAGGCAGCTATAAGCGATGCTTCAGCCTATTCCTTTTTTTTGGTCAATTTTGTGTGAAATTGTTTGCGGGATGGAATGTCTATTTATGGATTTTGGACCAAACTATGAAATTGAATTGAATTGAACTTTCAAGGTCCATTTTTGACTTTTTCAACTCAAAATGTTTCTTGTCCTCATTCCAGTTAGATGCTAAATCACTTGATATTTGTATTTTGGTGTAACAGTTTTTTTAAATACATGTTTAAATACAAATTAATACGATTATAAATGTTAAATACGTCGACCGGTTTGTGGCGACAAAAAGATTGGGGATCACTGCGCTAATGCGTTAAAAGTTCATCTAAAGTTTAGTATGAACATGTCGAAATCTTGTACGACCAATGACGTCCAAAATACCCAGGACATGCACTTATCTGGAACCCACTGCTTACTACATTGTCAAGCATTTTCAAGCACTTCAATTTAAATTCAAGCATTTTCAAGGCCTTAAAAACACATTATTGAAATTCAAGCATTTTCAAGGATTTCAAGCACCCGTAGTTCAAGTTCAAGTTCATTAATATAGCGCTTTACTTAGTCTGAGGCCAACGCAAAGACGCGTAGGAACCCTGTTAACTGTTGCTACTGAAGACATTAGTCAGGAAAGGAATGGAGCTGTTACCGTAGTGATTGATGCTGTTCATGAGCCGCACCCCGACCTGAGCGTGATTATTAGTCATGAGAACGATGTCAAACAACTCCTCGCTGTCCGGATACAGACTCCTCAAGCGCTCGTTCACCGTCATCAGCGCCTGCGGGAGACCGTCAACCAGTCTGTGTTATACAGATGTTTCTGTAGCGTCACATGTGTTTCTGCTAAACCTTGATTCTAATGTTACAGCTGCTTCTGGTGATACAGATGTTACAGCTGATTCTAATGTTACTGACGATTCTGGTGCAACAGGTGTTACAGAAAATACCGGCGTTGTGAATGTTAAACAGCTGATTCACAACTTTCCAGATGTTGCCGCTGATTCCACTGTAACAGATGTTACATCCGATTCTGGTGTTATGGATGTTACAGCTGATTCACACAATTCCAGATGTTACAGTTGATTCCAATCATTGGAAATGTTACAGGTGTTTTGCACACCATTCCAGATGTTACAGCGGATTCTAACGTTACAGATGTTACAGCTGACTCTGGTGTTACAGATGTTACATATGATTCTAGTGTTACAGATAATTCCTGCGCTACAAGTGTTACACAACTGATACACAACATTCCAGATGTTACCGCTGATTTCACTGTAACAGATGTTACATCTAATTTCGTTGATATAGCTGATTCACATAATTCCAGATGTTACAGATGATTTTCCACACTATTCCAGATGTTACATCAGACTTTAATGTTTCCGCCGATTCACACAACTCCAGACGTTACAGTTGATTCCAATCACTGGGAATGTTACAGCTGTTTTCAATAATTACATATGTTACAGTTAATTCAAATAGTTATTATTTCAAATAGTTTGGGACCATATAATTCGTTCGAATCATATTATTTTACAATTATTTCAAACGGTTACAGATGTTACAGTATTGATTCAAAAAATATACAGTTTCCAATCATTGCTACAGGTGTGACCAACAGATATTACAGTGGTATTTAATGTATACAGATGTTGCTACTTACAGTTCATTGATTATTGTGTTACAATAATGATCGGGTTTAATAACAAACTGATCGGACCTAATATGACGTATCACGGTGAAAACGAGCAACGATAAATTATTGATTGATTGGGCTAAAGAAAGGATGTTCAGTGACGCCGCACTCTCACCTTGACGAAGGGGAAAGACACGCCGGGTTTCAGCGGCTCTCTCTCGTGGAGTTGCTGGTGCTCCACATACTTCTCCACTCCTTCCTCCTCGAAGATCTTCCTCTCCGCCGTCATGTCAAACAGGGTTCGAGAAGACACCGCGATCGTCACGGCGAACTTTGGCTTGGGCTGACGACAAAAACACTCCCGTTAAAACCATTACTGCCTGGGATTGACAGAAGCGCAAACTTTTCTGGCTTCCGGACACTTACGGGTCTCGGTTTCTTGGACTTCAAGTTCTCGTAATGCGCTTTAGCTTCTGCCCAGTCAACCTCGTCGGTCCTCGGGTTCGCTTTCTGTTCTGGGATCTCTTCGGTTGGCTTTAATTCGCTCATTGTGTCTTTTATTCCCAGTTTTGGTGTTAGTGAACGCGCCTTTCACTTCCCTAGTTACTAAGGGAGTTGGATGACAGACATCGCGGAAATATGCAGGGGTTGGATGCTGAGCCCGTATGGCAAGCCTGTGTAGCCTTTAAAGTTATGCTTGAACTATTAAAGACGAGTTTATATTCCTTTAAGTATGGGGTAAAATCATGCTTTTATCGTGCTTTTATCGTTTGCCGATGGCGACGCCACGGGTTTCCATTATTCAACAAAACACGGAAATCACATTCGAAAACTTGCAAAAGTAATACATTTTTATAGCTATGAACTGCCTATTGTTAAAAAATGCAATAAATGTTCGGCAGAAAGAAGTCGAACTGTTGTTTCGAACCTCCACCAAATGTCATTTTCTCATATCGCCTCCGGAAAAAAGCAAAAGCGTACACCTAGTCTATTTTTATTTAAGGTGTTATGGCTTGCCACAATAATAGGGCGTTCCAGTTCGACGTGTGACGCATGACAATCTCCACCAATCCTGTTCATCTGCTATAAAAACAAACGTCTCTTTTCCTTAAAGATGCAGTGCATACTTTTGTACAGTGGCATGCATTATAATACATAGGCATGCATTATAATAATATAATATAATATAATATAATATAATATAATATAATATAATATAATATAATATAATATAATATAATATAATATAATATAATATAATATAATATAATATAATATAATATAATATAATATCAACGGTGTGTTTGTTTTTAGCATAATTGATATTTATGAGACTTTTTCTTTTTTTTTAAGCGTAATTATATATTTATTTTATTTTATTGGTTTTAGAACAGGCAAGATTAGGATTGTGCGTCGAATGGTCGAATCCCACATCTGGAAACATCAGCGCAGCGTCGCGTGCGTCCTCTGCAGGATGGCGTTTGATGGTGAGTGGATGAAACCAAAACATCCGCGATTGTTTTATTGCTAAAAGCCAAACGAGCATCAGTGTAAACGCGTCAATCTGCTGCTTTTAATCGCGGCCGTGATTTGCACGTCGACGGTGATTTGTGTTGTATGCACTGCGCCAACATTACGCGCGATTTACGCGGTTCTGAACCCTTTTACTATTACAGGAATTATAAATATAGAAACTGGATCTACCAGTGAAATGGTTCCGCTTTACGCCAACCGTGTGTTATCACATCGGTTCCATTGTTCCTTATCTTGGGGCTCATTGAAACTTATTAAAACATAATCCATAATGGCCACATTATCCGCTTCAACAGAAGTGAACAATACTGCAGAATTTACTAGAATATTAGCAAAACAGATTAGTTCCCCTGCAATTGAGTAAAAATATTAAATAACTGTTTAAAAGACTGCATTATCTGCTAATCTTGTCATCTGTTGAAACTATGGAGCTTTATTTAATATCTGCTAATGGCTATTTATAGATTTTTGATCCAGTGTCAAAGTACAACACTTTCAGTTGATATTTGACCTGCAATACGGTTCACAAAACCTATACTGACCATATCGTCCATCATTATATTCCAAAAAGTGTTTTTTTTAACAGAGATACAAATGAGCAGTTAAAAAAATAATAATTCAGCTGAATAAGAGGCAATTATACACACATGCCCTCATGTACACACACCAGTCTAACAAAAAAGTTCTTTTCAAACGACAATTAGGTAAATGAATGATAAATGCTGTGTTTTTGACGTCACAGGGAGTATTTAGTAATAATGAGGTATTTCCTGTCCGCAGGTGTCGGGCGGAACTGTGGCGTTCACGAACTGATCTGTGCCAGACGAGGTGAACTTATACTCACTTTCATACAGAACATTACCAAACTAAAAATAATACAATCTTTTTGACTTTTTATCAATTATGAAAAGCATATCCAGTTTGCTATTCAACGAAAATCTCATGTATAATTCAGCGGAGAGAATCGTGTTACCCGGGACAGTAAGATGCAAGTGTAAGCAACGCAATTTGTACTAAACTGCTTTATTTAAATAATCATGCCCTCGTCTCCCCGTATCAGAGCCGCGGAACAAAGGCTGGATTTTCTTACAGTTGATACAGTATCGCGTTGTGACTTTATCGGACGTGTGATTTGACCTCGTTTGGGATCGATGCGTTATGGCAAGAACAGCAAAAACAGTGGAAAAGTCATGAACTTTTGTGCTGAACTTCTAAGTTCAAAAACGTTAACACAAAGTTACACATAATTGTTTTGTAAAAAATAATTCTCCTTTATATTGGTCAAAATCGTATTTATCGGACTATAAGGCGCATTGAATAATAAGACCATTGATTGAAATGTCTACTTTCGCATTTTCTTCAGATCAGTCGATTTTTAAACTTAATTTTAAGTATTTTAAGTACAGACCTACAGTCTGTAAAAAGGTAATTTATTAGTTTCTGAACATTCGCGTTCATTTCTGTGGATTAAAGAAGAGACGTTTCCCTCGGCTCGGCCTGTCGGCGTGGGAAGGTTCCAGCAGAAGGTTCCGGAGGTTTTGTCTGCACAACATGTGGAGGGGCATCTGATTACCCGGCCTGGTGAATTATTCAGCAGCGGTGGAGATAGATTGAGGACGAGCACTATAGATTCATTCAGCACGAGTCGTGGAAGGCAAGGAGCTTTTTATGGATGTATAATGCAAACCTGACTATCGTTTCAAGTGATGTAAAGGATCTTGGGCTGTACGGAGATCAGCAGACGCGTCCTGCGGTAAAGCTTGAAGTGTTTTTTTGTGATTTCTTTCTTTCTGTCTCCTGACTGGTTGTCGAGTGTAGGTTCAATTCTATAACACTCGTGGCGTATCGATGTAGAGGTTTCAGGGCCGCGTGGTTTAATGGTTCGTTTTAAGTGAAAGTTTGAAGATTAAAATTGCTTTCTGCATCACAAGTCGATGATAAAACGATACTTCAGTTATCGAAACATTCGCAGTCCCCCTTTTGAAGGTTTATTCTAGTTCATCAGATGCTCCTTGTTTTATGCCGAAACCTTTTCGTTACAGAACTGGCGACAGAGTTGTTTCGCTTATCTGTCATCAACATAGATCAAATTCTTCTACGTTCTCAGCCTTCATCGTCCAACCTTCTGCCTTTTCTGTCTCTGTTTCTGTCTTTCCTCAGTATCTCCTGAGCTTCTAGGCATCCTGTCCTCCATTGCTGTCTTCATGGCTGTGATCGCTTTCTTTTTTCTTTACCTCAGCAGCAAGTTGTCAGTGGAGACTCCCAGAACAGATCTGCCATGTTTTGAAGGTTTTAACAAGGGTTTGCAAGGTAAATATTACACATTGAAGCAAGTTCCGTGTGTTTCCATTGAGTAGATACGTATGTAAACATGATTCGGCGTGCGTCAATACAGAGTGTGTGTGTGTGTGTGTGTGTTCCAAATCTGGAGTTCCGCCAGTTCCCAGACCATCAGAGTTCTGTGTGGTTCTCATCACCTTTATCTTTTCCCATTAACGTAAAAGGTGGTTTCTGTTTAACAGAATTTGCAAACCATTTCAAGGTCAAAAGACTCGCAGCACACTCAAAGCGATGGCGTTCTTCAAAAACTTCCAGCAGAGTCTCCCCTCCGTCAGTTCCCTTCTGGACTCGGTCTCCAACACGGTTTCCAGCGCCGTGGACGATTTATCTACAGCCGTGAGCGATGTGACGTACACAGTCAGCGACCAACTGACGGAGCAGGTCAACACCATCATGAGCAAAGTGCAGAGTGAAGATGACGGCAAGTCCAAGAAGGAGGAGATGGAGGGATCTTCGGATGAACCCCACAAGGAGAAGAGGCGAGAGTCGGATCACGCCAGCTCGGAAGCTGATGGAGAGGGTCGCAAGGGCAAGAAGTCCAAAAAGAACGCCATGTGGATCATGGAGATGGAGGAAGCAGAAGTCCAGAGAGAGAAGGAAAAGCAGGAGGAAGCGAGAAGAGCTGAGGACGAGGAGTGGGAATGGTGTCACACTCCATCCAAAGGTTGGTATCGTAGAAAGAAGGACCCGAACCAACCACAAAGCTCGTCGCAGACTTCGGAAAACCAGGTGGAGAACACGGACCAGGAGGAGGTCGTCTCCTCGAATGCGGACAAAGTCAACGGGAATCACCAAAGTGATGCTCAGAAGGAGCAGAACTCTGTGGAAACGGTTGGCGAGGCCGATTCATCAGAAGATAAGGCTGAAAAGAATGGAGTCGAAACTAATGAAGACGAGGAAGTTCTTGACGGACCAGCTGAAAGCAAAAATGGACTTGATGAAGATGATGAGGATGTTGTGATCGAGGAGGGTAAAACAACCTCCTCGAAAAAAAACCAAGCCAAAAATGTGAAGAAAGGGAAAGCTAAGAGTGATGAAGACCTGGAGAAGGACGTTCCCGACAAGAAGAAAAAGTCAAAAGCCAAGAAACGTAAAGACAGCAAAGGTGAGACGGTGTGAAGGACTTGGTGTGATGTTCTGAACTCTTCCTCTTCTTTCTCCATTTGTCCTTCAATATTGAATTTCAAACCAAAGAGAAAACGAAGACATGGCTCCATCAAAAGCTAGTCGGGACTTTCAAACACCTCTTTGATATTCTTGGCGGCCATTTTCCAGAGATTCCTGGTGCTGATATTCCAAACTTGGTGGATTGGAATGACGTGAAGCTTTGAATGTGTTTAGTTGAAGAGTTCCTTACGAAGGATTAGCCCATTCTCTGTCTTCTCTTTTGTTTTGTCTTAAGACCCGGGTTCTCGAGGATCATCTGAGAGCGAGGACGAAGAAACAAAAAGACAAAACGACTCTTCTACTCAACAGCAAGGACGAGGCTGGAAAGACCGGGATTCTACCAATGAGGCCGAACCGGGTAAACACTAAACCACGTGTCAAACTCAAGGCCCGAAAACAAATACCAAAAAATAAATTAAGAGTGTGCCAAAAACTACATTTCCCACAATGCCTTTCGTCTATGGTAGCTTCGGCAGTGTTTCAATAGTTTTATGTTTTATTTTCTTAATTCATTTGGACAAGTTGATCCTTCTTTAATGGAGTTAAGTGTGTTTTCATAAGCTGACAAAATTGAAAAGGATTTGTGTTAGAGCAACAAGTCAAACATAGATTTTATGCACAACTGCAATTGTCACTTTTTATAAAAAATAATGAGTTTTTTAACATTAAGAAGTAGTTATTTATTTGACATTACATTTGATTACCTTTAGTTACATTTATATGTTACATCCGGCCCTTTGAGGTCAATCATTATATTGATGTGGCCCTCGGTGAAAATGAGATTGACACCCCTGCACAAGTAAACCATCATACAAAATACCTTAAATCAATTCAACTTAATTAAAAATAAATTTGAAATTGAAATAAAATGTGGAGGGAAGCCAGTCCAGACTCGAGTTCTACCTTTCTGTGTGGAGTTGCATGTCTGTGATTGGTTGGCCAAAAATCCATCGGGTGTGTCCAGTCTCAAGCCCAAAGATGCTGGGATTGGCTCCAGCTCCTCATGACCCAGAAATGGAAATTTTTTTCTGGAAAGTAGGTGGCTGTTTATAAGATTTGTAGATTATAGATGTGTACGCAGAGTTGTAAAGAGTACCAGACCACCATACTTGAGTAAATGTACAGATACGTGCTGTATAAGTTACTCCAATACAAGTAAAAAGTCACCACTGTAAAAAAAACTTGAGTCGAAGTAGCAAAGCATCGAATTTTAAAAGAACTTGAGTATTTTATACACAAACTTTAGGCTAAAAAAATACAAAGAAATGTAAAAAAATTGTAGTCATAAGGTTTTATTTTCTAATACAGAAACGAAATTTAACACATCAATGTTTAAAAAATGGTAAAACTAATTAAATAAAGAACAAAAAGTCAGTCTCAATCAAACTCAAACGTGCAAAAAAAAAATAAAATTCATCCTATACAGTAAAATCCTGGTAAACGTTCACGCCTCTAATTCACAATTAGCTTCCAGTATCTTCAGCAGACTACAGATAACAAAATCGCCTCATTCGCCCAAGAAACTAACCGGGATAAAAATCGATTATCACATTTTTAATAATGTAAGTAACAAAAAGTAACAAAGTACATTTACTCAAGTACCTTAAACCTCTGTGTCTGTCTGTTAAGCTCAAAGAAAAGCGAGGTCTAATTCGCTGAGCGAGCATCAGCCGCCGCCGTATCGAGACGTACAGGGCGACTCGGCAGAAGTCAGCGGAAGCGAGTGCACTGAAGACCCCGAGGATGGAGAGAGTTACATGAATAAAGGGTGTGAGGATGACGCCCCCAGCGACAGCACGGCGGTCCTGGGCCCGGAGGTGAGCACCGCCCCGCGCCGCTTCCCCCGATGTCTTCTGCTGTGAGACTCATCCATCCAAACAAGACAGTTGGGCATCGTTTTTTTTGTATCGATTTTATTTCGTCAAAGTGTTTTTGCCACTGCCAAATCAATGAACTGAGAACCAAGTCTATCGTTGTCGTTTTGTCCCCCCTTTCTTAAAATGTATCTCTTTCACCTCAAGTCCTCATTCACTCTCTTCAGAGTCATTGTCAAGTCTTGATTTGCTCATTAAAATATCATTTCATTGTCACGAGACTGAGTCGCGCCATTGTGGGAGTTAATTTAGAGGAGCGAGGAGGACGCCGAGCGGAACCTGAGGTCTGGGTTCGGTTTCTTTCTGGTGGTGCTGGGTAAGTTGTGAGCCTGGGAGCTTGCATGTGTTTGGGGACATGAAGCACGTGGACCTGAGTTCTTCATGTCGTGTGTTCACCGAGAGATCCGTTATAAATATAAATACATTTTTTATTTAAATTCATGCAGACAGCGGCGGAATTTAACTCGACTGACGCCGCTTATTAAACGTTATTACTGTAACGGTGTTACATTGTAACATTCAACTACAGCAAAAACAGATTAAAAAAAAACTAACAAAATAAGTAACAATTTGATGTTACAGTTTAAATTTGTAACATTTTATTGTTTCTTTGTTACGTTGGAACAACATGCAGAGTCGTTGTAACTAAACTGAAGCCCCTGTAGCAATAATACTTTGTAACATCATCTACACAATAAAGTGTAAAAACATCAAAATGTGTTACATTTACACCAAACTTTTACGTTGTGCTAACGTGTGGTGTGATTGTAAACTAAATCCTCTTATAATGACTGAAGCTGATTTATTGTAACTTGTACTTTTTAACATCGAATACGAAAAAAAAAAAGTTAAAAACATAAAGAACATCAAACAAGTAACGATTGGCTGTTACAGTGCTCCAGTCATGGCCATTATTGAAAGGAAGTCAACATTGTCAGTGTGACATTGTAATAACAGCAAAAATAAAACGACAAAAAATGTAATGTTCTAGTTGTAGTAGATGTAGTCAAGTAGATGTGCATTGTAACAATGCTGTAACTCATCAGAAGCAACCTGATACTGTGTTATTACAATGTTATAACATCAAATTATTACTTGCTATCCTGTGCCCGCAAATAAACGCAAAAAGCTTCCGGACTTTGAAAACGATTATAATCGGAGATGAGTGAGCGACTGGAGGTCTGGATCCTCTTACCACCAACACAGGCATGTGCCAACAGGATTTTGACGTGCACATATATAATTGACAAACGCGGCGAATCCTTTTCTCTGACTGTATCTCTTCTGTTTCCCACAGGACGGCTTAATTCCACCGTTCCCGGAGGCCTACGAGCCGGAACCGCTGGGCAAATACGGCACGCTGGACGTGGCCTTCGAGTACGACCCGGGCGAGCAGCGTCTGGCGGTGACAGTGACGGCCGCTACGGACATCCCCACGCTGAGGAGCACGGGGAACATCTCCTGGCAGGTTCACCTGGTCCTGCTGCCCACCAAGAAGCAAAGAGCCAAGACTGGCGTGCAGAAGGGGCCGTGCCCGGTGTTCACCGAGACCTTCCGCTTCTCCAGTGTGGAGCAGGAAGCCCTCGGCAACTACGCGGTGCGCTTTCGTCTCTACAGCGTGCGGCACATGAAGAAGGAGAAGGTTCTGGGGGAGAAGGTCTTCTACCTGACCAAGCTCAACCTGCAGAGCAAGCTGGCGCTGCCCGTGACTTTGGAACCGGGCACATCAGTTCCTGTAAGTGGTGCCAGTCCATTCTTCAATTTGTATAAAAATATAAAGCGCCTTACAAATCTAATACATTATTATTATTATTACTTGTTTTACGATGTTTTTGTTTCATTTTTTGAACAGTTAAATCATACCAAGTACTTGAGTGCACTTTAGGAAGTTGTGTAAATATTGTAACTATTTTTTGTACTTTAAATGTTTTCGGCAACTTTGTGCATGTACTGAGTATCAAACATGTGAGCAACTTTTAAATTCACGCAGTTCCAATAAATTCACGCAATCAATAAAGTACAAGTACTAATACAAGTACACATGCTCAGTGTTTCAATGTCTAATGATTTTATTTCAGTTTCTTTATGCATTCGTTATACTACGTAATATTTTAAGAATCAATTGTATTATACATACAAATATTCCTACAGTGTACTCAAGTACTTTACATCTCTGTACCAGAGTTCCTTTTCCATTTGGTGTAGTATGTTTGGGCAGGTAAGAATCGCACACAATTTGAATACACGCCTGGTTTCTCAGAGAGTCTTACTTAGTGCCAAATAAGGTGAGGAACAAAACTAAATTGTAATTTTGTCCCAATAAATTCATGCAATCAATAAAGTACAAGTACTAATACAAGTACAAGTACTGTGCTCAATGTTTCAATGTCTAAAGATATTTTTTTCAGTTTCTTTACGCGTTCGTCGTACTTAGGTTTTTAGAATCAATAGTATAATGCTTATGTATATAGATTGTTTATTCACAAAATGTACAAAAATTCTTACAGTGTACTCAAGTACTTTACACCTCAGTACCAGAGTTCCTTTTCCAATTGGTGTAGTATGTTTGGGCAAGTAAGAATCGGACACAATTTGAATACACGCCTGGGTTCTCAGAGAGTCTTACTTTGTGCCAAATTAGAAAACAAAACGTAAATTGTCGTTTTCACTCAATCTTTTTCATCTATAGCAGTTTGAGAAGATATCTTTCTAATCTTTTCTAATCATTTCTTCTTCTAATCGGAGTGTTTGTTTCTCTTAATCAGGCATTTTGAATTGAATTGAATTGAAATTGAATTGAAAATCCTTTATTAGTCCCACAGCGGGGAAATTTCACGTCACAACAGCAACAACAAATCCAAACAAATAAATAAACAAACATCACCATAACGCACTGCACACATCATAATAAACAAACAAACACAGACCATTAATGAACAAGTAGCGCTGCCCGTCATAAGCACAGTTCCAGTCACCAGTTTAAATTTAAGTTCAAATTGTAGAGTCTAATCGCAGCAGGTAGGAAAGATCTGCGATATAGTTTTGCGAATAGTTTCCATGTACTTCTGGAAGATTTTGGCTAATCTCGTAGCTTAATGAATGAATCCCAAAACTCTACTGGAAGCAGATATGACCTTTACTGGTGAAATGTGTCTGTGATGCAGGGCTGTGGATCGGTGGTGAGCGTGTCTCGCAGTGCCGGAGCTTTGTCACGTCGATCCATCGGAGATTCCGCCACTCCGGAGCTTCTGCTGGGACTCCTGTACAACTCCACCACCGGACGACTGTCTGCCGAGGTGATCAAGGGCAGCCATTTTAAAAACTCCGCCAGCGATAAACTGCCAGGTGACACTTCGGACCCTCTCTCCGCATTGAATGTTGTTTTATCAGTCGTTGTTCTCATTCTCCGTGTTCTTCCTGGATTTTAACTGCTCTCTTTTCTACCATCACTCTATTTTCTGTCATGTTCTTGTTTCTGTCTGTAGTTGGCCTGTTTTGTTGTATAAAACACTTCATTAGTGGGCAACTGTATATCATGAGAGGTAAGTTATGTCAACGGTTCAGCAGTTCAGCTTTTGATTCGGTTCTGAATCTCAAACTGGTTTTGGTATTCGGAATAGCACTGATTCTATGAATTTTCGTACTTATTTCAAAGGTTGCCAAACAAGCTGCATTTACACTGGCAGATCCTGATCAGACTTTTTCTCTGACCTTAAAAAAGTTACAGAAATTATACAAGAAAATTATTTTAAAGCTTACGAATACGGTTAATTCAATTAAAAAATTGTCTGAAGGTTATAAATAGCTCTCAAAGGTCACGCGACCGCGCGGTGACCAGGTGTCAGAACGAACTCAATACCGACGAGTAAAAAGAAATAGATTCTTCTTGGTTTTTGAATCATTGGTAGCTTACACAATTTATTTAATTATACTACACTATTACAAAAACATTTCAGAGATGGCACTTCAGTTTAAAGACAAACAGATCCAACCTACTTTGCATTTCTACTTATTCCTCTGCCTGTTTTTTTAATAGAGTCATTTATAAGATTTAATCTGACTTAAACCCCATGCGTTCAAATGCTTTCCTGTTGATGAAACTGAGAAAATGCATCATTCTCAGGAAATGAAATTGTTGGAATGAAAAATTGGCACAAATAAAATGAAGAAAAGCATTTGTTTGGCTGCATTTATAATGG
>MU204386.1:1617588-1647937 GCA_017309775.1 Paedocypris sp. Pulau Singkep
CGTTCAAATGCTTTCCTGTTGATGAAACTGAGAAAATGCATCATTCTCAGGAAATGAAATTGTTGGAATGAAAAATTGGCACAAATAAAATGAAGAAAAGCATTTGTTTGGCTGCATTTATAATGGCGTCTGTAAAGTCACGTGATCGTTCGGCTTATTCTCGCGTCTAATTTTAAAGTTGCGTGATTGCGCGACAATAATCTCTATCCGGGCGACTGTTTTCACAGAAGTCCTTTGAACTTTATTTTAAATCCACTTAATCGTCATTCTGAATTTCAGCTAAAGTGTGGTAGTGCGCGCGCGATCACGTGACTTCAAAAAGGTGAAGGTCACGTGATCACGCGCCACCAAGCTGTCCAAGTGACTTATCGCACAAACATTTTCTTAAATAAATCGCAGCCTCAAACAGTCAAACACACCAATATGCCGAATTATACTCGATTGATCACCCAAACTTCAATCAGCATAGCGATTTGTATACCCGTAAAAACATCAGTTTGTGAATTACCTATACTTAATCAGTTTGTGTAAAATGTGACGTCGTTATGAATGAGTGGATAATAATTGATCTTCACCTTTCCGGCACAGACACGTACGTGAAGCTCACGATGCTGGATTCCAAAGGGAAGGAGATGTCCAAATGTAGAACCTCGGTGTGCCGTGGCCATCCCAACCCAACCTACAAGGAGACGTTCACCTTCCAGGTGGCGCTGTTCCAGCTTTCCGAGGTCACCCTCCAGGTGTCCGTGTACAGCCGACGCAGCAGCTTCAAGAGGAGGGAGCGTGTGGGCTGGGTCGCCCTGGGCCTCAACAGCACCACAGAGGAGCAAGAAGAGCACTGGGTCCAGATGAAGGACACGGAGGGTCAGCAGATCTGCCAGTGGCACACGCTCCTCAATCCCTGAGCGAGAAGCTGCTGTAGAGCATCTGTGACTCCAACGAGTCTTACTGAAAGATCAAACCATTCTTAAGGGTGGCTGGGAAGACTCGGAGACTTTTCACAAAATATGCATCTGTGACTTCAACGAGTCTTACTGCAAGATCAAACCATTCTTAAGGGTGGCTGGGAAGACTCGGAGACTTTTCACAAAATATGCATCTGTGACTCCAACGAGTCTTACTGCAAGATCAAACCATCCTTAAGCACGAATTAAGGTGGCTGGGAAGACTGGGAGACTTTTCACAAAATATGCACTTGAAATTTTGTACACGTACCACGTTTTATAATCCGATTTATCATTCAAAACCGATTTGCGGAACTATTTTTACGTAACTGTCATTTATACGTTTGGCTGTCTCATTATGCAAAGCAACGTACATTTGCGTGGGATTAGAACCCATGGCATTCCGTGTTGCCAACTACACTGCACTGATTGGGCCACGACCGTTTTTTTCAGGGCTGCATGACTTTAACCAAAAAGAAAACTAGCTTAATTGCAATTATCGCCTCAAATATCGCAATATAACGTTTTGTTCGTTTTTAGGGACGTTTAACGCTTATTCCTTAGTTGGCTCAGTTTCATACCGATTTGACCACGTATCTGAACAATAACATTTTATTGTCCTTATGGAAAATGTTACAGTGTGCTCAATAAAAGCTATAGCGTAGAAAACCGGGATTCCCATCTGGTTAAAAATGTGACCAAATTTGACCAGCGGTGAAAATAACTGCACATTAACTACAATTAGGATCTTTGAGCTAGAGTGTAGACAACAATGGCTAGAAAAACAAAAAAACTGTCTTCCTGATAGAAAAGAGAATAGACTTTAAACGATGGCTTATTACGACTGTTTGTAGAAAAGAGAACTAAAAAGATAGCTTCAAAATATTCTATTTTGTTAGAATATCTGTTTCTATTTTCCCAACAAAAAAGACTTTGTAATGAATGCTGAATCAGACTAGCATTGGTTTGAGTCAGAGGCGTTTGGAGATGATTTAATCTCGTTATTCAGATATTTACATAACATAGAGTCATACGGATGAGTGCGTTTGACGGGGTTTGGTTGGGTATGACTGTAAAATCCTCATAATTATGGGACTGAACATGACACGTGGTGATTAATAACTATTCGTTGCTTTGTACTCGCGTTCTTGAGGTTTTGAATTTGTACTAAAGTAAAAATATGCACGGCATGTTTGGAGCGTTTCCTTTACAGGACGTCAAACACACAGGGCTATTACACGGCGACTTACTGTAACACACCAGCACAATCTTTAATACAAACCCAAGCGGCTGGATGTCAAACAGAGCTGCGGGTTTCTGTACCAACACTGACTGTTTTTAACTGGTTGATCTGTAAAGAAACATGTCATACAGTTTAAGCGCGTATGTCTAGTCTAATGGTGAAAAAACCCTCCAATAAAACTGTTCATAAATTCCGACTTTGTTGCAGATTGCTTCGTCCAATCATTTCTAAAGGCTTTTAATTGAAATTTTTTTAACAATGTTGCATCTTCAGTACAAACACGATGTGTTTATAAAAAAAAGAGAAAAGCAGCAGATCCATAATGTGAAAAAATACTTTTATTACCAAAAGTGGCTTTTATAACACTGTTTGCAAACACTTTAAAAATAAAGAACAAAAAAAGACCAGCATGACTCAATTGCATAAACGCCAAAGAAGCTATTGTCCACACGCGAAACATTTTAAATAAACACAAAACGTGAAAAACAAGTTAATCTGGTAAGTGTAAAGTTGCAAATTTGCAATACTTGTAACGATTCTATGTCATTCGGAACGACACTCCCGACATATTTCAATCGTAACAATATGACAAACCACTTGCCGTGGAATTTACAACGAAATGTGCAGTGGCTCCTCCCACTGATACTGATTGGCCGGTTCTGTGAGTTATGAATTTCACTTGTGATATTAATTTGCGTTTTTTGAGAGCTTTTTTAAAATTCCGAGTGTCGTTCCATGTAGAAAACGTGGCGTCACGTTACTTGGAGATCAGAAAATTGTCAGAATTCTGTGACGTCCATCATTGACTTAAAAACGACAAATGTTTGAACCACAATCACATTCAAGTTTCCTTTGCAAAAGTCTGTGTGCAGAGATAAAAACCAAACTTGGCCTAGCTTGTTCAAACAGATCCATCAGAAGTTTTTTTTAAAAAGCAATGTTTACTCATCAAAACCGCATTATCAATCATTAATCGCCTGGAGAATCATTCAATGCAAATATAAAGCGGTTTTCAACGGAAAGCATTTAAACATTCATGCACAAAGCCAAACGTCTCTGTGTTGTAAACCACATGCCAAGGACAATTTACATAGAACTGTTAAAAATGTGCAAAAATCGTGTAAAAAAAAAACAAAAGCCTTTTGTTTTACTGGTTTAACACAATTGTGCAAAATTTCCAGTCAAGACTCAGCACACACCCAGCGATTTGATTGGACGGCGTCTTTGCGTAACAAACCACCATGGTGACAAAAATGCAGGCGTGAAAAGCGCAACCAATGGCTGACGATTCTGAAACGTCGTTGGCTGAATCCTTTGCTTTGTTCGTTCAAGTTCATTTATTAACATAAGATTCGTTGTGTGGCGTTTCAGCGTCGCCAGTTTGAAAATGTTCTTTTAATGCGGTCAGGATGGAGGAAACGAACAATAACGTTCAGACACAGTATGTACAAAAAAAAAAAACAATCGCATTTGAAAAACATTACAAGTAAATACTGTTACAAAAAAACAACAAATTCTTTAACGAATATACAAGTGTCTATAAAACAAAGTATATATACATATATTAAATATGCACAGATTCAAATTAATGAACATTTCTGCTACTGAAATTAAACACTGAACTGAACCTACTTCATCTTTCACAGAGTTTGGCACTTTTATCTAAAGCGACTTGGGCCACAGTAGTTGAATTCCCCCAGACTCAAACCCTAAACCTCGCCGTCGCAAACACCAGCTCATCTAATATAGGGATGCAACAATTAATCGATTTCACTATTAACCGCACTTTAATTTGTCGCGGTGAATTAATCGTAAAGGCTTCTCAACACCGCGTTTCTGTTGAACTATGGCTGAGGCATCTAGCAGAGAAACTCTTCTCGCCTTTCACTAAACTTGTTCTATTTAAAACGGAGATACTTAATATGAATTGAGATATTAATAATGAAGATATGTTAATACGAAGCAAAGTTTTAATTTAGACGGATGCTATTCTTTATTATTTTTATTTATTTATTTATTTATTTATTAATTATTCTGTTACTTATTTTCAGTGTAAAATCATTATTTGTTTAAAACAAACTTTTTTCACCTATTATTTAAAGTTAACTTTCTTAACCAATAGCGTTTTGAAATTAATTAATGCATAATAATGCATTATAATCATCGTAATAACCGTGAAACCATGATTATTCTTCAGACTATAATCGTACAACCAAAATCCATAATAGTTGCATCCCTAATCTAATAGAGCTACAGAAAAAACAACTTGACTTGAATAATCCACAGTCGTACCGCAAAGACAGAAACTCAGGGAGGCTCGAATCTCTAAAACCGTCGCAAACTTGATCACGACCTCCTGACCTACTAACTTCACCTTTGACCTTGTGCATTCAATACTCCGCAAATACACAAAATCTATTTACACGTGGAACTAAAATGATTTCTAACCTGTGACTGATGCTCCTATGAATCCATCAGGAACGCTCAGAAATCTATTTCTGGACTGCTTTTCCTGTTCTAGGGTCTTTTTCATCTGTCCGGATCCATTTCCGTGTAAACATGCGTCCTGACTTTTTAAAAATGCATTAAAACCGACAAAGCCTTTGTTGCTCCGAGCTTCTCTACCAGTAATAAAATAAAGCACTGGTTTGTGGCCTCCGTGATCCACTGGGATAAAAACAGAACATTCCGTCACCGCTGAGACAGTGTCTTGGAGCTTCGGGCATGTGAGGAAGTGGGTTTCATTTCCTCTGCCAGCGCTCACATCCTTATCTCGGTGTCAGACCGGCGTCTGGACCCTGACCATCTACCTGACCATCTGTCAACTCTCAGGACTAGTGAAACGACATGCGGCTTAATCAGTGAAGAACCTTCCGGAGAACCCGCCGGCCTCCTCGGCCTTCCAGCAGTCCAGCCCGACCTCGGCGAGATCCAGACCCGCTTCAGCCGATGCTCTTTCGTTTCCCCGAGGCTGAATCTTCCGGAACCTTGGAGACGGAGAACCTGGTGCTGGCTGGCCTCGGATCAGGGCTGAAGAAGACGGATGGATGTGATGGCTTTGAGTCCCAGCCGTCTTGCTTCTCGGCCTTCTTAATCCGACCTCTGAGGAGTTTGGTGGCTCCGTGATATTCCTTGGGTGCTTTCAGTCCCTGGTGGGTTTTCCCGACCCCGCCGGAGTCCTGAGAGGCGAGCGTGCACATGTTGGCGCTGACGCTGAAGCGGCGTTTCAGGCGAGGAGACCGGTCCATGGGGATGAGCAGGCCGTCCAGAAGGTCACTGCAGCTCTTGGACCGGGCCAGTTCCTCGTCCTGCTTGCTCTGCTTCTTCCTCTCGTCGGTCCCGATAGCTCGGATGATGTCGCTGTAGTCCTCCACCTTCTCGGACATGAACTCGAAGATGTCGATGACGCCGGAGAGCGGTTTAGGCTTCAGAGGCTTTTTCACTTCTCGGTTCTCCGGGACGTCATCCAGCGGGAGCTTTTGACGCCTGAGACGCCTTTTCTTCAGGACTTTGTGAGCTTTGACCACCATGTGGACGTTCCAGCTGAAGAACAGTGACAACCAGGCGAGACCGAGACAGATCCAAAGCTGCACGAAGAACCGGTAGAGAGTCGGGTAATCGATTTCTGGATTCACACCTGCAAAGACAGAGTATTTAGTGAGATCGCTTTAGTGTTTTTTTTTTTTCAGTAAGATCGCTTTTACTGTTTAAAATCGAGTACTTCCTGTACAGGGTTCCTACGCTTTCTAAAAGATAAAATTCAAGCACTTTCAAGGTCTGAAAGGACGTTTTTCCAGCACCATGCAGTTGTGGTAAAATGTATATTTAAAGCCTAAATCAAAATTAAACATTTAGGGAAACTTTTCTCTAAAGGTATAGTTCAATAAAACATCTCGTTTTAGCGTTTACTAAGTTTAACAGAAAGCTGTAGACATCCGTAGTAGAACCGCTGCAGAACTTTCCTTGTTCAAAGTATAAACACGGATATATAATCAAGTCTATTTTTAAATAGGTATTAAAAAAAAACAAGTATATTTTTTAGATTTTTTATATAAAATAAAAGTTTAAATACCACAACACGGCTGTTTTCATTGGTACCAGTTAAAATGTTAAATCACTTTCGTCTTTTGGTTGGAGACTACTGCGTTAATGCATTCTTTTTTATGTGCATTGGTATGGATAAAACTGAGGAAATAGTTTGTGTCGCCACTTCACGTCTGAATCTGAACACATCTCAAGTTGGTTGAAGTTTAGTATTATAATTTAGTATTGTCCAGATTCTATTGTGTAATTACATTGTGTAATTACAGTTTAACACCCAAGCATTTTCAAGGCCTTGAAAACACATTATTGAAATTCAAGCAATGTCAAGGATTTCAAGCGCCCGTAGTGCACAAATATGCTCAAACACACATTTAAATCACACAAAGCAAACAAACCCAAACACAGAGAGTTCAGATGTACTTGTTGCACAATCATGAAGTGATCACAGTCTCCGCCCCTTTTTAATCAGCAGCGCACAGACCAATGATGTCACGTTTCTGCGGCGTCTGGTTTGATGAATATGAATGAGTCAGGTTGTTTGGCATCAGTGTGTACGTTACAATCTGTACAATGTGTTATATGCTTATAAGTAAACACATTTGAAAGTTATAATTTGTTTTATTGGGACTTGATTTAACTCTATAATCTGGCTTCATCGGTACTTGCTGCTGAAAACACAACTATGTCATCCCTAGTTCTTCAAGGAGGAATAAATTGCGGCAAACTGCTTCATGCATTTGGTCAATCTTGATGCATTACACCAAGTGGAAGCGTTTTCCAACAGCCGGTGTTTACACGCCGCCACAATAACAGGAAGCAATGCATCAAGCTGCCGAAGGTGGAATCACACGAACGGCCAAACAAGACGTCTCCATCGTTCAGTCTAGTGCAGTAGTTCCCAAAGTGGGGGGGGGGGCATCAGAAAAAGCTAAAGGAAGTAGAGTTTCTAGATTTGGGATGGGAAGTTTGATTTGTTTTAACTGACGTGGTGGGATGCGATAAAGTGAACGATTCATTTCGAGTCATTCGATCATTTTTGACTGAATGCGGCGCTGTCCGTTTGAACAAATTGCGAATTATTCGAATGAAACAGCTGTTACGTGACAAACAAATCGTTCGCTGAGGAGACTCGTTAATCCCGAGTCATGTTCATTTCAAACGACTCATTCACGAACCGATTCCTTTGTAAGGCTGCTTTCACATCTGCCACGTTTAGTTCGATTGAATCGCACCAGAGTTTGTTTCACCGTTTGGTACGATTCGTCTGGGCAGGTGTGAAGCGGCAATCGAACTCGGAGCCGCACCAAAAGCGGGCCAAACTAGCGCACCGAGACCACTTGAAGAGGTGCTTCCTATATCTTGGTAATAATATATTGGTTTTTGTTGCATTTTGGTTCGGTTTGGATGAGAGCAATGAGTGTTAAATGAGCTTAAATGAGCCTAAAATGGAAGAGAACAGCCACTAAAGTCGAACAAACTCAAAAGGTAAATACAGAAAATATGACGAAGCATAGCACTGTAAGACCAATGTGTGTCCTGTGCCTTAAAACGCTGGCACCCACAAAATTAGGAAGACGCAATCAAGACACATTTCGAGCGATGCAGGTGTTTTTATTTACTGCAAGTTGTTCAGATTTAAAAAAAGAATTATTTAATTTATATGTGTAGTGGTGAAATTATTTGGTAGTCTGAGGTGAATTGATTTTCTGTGTGTGTGTGTGGGTTGGGGGTGTTGGGGGGGGGGCGAGATTTTCCTATAGGTTGAAAGGGGGGTGCGAACAAAAAAGTTTGAGAAGCACTGGTCTAGCGACACGTTAAAGGACGAGAAAAGACACGTGAAAAGACGAGAAAAGGTCGTCACCTGCAACGTAGTCCCCGAATCCCACTGTGGTCATGGTGGTGAAGGAGAAGTAAAGACCTTCTAAATACGTCCAGTTCTCCAGGGCCATGAACACAAAGGATGGGATGATCAGGTGGACCAGGAAGCCCCACAACAGAAACACAGCTGTGCAGATGAACTGGACTTTTCTCTGGAGCGTGTGGACGAAGCAGAGGTTTTGCTTTCACGATCTGAAGCACGAGCACGTGGTGTAGTGACGCTCTTACCACGGTGAGACCCCGGTGGAGCAGCACCTGACTCAGCCTCTTCGCCCGGCCGCCGAAGAATGTGCCCAGCTCGCTGATCCAAGTGAGGCAGAGAGGAATGCCACACAACCCGTACAGAATGCAGAACACACGGCCTCCGGCTGTTTTTGGAGCCACGTTGCCATAACCTGAAATCAGAATTGGGAAAAAAAACAGCTTTGAATGTGAGCTGACATGGCAGTGCTTTTTCCGAGTTTACTCGTCTGTGGCAGAAGTTAAAAGGTCTTTAAAGGTTCAGTAAACTTTCAGAATACTGGAGCTGAGCCAATCCATGTGGTCGTCTTTACTTATTAACTAAATACCGTATTTTTCGGACTGTACTGCGCACTACTAATACATCTGTCCTGATATATTTTTTCACACAAGGAACATTTTTATAATGTAAAGGGCACTGTTGTTTGTTACAATTTTTTACAGGAATTTAAGTGAGCCTTTTAGTCTGAAAAATACGATAAGTGTAACTAGTACATATCACATGAGTTGCGAATAACGGATTGCAACAGTTTATCAAACTGAAATGTCACTGTGATTGTGCTGCAACTATAAAAATAAAATGCATTTAACTTTGAAAAACTTACATTTGACATTTGCTGTGTTTACCAAAATAAGTTTTGCTCGCTTTCTCTTATTACCCAAATTACTTTTCAGGATGCTTTAACTGGCTTAAAAGTCAAGATCAGTGTCATAAATGTGTCGTGATCCATAAGACTAAAGGGGAAAACAACAGAGCAAAAAAAAAAAAAAAAACAGGCAATAATAATAACAATCCAAAAACCAGGCAGAATTACTTTTAAGGCCCAAAAACCAGAACGCAAAAATCACAGAACCATGAAAAGTTTTGTCTTTAAGACCCCTTCATTCTGGTTATTGAGTCTCCATGACGTGACACACTCTGACGCAGCAAAGGCTTATGGGGAATGGAGTCCCATTACCAATCCAGGACTTGAAAGGGATTTGATTGAAGGTTTCAGACCGTTGGAAGAACCGGCAGCTTTACCTATTGTGGTGATGACAGTGGCGGCGAAAATAACGGCATTTTCCCAGTTCCAGTTGTTGAACTGCTTTTCTCCGGTTATGGTCACTCCTCGTCCAGCCGCCTGAGCCACAGCCTGAGGAAAACACACACACTTTGAGTCCCTTTTTCTGTATTTTGTCCTTTAATGTATTTTTATCCTTTATATTTTATCTCATCGATTTGTTATTGTAATGTATTACTTTTATCTCTTATCAATTGTATTTGTAGTGTTACCCCACACTATGTTTATACGGCAGACGATTGTAATATACATTTCACTTCACGTTGTTGCGCAAACTAATTGTGTGTGTGACAAAGAAAATTTGAATTTGAGACTTTATTACACATAAACCCAATCCAGAGTGTGGCAAGCACGGCGACACGTGATGCTGCCATCAACAAAACGCAAACATTTTCTGCAATTGTTGCTCGGGGGAAATCGGCATCAACAAAAAACAAAAGACTGGAATTATATAAAACTATTTTATGAGAATGGCAGAGCAGAAGAGGTTTTTTTCCACTGCTCTTAGTCATTTTGCTAATACAGTACTCATATTATACATTTGTCTGGTTGTTACTCATCAGGGATTACTTGTACTTTACATAAGATGATGAACGCTTAGTGATGTTATTGATCTGTAAAGCTGCTTCGTTGTGCTCGGTGAGCGTTCACACCGTCTTGTTTTCCTCCGATGGAAAACAAAAAAACAGCCTTTGTGCCTCAAGTAACAGCAGGAAATGAGGAAGAGTGCTGAAGGATATCGGCCTCTTCTTCACGCGTCCACGTCAGACTCGCCATTGCCTCGTAAACAGTAAACACGACTATTTAGACAGCAAAATTAACTTCAAACCAAACAAACACACCCAACCCCAATCGCACAGGAACGCACAGAACTTTCCGGGCCTTTAACGGGTATGATGGTGAGACGCTCGCTGTTTGATTACATAACACGGTCATTTGCATTTCTACTGTAGTTCATTTGAATCTGAAAAAACAAATGCATTATGCACACATGTGGAATGAAAACCAGAGGAACCGGTCCGAGTTGCATTGTACATCACTGCCACTTCACAACAATGACCGTGTTACTTTGTAGTATTTTCACTAAATAACTTCATTCAACACAACTAGTTACATGTAATAACACCCAGCGTCATATTTCTGACACATTGAATAACAAGGTGGGCCTGTTTTGTCCAATCGTGAGAAAAAGACAATGTTGTGTAGGACTAAACAAAAATAAAAATATAGCGAAATCCCTGTTGCTGTTGGATATTTGTGTGTTATTATTTTGTGTGTTTTCATTTGATTTAAACGATTTTGCATTCATTTGGCTCTGTGCGCTTTGTTAGGCAATGGATAGCCGTAGGTGCTTTAAAACGACAGAAGTTACAACAGAAGTCAGTGTTTACGTCACGTCGATCTTCCTCACCCTCTTCCTCCTCCTCTTCACCGTGACCGTGACATGCTCACACATGCCAAATACTTAGATTTGGAACTTTAAACAGTCCCCGTTTCCGTTCAACAGTTTAAATGCGCCTATGAAACGTCACGCTCGATCATAAGATGCGCGTTTTGATTATTATAATAATAATAATCATAATAATAATGCTGAAATTCGTGTTGTCCGCGCCGTTTCTGTATGTTATTTTTTTGAATGAGAGGAACGACTACGATTCAATTAGACTTGTGGGAAAACTGTCATGAGAGGAAAAAAATGGAAGTAAAAGTGCTTTGTTGTCACGCTCAACAAAAAGCACGTGCGGTCGCGATCGAGTTGTAGCGCGTGAACTGCGAATGGAAACGCCGCCGAGCTTTTAACACAAAGCGCCCATTGATTCTTAAGTTTCTTTTACGCCGTGTTTCCTACGACAAATTGACTTGGAAAGAAGACTTTTAAGAAGTTGTCTGACCTATCGTGTTGGGAGCAGACCCACTCCAAACTTTCCATTCGAACAACGAACACACACACACATACATTTTACGACCCTAAAGAATTTGAACAAACTACACGAACGGAAAAGTATTAGGAACTCCGCGCACCTCGATGATTTTCTCCAGGTCGTCCTGCTTCAAACACGGGTACTTCTGTAGGATACTGGCGGTCTGCCTTTTATACTCGTCCACGGCTGATTTCAAATTCGGCTCTTCGAGAATCTGGAAGATCGCGGCTCCGATGGACAAGTAGAAGATGATGACTGAGGTCAGAATGGGACCTTTGTCTGCCATAATACCGGAGAACGGCCGTCTGCGTCCCGCTGCACGGAGGGAGAAGGTTGGGGAAAGTTGGTGGAGATACGTGTATCATTGTGTCTTGAGTTTAATGATGGGTGAGGAGGAGGAAGTGGAACCTCGGCCACGCCTGTAGGTGTGAGCGCGCGCCACTTTAGCGGGAAACTTGCTAGAGGGCCTACATTTAGTTTCACAATATTTTGTGTCTTTTTTTTTTGTCTTTTGGGCATTACGTAAATATATATATTTCGGCTGAAGATTATCCGGGCTGTGGTGTGAAAGTTAGTTGTTGTTGTTGTTGTTGTTGTTGTTGTTGTTGTTGTTGTTGAGAAATGTGCAGAGAAATATAAACACAGCGTATTACCAGACAATAAATTGTTCGATGTGTTTTAATTGGTTTTAACAAAATTAGATTTTGATCTGTGAAATTAGTTTATAAACATTTATGTGAACGCATACAGTACACACACATATCACGTTTATAAACAAATACTGTTAATATTCATGTATATGTACAATTCTGTAAATTGGGACTCAACTATTTTATACCATTAGGATTATTCCCAATAAAGCGGCTGCCCCGTTTATATATGTAATATAATATATATAACTCAAAGCTACTCATATATAATTACTGTGAAATATGTAGTCACTCAAGATCTGTGAAAAGAGTTCATAAGTTTATCTGAGTTTATTTCCATTCAAATGCCCGTTACACGTTTTCCTTCTAACAGAATTTGCAACAAAAGCCGACCAGTTCTGCCCTTCCACCTGGAGAAACCTATTAAAAGTTTATGTTCGTTCACAATATCCTGTGACCTTTAAATAGAAAACACACAGGCCTGTAAAAACTGAAAGTCGGGTTCCCAAATCCCAAACAGGAACTCACGGCTACAACAAAGTGGATATCCTCGCCTGTTTTATAATGGAACGGGAAAGCTGTGATGGCACGTTTTTCTTTTTTTTCTCCAAGCTCTCTGTGTGTTTTGTTGATTAAAGTGACCCGTGATCTAAACACGGCCGTACCCATCAGGAAACCAGTGTTCACCTATTTTCTTCTACTTTACCATTTCTGGGTCACGGGGAGCTTGAGCCCAGCAACTCTGAAGTATGAACACATGATGTGTTGCTGGCCAACCAATATTTTTTTATTTCTCTTGCAGATACTATTATCTGGTTTTTACTCCGGCAGCACGGTTTTTGTTGTTTTATGTTGCTGCGGAAACACAGAAACGTCACACATTAATGGAAAGTCTCATTCATTCATTCATACATACCGTCATTCTCTCTGACACGCACACACAAACACACACACACACACACACACACACACACACACACACACTTTCACACACTTTTACACTACACGATTTTCCAGATTCTAATATCCTATAAGATGATTTGTTCTGAAATAAAAGACTTTTCCCATTTCTAAACACATTTACGTTGTTTAACAAATCGTGCTGAACATGACAACAAAACATTTCCTAGTTTTAGGCTTTTTATTAACAAAAATTAAACTAACTGTATTACTCATTGATGGTATTTAGAATAGAAAAGAATACTTTTATTGTCATCGTATCACACGGTTACAATGAAATTTCTATTGCTACTCCATTTGGTGCAAAAAAAAAAAAGATATGATGACAGAGTAAAATATACACCCGAAATTGACCAATATAAATAACTACAAGTATATTAAAATATGGTACAAAATATAAAAGGCAAGAAAAAGTCTAAACATAACACAACATGGTAGTTCATTAATATAAATGAAAAAAACTAAATGATTAAGATACTTCAACAAACCTTAAACCAGTAATTTGTTTAAGAGTTGTTATACATATTAACATGCATACACATCTCATACGAGTAATACACTCAGAATAATTTAATAAAAAATTAACTGTAATGCACAAATAATATAGTTTCTGCCAACCCTCCAGTCCGAGAGGTGGCGACAGATGACGGCGGCAGCCTGCCGAGGAAATGCGAAGAAGCCGGAAACATTTCGCGAAGCAAACAGCGCTGCTGCTAAGCGAAGCGCGAGTAGAAGCATAAAGGACGCCGCGTTAAAGCAGAATTCCTCAGAGTTTCTGTTTGCTTTCCGTTACAAAGCGCACGAAACCGAGTTATTAGCGCTGCTGTTTCCGCCAACAGCCGCTTCGTCCGCAACCGGCTTTATGTGAGCGGGCGGCTAGGCCTCGTCTGGCCAGCAGCATGCATCCGTCCTGGGGCGCTTTCGGGGGCCCGCAGCCTCCTCAGAACTTCGGTCCTCGTCCGGCGCAGTTCCGGCCATCGCAGCCACCGGGAGCCGGCGCGGGTTTCGGAGGATATGGCCCTCCGCAGTTCCAGTCCTATTCGAATTACACCAGTTTACACGAGCAGCACATGCAGCAGATGCAGCAGTTGCAGCAGCTCCACCAGAAGCAGCTGCAGTCGATGCTGCCTCACGCCGCCGGACCTGGTGCCCCCCCGCCGGCTGCGTTCTGGCAGGCGGCCGCAGCTGGTGCTGGTGCTCCCAACCCACCGGCCAACAACTTTCAGGACGGGGGTCAGAAGCAGTCCACCCCGGCAGACGTGAAGCCTCCACCCCCGGAGACCGGCGCAGCGGCGACCGCGACCCCCGCACTGACTCCGGCGGGCAGCGATGCACCTGCGGCGGCTGACTTTACTGGGATGTCTGCTCAGGTAAAATGATGGAAATGTTGTTGGTTTAAGAGTCACTTTCATCTTTAAAGTGTGAATTGTACAGTTAAAAAAATTGCAATGGTGTTCCAAGTGTAAATACAAACAGATTAGTCGATTTATATTTATGGAGACATTGACAGATCGACATAGAGATTGTTTGATTGCTCGACAAACAGATGGATATAAATGGTATCAATTCCTTTCTTTTTTTTTATTTTATTTTATTTTTTATTTATTTCAGACTCACAAATGGTCCATAACACGAATAACATAAAAAAAACATACAAACAAAGAGAATACACAGAATAGAATCAGGCAGTATGCCATTTCTGAAAAAGAGCTGCTTCTGGGCTTAGACAAGGTCTTTTATAATTTCATTGTCAGAGCTGTCCTTTATATAAATCCACGTTTTGTTTCTTGTTCGCAGAACCAGCAGGAATATTGGTACAAGCAGCATCTTCAGAATTTGCAAAAGTTGAAAAACGAAAAGGCGCTGCAGAGTCAAAGCTCCAACGGGGGTCTGACGTCAGCTCCACCTCCTCTAGCTGAAGCCACTAAGAGCGCTCCTCCACCCCCGCCCCCCAAAGAGGAGGCCCCGCCTCCTCCACCACCTGATGAAGCGAAGGTGGTACAGGCTACGATTAGTATTAAACACCCTTTAGTCTACCATTGAGGAAGCTTACTGTGAATTTGTCCCATTCATACAGTTACGTCACACACACACACACACACACACACACACACACACACACACACACACACACACACACACAGTGGTCAGTTTTAAACTGTCAATCAGGTTCAGTGTCTTGCTCAAAGACAATTTAGTTGTGGAACCTGCCAGTCCAGGATTAGAACCTGTGACTATTTGGTCGCTAATCTAACTACTTAAGCTCATCCATAATAGATAGGGAATGTCTTTACCGTAAACCTTGATGCATTTGATGACAGGCCTGTATGATTGCTGGACAATCACGACAAATCTGACACAAATAAAATCAGTTAAACTTTAAAATTAATCGGTCTTCAACATACACTTTGGGACAAAATTATTAACACTCCTACAAAACAGTCATTGTTTTTAAAAGTATTTCAAAAGTACATAAACAGAGCAAAAATGAACAGTTTTTTTTTGTACAAAAACAACAAAAAAAAAGGCTGTTAATTTTTTTGCTCTGCCCTTTTAAAATCCTTTTAAAGCTGTGACTATTTTGTAGGGGGCTAATAATTCCGTCCTCAACTGTATCTGTTGTCCTCTTATTTAATTAATCGCCCACCTCTGCTCTCCGAGCCTGGAGATTTTGCGTCCAAATGTTGTTTGTGAGTAAAAAGTTCTGATTTTGTTTATTTTTCTCTCCCCAGCCCACCAGCATCACTGACACGGAAGACCCCGCAGAAGTGGCTCGTCTCCAGCAGCTGCAGGTGGCGGCTGCTCAGTGGCAGCAAGTGCAGCATCAAAGAGCCAACTTTCAGTACCAGGCCCTGATGCAGGAACACGCCCAGCTCCAGCAGGTCCTCCAGCAGTACCAGCAGGTCATCCAGCAGCCCGCACATTTGCAGGTATGACACGTGTGGCTTAATCATATCGTACGTCTTGGGGCATTTGTTCATTGGTGTTATTTTCCCTTTCAGACAATGCCTCTGGGAATGCAGTTGCAACACTATGAATTTCAGCAACAACAATTTGCTCCGTTGTTTCAAGAATGGGACCGGCACTTCAATTTGTGGCTGCAGCAGCTCCAGACGTACCCACACAAAGACCAGCTAAATGATTACGAAGCTCAGTGGAGGCAATGGCAGGAGCAAATGAACTCGACTTCTGCACATCTCCAGGAAAGAGTCACTACATTGAGAGCCATGCAGATTCAGTATGGAGGGGCTCCTGCCTTCGGAGGCATGATGGGACCATATGGGCAGCAAAAGCCCCCCATGCCTGAAGGAAACATGCATGCACCTGGGTTCCCTTCAATGACTCCACCCGTTAACTCAAACGTGTCAGGTCCTTTAACACAGGGTCCACCACCATCAGGACCGGGTGTTCCACAGGGACCACCTCCTACAGAACATTTCCCATCATTTGGACCTAATGCTGTTAATGAAACGTTTAAATCCGCTGGACAAGATGTTAGACCACCTGGACCAGGATTTAGACCGCCCGGACCAGGATTTAGACCGTCTGGGCCTGAAGTTAGACCAACTGGACCGGGTGTTAGGCCAACTGGACCGGGTGTTAGGCCAACTGGACCGGGAGTTAGGCCAACTGGACCGGGAGTTAGGCCAACTGGACCTGGAGTTAGGCCAACTGGACCTGGAGTTAGGCCAACTGGACCTGGAGTTAGGCCAACTGGACCTGGAGTTAGGCCAACTGGACCTGGAGTTAGGCCAACTGGACCGGAAATTAGACAACCTGGTCCGGGAGTTAGGGCGGCGGGTCCAGGAGTTAGGCCAACTGGTCCGGAAATTAGACAACCTGGTCCGGGAGTTAGGCCATCTGGTCCGGGAGTTAGGCCAACAGGACCTGAGGCTGGAACACCTGGTCCAGGTGTTAGATCACCTGCGTTGGCGGTTAGACCACCTGGACCGGGAATTAGATCATCAGCTCCTCCTGGACCTCGAGCAAGATTTGATGGGCCCAGGTATTATTTCAAATATTTTGAATGTCTTTTTATCTGATTCATCTGTTCAATAGTTGTTTTCATATAGTGTATGTGAATCCTGCTTTCACACTACATTAAATGTATAATATTTTTGTTTTAGATTTGAAGGTCCCAGAGGACCACGATTTGATCAGCCACCCAGATTTGGTGCACCACCCAGATTTGACAACAGTCAGCGATTTAGCGGAGCTCCCAGAGGCATGCCACCTCGGCCAGATGCTTCAGGGAGATTTGAACCCAGGCCTAGGCAGAGCACACCCTCGAGGTTTGAAAGACCCCCAGCACCTTTTCTGAAGCAAGAACAAGGGCCTCCATCTAATTATGGCAATCAAATAAAACCGCAGCCCGATACGTCACAAGGCGCTTTGACTCATCAAGTTTCAGGAAATAATCAAAAACCAACAGGTCAAGAGAGCCAAATAACGGTCGATTCTAGTAGCACCTTAATGACGGATGACATATTAGATTCAGAGGATGGGTTTTTTGTTCAGAGTGGGCCCATTCCTCAAACTGCCAATAAAGCAATCGGAATTGGAGACGGTTCCAAGCAGGAAAAAGTAACTGAAACTACGGAAAGTGTCCATACAACCGACAAAAACACAGATCACGCACAACCAATGACTGATTCATCTAATCAGTCCAGACTTGATGCTATTAAGCCCCCTCAATTGATGAACCAATCAAATGCCCCACATGTGACCAGAGGGAGGGGAAGGGGCCAAGGGCTAGTTCCTGTTCGTGGAAGGGGTCGTGGACGTGGTCGAGTGAAGTACGTTGGTCAAGTGACTGATCCCAACTTTCAGACAGACGACTTTGAGGAAGTTTCAAATGACCATTCTGTACCAGAAGAGTCCTGGAGAGACTCTTCGTTTGATGGCAGTGGGGATCTTGCTGACCAAGAAGCACCACATGAAATCTGGCAACCAGAGGATGACCAGTTCCAAGAAGAGTACTATGATGCACCTAGAGATCATAGACTTCAATCGGGTCACATGGAACAACCTGAATCCCAGAATCCAGAAGAGCACTACGAAGACGAATCACAGGATTACTGGCCCGAAGAGGATCCATATTGGCCAGACAGGGGACTTTCCATTCGCGGAAGACCACCTTTTAATCCAGATGGCTCAAGAAGACCACCATTTGCACCTCGATTCATGCAACATGGGCCGAGAAGGCCTCCTCCTGGAGGTATGGAGCACAACCAACATGGACCCTTTTTTATGGGTCCTCGTGGGCCAATGGGCCCGCGTTTTAGGCCCCGTGGCCAAGGCCCTTGGGGTCCACCACCTCGTCCTGATTTGAGAGATTTAAGGAGGCCGCCTCCTCCGCATGAAATCTTAGCCATGGAACAAACTGGATACCGAGATGAAAATGAAGAAGAACCTGGGTGGCAAACCTCTCCACGTGGGAGAGGCTCGAGACGTCCTCATCCTCATGAAATGAGACTCAGGGGGAATAGAAGACCAGTCATGAGGCCTCCAATGCAAAGGGGTAGATGGCGTCAACCACCAAACCAAGAAGGATTGTTTGAGGAGGACTACAACTATAATCCCGAGGAAGATCAGTACAGAAGGCCCGGCTACTTTGAAGAATATGACCAAGATCGGGAGTATAGCAGATCCCAAGATCAGTGGGACTCTGATCAACCTGATCGAGACCATCCTGCAGAGCGCAGAAGAGAGGACCGTTGGTTAGAGGGAAGTGGATCACATTCTTATGAAGACGAGAGTGAATATGTGGATGAACACAGAGGGCCTGGGTATCCTGGTCCACCATTTCGAGAACGTGACCGGTTTCACTCTCAGGCTGAATGGGAAAGGCCTCTACGTCCTCCAGAGATACGCTACCCTCCTTTACTGGATGAGTCCGAACGTTATAAAAGGGCTTCAGAGCCACTCGCTGGCCTGCCCCCAGTTCAGACCTCAGACGCCGCAGCTGAATCGTCTTCACCCGGAGCCAACACGTCGGTGCTTGCACTTTCTCAAAGGCAACACGAGATCATCCTCAAAGCGGCACAGGAGTTGAAAATGATACGGTAGACATTCCCGCCAATACTTTTCACAAGTCTTCACCAGTTGAGTCGAGGTCAGTCCTTCAATTCCTGGTGCAATTCTTTACAGAGAGCTTCAGCAAGGCAAGGTGGCTTCGGGAGAGCATCCTAATCCAGAGTCTTCAGGGTTGGCTCCAGAACTTACCAACGCTGTACTTGGATTGGAAATTCCGCCTGAGGTTAAAAGTGCCCTTCAGGTAGGACAACTTGAACCCTTCAACGGGATAGTGCTCTACGCTAGTTGGATGGACTCACACGTTAAATTTGTTTGCTGATGGAGCTGTTGTCATTCCTTAGAACACAAGTTTGTTGTCTGGGCAGACGGTGCCTAGTCGAGCTATGGAGAACCCTGCACCCACTGCGTCCTTTATTGCTAAAACCGTTGACTATGGCCATGGTCGTGGTAAGTTTCTCCTTCACCATGTCCGCATGGGTACATTTGAAAGCACATTTTTTTTTATGAAATTCATTACTTTTTTGGTAATCTGTATATCCATATTTTTAATGTTATTAAATGAGGGAAATGCAGTTAAGAATATGGACTTTTGTATAGAAACTGGATCTAAAGATCTAAAGTTATTAAATCAAATTGGTGCAGTTGTGTTCCGGTGGTTGAGAGTTGGACCTGCAACCCAAGTGATGCAGGTTCGAATCCCTGTTACCAAACAGTTGTTTCACAATTTGAGTGTTCTTGAGAAAGAATTCTACAAATTCTTTTAACTCTTCTACAAAATGTTTACAATGTTTTTTACCTTGGAGATAAGATGGATTAATCCGCCAACAGAGAGACAAGTGCGTGTGTGAAACAATGTCTTTTTTCTGTTCTTTTTTTTTTTTGTGAATAATTTCAACAGTGCCGTTTTCGTTTTCACTCAGAGTGTTTTAGCCATACTTTCCTCAAGTTCAGTCTAAAAACCTAAGAGGTCTGTTTCGTTCTCAATTTCAGTTCTCTGCTCATAGCTCTCAGTCTCGCGTGTCAAGGTTGCTCCGTATCTGGTCAAATGCTTTATTTTGCTGTTCAGATGGAGCTGGAGGTGCCACTGTCGAGAGGATTTCTTATGGAGAGAGAATAACGTTGAGGCCCGCGCCGCCCGAGAGACATTACGAAAAAGGCAAGTCGATGTGAAAGAACAATGCTGCTCTGTTTTTCCCAAACTAACTCCAATCAACATCATCTCTTCATCAGAGCTGCTCGGGCACCGTGACCCCTATTATGACAGAAGAGGTGATCCGTTTGGTGGTCCCCGAGACTTCGACCGAGACTGGGAGAGAGACTCATACCGGGAAAAGCCTCCAATGGATTATGAGAGGGACCGATTCGAGCGAGACCTTTATCTCCGAGACGAACGGTACGCTTCACTGAAAAGAGTAAAGAATCACAGATGACGTCGAGGAGAGGGGAAAAAAGCCTATATTTTTTATATTAATACTAATTGCTAAAAAAAATTAAATTTAATTTACTTTTAATTTACTACAACTGACTTTCTTGGCGTCAATGTTACATGTATTCCAAGAATGAAACTGAAGTTCTTCTGCCACTTCCACACACTGATATGACAATATGGATGTTTTTCGGTCCTACTGCCTATATTTAAGTTTTATATATCTATCTAAACTTTTTAGATCTCCACATGCGTTTCGTCCTGGTCACCGAGAGCGAGAACATCCCAACCGACAAAGCAGAGAGAGAGAGGTTTATAACCGCCCCGGCTATGACAGGTCGTCTTATGAGAGGAGTGTGGAGCAATATGACCATGGACCATCGAGCTTCGGAAGTAAGGGCGCACTTTTTTTTTTTTTTTCCCACCAACCTAAAGCATTTTCTGATGATTTGTTTTCACACCTGGGATTTTTAATGCAAAACATAACATGCTTTTGCAGATGATCGAAGAAACTATCCCGATGAGTCACTTCCTCCCCCGTCATCACTTCCTGTCGCCCCTCCTCGTGTGGAGAAAAAGCCTGAGACGAAGAACGCAGAAGACATCCTCAAACCTCCAGGCCGCTCAACTCGCCCCGACAGGGTGCTTATTTCATTTCTCTTTTTCATTTTCTTAAAAAAAGTTTTTCTTTTTAGTTTCTTATTAGAAATACATTTTCTTAAATATATATAGAAAATAATTTTGGCTTTTAATGACAAAATTTTTTTGACGGGAAAATGCAATGTTGGTTTGTAGCTAATAGGACTAATAGGACCACAAAGAAAACTGGACCAAATTGTGAATACATTGATGTAATGTATGAAGCTAAAGTCTAAATTGACCAATCGCTGCCGCAAAATTTGTATTTTTTGAGAACTAAAGAAAACGATTTTCAAGTCGATTGAAGTCGACAAATTTGACAAATTGAAGTCGTTTTAACAAAAAAGATCTTTTTGACGACTTGCTTGCCGGCATTGTAAATGATAAAACAGGTTTATGTGAATCACAAGCACAAAGACTGCCTTATATTTTTGTGGCTGATGTCACAAGTTTTGAATGTTGCATTAATGTACTTTTCTCTTTGAAGATTGTGGTCATCATGCGTGGACTTCCTGGAAGCGGAAAAAGTCACGTTGCGAAGCTCATACGAGTATAATGTTTTTTTTTTGTTTTTTTTACTTGTATTTTAACATATTTTCTCTTGGTAAACCTGAAATATTTACCGTGTTTTTTGGGTTCAGGATAAGGAAGTGGAGTGTGGCGGCGCTCCACCGCGAGTCCTGGGTTTGGACGACTATTTCATGACCGAAGTGGAAAAAGTGGAGAAGGACCCGGACACTGGAAAGCGTGTCAAGACCAAGGTTCCATTCTTTCCACCGTTCCGTTCATTCTCAGGGTTAAAGGAAAGCAGCCTAACATGTCACCAACACCTCACCAGGGGCTGGAATACGAGTTTGAGCCGGAGATGGAAGACGCGTATCGCAACAGCATGCTGAAAACCTTCAAGAAAACACTAGACGACGGGTTTTTCCCGTTCATCATCCTGGACACCATCAATGATAAAGTAAAGTACTTTGACCAGTTTTGGAGCGCAGCCAAGACCAAAGGGTTTGAGGTGAGTTTACCTGCGTAAGTCACACGTCTTTAGGCAAGATAGTAGTAGAGAAGGAAGAACTAGGGTTCCTCTACATTTCCATCAGGACAAACTGTAAACTTACAGAAAATCAGCTTAAAAAATATCCTCAAATTTTAGGACATTTTAAAATCCACCAAAAACTCTTTAGAATTTTAGCCGGATTTTTAAGCTAGTGGAAACAAATTTGATGTCAGAAGATGCCACGCTATACACCGGTATCTAACATCAAGCATATATCGAACGATCCTCAACTTATCGATGAAAATTGCTTGGATTATCAACAGTGCTGTAAAGTGGTTGATGACGATGCACTGATACCACTTTTTTGGAAAACGAGTATGTGTGCTCGTTTTATCAGACTTTTATCAGTACTTGCTGATACGGATAAAGAGTACTTGATAAAAACATGTTTTAAAGTTACAGGTAACAGCTTTAGTCATTCAAATGAACAGAACAAGCAAAGGGCTGGTTTGGAATAAGGAACATTCATTTAAAATGAAAAGAATGTTGTATGCAACCTATTACAGATCAAGCTGCAGGAAGGGGGGGCTGTGGGCGGGGCACTCGGTGCTTGAGAGTTTATCTATATTTTTTTCTATAGTGTTCTGCCATTTTGAAACATTTGAGGTGCTAAATTTCTTTCCTATTATAGGAAATAAAACCTCGTAAGCAAAGAGATTCTTGTTTTTCACATTTCTTTGTGTTTTTGAGTAAATTCAGTATGAGTAAAATACTCATAAAAACTTTTAAAATTGGATACTTTACGACTTTTAATCAAGTCTTCTTGGAATTGGTGACTCGTAACTTATGGCGTAACGTTGGTAACATTATTAGTAATGGCGTTGTTTCTACGGTAAGGTGTCTGTACTTTTACTCAAGTATTGTTTTAATCTACACTTTACACCTCTGGTAATCTAAATCGCCTAGTTAACGTCACTGTAACCTCTTCCTCAGGTGTATCTGACGGAGATCACCGCCGATCACCAGACATGCGCCAAGAGGAACATCCACGGACGCACACTGAAAGACATCACTAAGGTACGACCTGCCTGTGCGGTTTCTCTGTTGGGAAGCGACGAGGCGGGTCTCACTCTGGCTTCCGCGCAGCTGGCCGCGGGCTGGGAGTCGGCGCCGCCGCACATGGTGCAGCTGGACATCAGGTCGCTGATGCAGGACGCCGCCATCGAAGACGTAAGCGCGGCCGGACGCGACGCACATCCACACACGCTCGTCCGCTCAGGTGGTTTGCTCTCCATCAGGTGGAGATGGAAGACTTCAACCCCTCGGAGGAAGAGAAAGCTGAAGGCAAGAAGGATGAAGACGATGAGACCGAGCTGGTAGGAACCGTGTCTTATCACCCATGCTTGTCTGTTCAGTTCTCACATCCGTCTCGCTATAAGTCGCTTTAACTTCACCCTTTACCCTTCTGTGATAAGGTGAGTACGTAGTGTCCTGTCGGGATTTGTAGAAATTTAAAAAATCGCAATGGCTCAGGAATGTTGATTTTTTTTTTTTTTTTTCTTGTGACATTTTAGTAGACCTTAATTGCATTATTTTTTACACAATCTGTATAACTTTATTTAAATAAATGAGATGCAGGGAGTAACCTGGACAAGCATCTGCCATTTTGATGCTTGATCACGAGTCTGAATCCAAACATCGCGTGAAACAAACGTTTACAAACGACTTTGATAAAAAGAAGCAGAAACGGTGCCTTCACACGCGCCTTTACGGTTCTTTTTTTACCTAGTGGAGACATTTTTAAAGACACTACACTGACATCGGAGCTGCTCGCAGACGCTCGTGTGATCGTTTCATTCAACACGTTACAACTTTCTCTGTTCAATTAGCAATGTTTCCGTGTCGTCATTGAAAGTTGTAACAAAACAAACGTGTTATACTGTATTACAGTGTTTATATAGATGTATAAAAATAAAATTCATGAATGTGTGACTGTATCTGTAACTTTAACAAATCTATTAAATAGTTTTATATGCTATAGTTGTAGTGTAAGAGTTCAAGTTTATTTATACTGTATAGCACTTTTCTTTATCGTTAAAGTTAGGGAAAACAATTGTCTCTAAAGAAGAAACATGTCAGTTTTTCATCTGTGTTCTAAATTTAGGTAAAATAATCAGTTACAAAAGATATTTTACCATGCTACAGTTATTCTATCTGATTTAGTCTAGAGAAATGGAACAGCTCGATGATGTAACCTTTATAATTCTGTTTCGAATACGTACTTGTTTAGTTAAAACGTTTTATTCTTCACAATTATAAACATTCAATATAAATATAGAAATATTTTAATTGATTGAAATATTTCTATATTCACTACAAACCACATTCTTTCACAAACAATTGGACAATTTGTGAAATTCTGTTTTCTTCCTATTGATCCTCGGGTGAATGATCCTTTTGTCTTTTTGCAACAAAGTATCTTTTTGATTCACTTTCAAAGATATAAATACACTGAAAAAAATGTGTTTATTTTTATTTGCACGTTTTTTTGGTTATTTTGTAATCTTCTATAACAATCACTACAGATAAATGTGCAGAATAATATTCTTTAAGTTACTTTCTACTAACCATAACTACGGTACAATGATTTTAGTCCATCTACATGGCTTTTACAAGTATTTTGATTTAACTTTTTTGTGTATGTTTTACTTTATTTATTTATTTTAGACAATTGATTTCAGTTTTTTGACTCATCAATTGATTATGAAGTGAACGAGTTTGTCAGTTTTGCCACTTCCAACTCCCACCTGCTGGACTACAACTGATTATTATTTATTTAATTATTTAATGATATATTATTAAAATATTAGATTTAAATGTTACTCTTTTCATTTAATCTTGAATTTTAATGTTTCATCTTTTTAAATACCTTAAATAGTTTTTTGTGGTTGTAGCTGTTCCATATTTTTGCAGTATTTACCCACTATCAATATTTAAAGCGAATTATTATTTTAGAACATTATAACCTGTTTGGGCACACATTTATTTGTTTGTTGTCATGTTTATAAAATTCCTATGATTATTTTTAAAGCAGGTGTACAATTCACTGTAATGTGATTTGCCAGAAGCAGAAACTCGGCACCGCCCACATTGCGCGTTATTACACGCAGGCGTGGCCACGCTTCTGACTTTTTAGGTTTTTTTTTTTTTATTTCTATATTTGTAAAGCAAGAATTGTAAAAAGGATTAATATCCTAGGCACATAACGTGGCACTGTTCTGTTTGTAATACATGAATTTTACATTTGTGAACTTTGTTACAAAATCGATACAGCGCACGCAACCTAGTGTTTGTAATCGCTTCATGTTTCGCTGCGTCTGTGATTATTTTTGTATCGTGTATAGCAGTAATGTTTTTTTTTTAAGCTGAAGCTCTATATCGGTGCTGGACGGATCATCAAAAAGTCCATGTATTTCACTAATTCCCATTTTAAAAAGTGAAACTTGTGCATTTTTCATTTATTACTACAATCTTGTGGTATTATTATTATTATTAATTATTATTTTTATTATGTGAAGACATATTTAGATATTTATGCCAATAATGACAAGCACCTATATGTTCTGTCTGGTCTTGTTTGTATGTATGTTTGTATTTGTATACATGCATATATCATACATTCACACACACACACACACACACACACACACACACACACACACTCTCCAAATTGGTTGGCTGAAATGAAGACAATTATCAGATTCGCCACTTCCTGTTCTGGCCAGACTTTAAGCTTTTAACACACACACACACACACACACACACACACACACACACACACACACACAGACACACACACACACACACACACAGACATTATGTATTTTCTATGTTTCAGTATGAATTGAAGTTTGAATGTCTTATATATGCCTACAAAATAGCATGTGTGAAATCCGATAATGGCTTTTTATATCTGTAGATTTCATCAGATTGTCCATTTCATCGCTCCATTGACCGTTTTCTGTGTCGGGCGAATGTTTACCGCTTTAACCGTATTTCAGGAGGTGATCTGGACTTTGTGCTGTTCTTCGGAAACAAAATGGAAGTTCAGCCTCAGTTGAGGTTTCTTAAGTCGTTCCGGAACGTTTTTGTGCGTCTGTAGCAGTTGAACGTGACTGTAAAAGAATGGCTGTTTGTTCTGACTGAAGGATGAAAGACCAATGGCTCCTTCACGCCTCTGTAATGTGTTGTTCCTTCTCAAGCTGTTCTCTCCTCATCCAGAGCATCTTTATCCTCCTCATCCTCTCTGTTCTCTGTTGCTCTTCACCGGGGGATTAACGTTCTCAGTCTCTCTCTGTAATATAGGGATACCTTCCGAAAAGCAAATGGGAGATGGACACTTCAGAAGCGAAACTCGGTGAGTTCCTCTGTCGCTCCTAATGCCTCTATCTTCTTAAGTTAGACACGTGTATATATTAGTGGTGGGCCGGTGACTCGTATATTTACTTGTATAGTAAATAATAAAAAAAAAATAATTAAATCGTCTTTAATATTTAGGCCAGGAGATGGGTCTACACAACGTTTACCTGTGACTTACAGCGCTTCATAATAAGAGAAGAAAAGCACGTTCGCGAAGCGTCGCTTTTACTAAAAGGAAAGAACACAAACTGAAAGCAAAAGTGCTGCGTGGAGGGGAAAAAAAAACGTTGCAGGCGGGAACGCGAAGATTTCACAGCTGCGATGAACTTCTTGAGCCCCGAGCAGCAGTATAACAAATTATATTCTTTTTAAATTTGCTTTGCCAGTTAAGCTTTTAGAAGCACAACAAGTGTAAAAACGAAGCATTTTTTTTATACATGATTTGGTGTTGGAGATATTATATGAGTTATTACTAAATATTATCTATCTTTCATGTTGTAACAAATAGTACACGTCTAAATGTTGCGCTCATAATTTAGCTTAAATAATATCATTTTAGCACATCACTGATGCTCAACACTCCACACTCACGTGCGTGTAGAGAACTAGCAGCTAAAGACCAAATGATCAGCAAACCAGCAGATCACGTGAACACAATGCAAAATAATAATCAATCGACTGCAAGCGTAACGAGAAGGCGGGACAACAAGGACAGAACACGTGCCATAACCAAACCCTAATCTATTATTATTATTATTATTATTGCTTCAATACGCATCAGATATGATTTGTATGAGTAGTGTTACAGCTATCGTTTGGCTTTAATAAAAAATGTTAAATGACTAAATGGTTTTTTTTAACACCAAGACCAAAGTTATGTCAGTACTTTCAGTCTGAAGTAACACTTACATGCAAACAATCCCTTAGCTCATGTGGAAAAAAGACCATTTGCTACAATTAGTGATTAATTTAGGGATTTATCTTGATTATTTTCAAGATTGAGATCAATTTAGATAAAAAATAAAAAGGTATGCCCACCTCTAATATATATACAGTGTATATATTATACGCACACAGAATATATTCTACTTTGTTGAGATTCATCAATGCGTCTTTTATTTGAAATCCTAGTTTTATTTTCTTTTCATTTTTTACGACATCTGACTTTCAATTCATTACATCTTTTTATGTGCAATCCACGTCTTATTCTTTTTTTTACGTCCTGCATGTCTGTCTGTGAATTCCATCATTTTGCCCGGTTTAAGATGTCATCAGTCGCCTACTTTTAGAGGAATATTGACGAGCTGTGGTGTCGATGATGACTCTGTCACCGCTTTTGTCTTTCTAGACAAGTTGGATGGTCTGGCGGGCGGCGGCAAAAGAAAACGCAACGCGGATGTTTCTGGCATAGAGGACTTCCTTCAGCTGCCCGACGACTATGCCAGTCGCATGTCAGAGCCTGGGAAAAAGAGGGTAAGGACTGGCGTCTACTTCACGACAAGATCGTTTAAATCCGTTTCTGCGTTTGATTGCAAATGTCCGTCTGTGAAAGTCTGAAACAAGAGCGTCACATGTTCATCTATCAGCCTCAACGTTCCTCAAAAGTGCTCATGTACTCCTGTTTGTGCCAGGAGTCGCACACGTGTTCCACCTAGTGTCTGGAAGTGGAATTGCACGTCACTTCATCGTCATCAGTTATTAGTTTTGGCGTGAACGTGGAACAATAATCCCTGTCTAATAGATCGAAACTGAGAAAAAAATGCAAAAAATGAGAAAATCACACGTAAACATTTCTTTACGACTAGTATTGATCAGAAAATACCCATTTAAAATGACAACAAACTTTTAAACATTGTCAATTTTTTTAAATTTGATTATTGATTTCACTTATTTTGTACATAGATTTTTTTTTCCTTCAGTATTTTCGCTTCTCTAGTGGGGGTGGAGCCACGTGGAGCTCTACTGTGATTGGCTAATGTGAGTTTGTCGCTGTCCGTGCAGGTTCGCTGGGCGGATCTGGAAGAACAGAAGGACGCGGACAGGAAGCGCGCCATCGGTTTTGTAGTCGGACAGACCGACTGGGAGAAAATCACGGACGAGGGCGGCCACCTCGCGCAGAAAGCGCTCAACCGCACCAAGTATTTTTAGGAGGTTTTGTAAACGTTCGTACAGCATTTTAGGTGAGTGTCCGTTGAAGATTTGCCAGAACTACCTGGATTAGCAGAATCTCGTGTTTAATCCGGCGACGTGATTGGTAGTTTTTAATTTAGTTGGCTTTTTAACAAAACCCTTCGTTGCTTTCGCAGCATTTTTACCGTTGCGTTTTTGTTGCAGGCCGTGAAAAAAAAAATTTCCACAATTCCCGCCAAGAAAGCGTCCGATTGTCCGTCATCGCTCTGTCACATGACGCTGTCGGTGGAACAGCGAGTATCAAAGTAAAAGACGTTTTTTTTCTTTCGTTGTTTTATCATGTTTCTTATACATTTTGACGTGAGAAGTTGTGTAAAGTTTTTTCTTTTTGAGAGTCTGCGCAAATTTGCACCGTTGATGTTTTGTGCACCTCAAAATAAAAGTTACAGAACAGTTTTATATGGAAGTGTTGTTCTTCTGTCGTCTGTTAAACCTGCTCCATCAGTTGGTTTGTTGGTGGTTGCTAGGAAACAGTTTTGTTGAACGTTTGCGTACGAAAAATGTTTCTCTAAATATTTAGGGTCTAAACGTACAACACGTAGATTTTGTTACTTTAAAATCTACTTAAAAAAGTGTGTGTGTGTGTGTGTGTGTGTGTCATGTTACATTCTCTAGCCATTCTCTTCTATTATTTTGAAGCTCCTTTTAAACTTGTTTTCTTTTTTCTCAACTAATGTTCAAGAAAAATATCACCTGTGTCTTAACTAAATCTTTATTTAAAGGGCAAAAAAACATGTTCTGAAGGTGTTTTTAAAAACATACTTTGGTTGCCGTCGACGTTTATGATGCAGCATGTTGTAGATCTCAATAAGATTTCAGGGTGATGTATGTTATATTAATAATAATAAAATGCGTGTACCAGTTTAGAACTATTTTTCAATTAAAAAAGTTGATGTACAAAATTAAATAGTTGTTTATTTGCTATTTATCTTTTCTTTTTAAATTGCAGTCTATTTGTTTTAGACCGTGGACCCTACACACCCTTGTTTAAGCAGTTCTTTGTAGTTAATAAAAGAGAGATTATTTAAATTGAGAAAGCAAACTGAGGCAAAAAAAATGTTTTAAATGTTCTAAAAAGGGTTGGAGCTAGAATTAACATTTTATTTGGCCAATTTTGCAATATTAATTAACATTTATAGTTATGCTTAGCTTCTGCTTTTCTACATGCATTATAAAGGGCTTGAACCCCGTTATTGCTGCTTACAGCTATATTTTTCACATCTGAAAACTAACCTTCAAGCTTGTAATGAAACACTACACTGAACAACTCTCCAGACTGACCAGAGAATCTTCCAGAAGGGACAGCGACGCGTCTCAGGTAAGCTCTCGCCCGCTTTACAGCTGCTTCTCGTGGTCAGTGTGGATAGAGAAACGGTCCTCAAGGTCACACAGAATGACCTTAATTGACCGCTAGATGTCGCGTACTATTCCTGATCTTTCCTGATCAAAATATTTATGATCTTTTTTTACTTTTACTCTCTCGTGTCTTTGTAAAAGCATCTTTCTTAATCCATTTGTCAATTTTTATATCCAACATCTCACAGCCTTTGTTCTTCCTCTAGAAAACATTCTCCTCTGAGGTCTGTTTTTTTTTTTTTTTTTTTTTTTTTTTTTTTTTTTTTTTTTTTTTTTTTTTTTTTTTTTTTTTTTTTTTTTTTTTTTTTTTTTTTTTTTTTTTTTTTTTTTTTTTTTTTTTT
>MU204386.1:1658024-1672304 GCA_017309775.1 Paedocypris sp. Pulau Singkep
TTTTTTTTTTTTTTTTTTAGAAATTTACGTTTGGTATTTTAGTCACTTTTAATTCCATATTACTCCGCCAGTCGATGCGATGCTTCCACAATCCATCAGGCGTCGCAGCGATTACGCGTGTGATATAGTCCGATAATTACAGCATTTTATTAGCATCACACTGTGGGAATGTCTGTGTCATTTAGTCTTTTGTATTTGCAGACGACGACTCCTGGAACGCAGTGACGTGTTTCTGCATGAAACCGTTTGCAGGACGCGCGATGATCGAATGCAACCAGTGCCGCGTCTGGATCCATCTCTCCTGCGCCAAGATCCGCAAGTCCAACGTCCCGGAGACGTTCATCTGTCAGAGCTGCAAAGACTCCGTGTTCCTCAACCGCCGCTCCAGCCGCTCCCAGATGGCTTCTGCCAAACCCTGAGCCGCTGTTCTAACATTTTTTCCTACCCAGGGGAAATGTCCTACCCTACCTCGCGCTATGCGCATGCGCGTCGAAACCCCAAGTCATGTTCTGGCCACTTCGGGAGGTAAAAACCTAGCATTTATATTTTAATTGTTATAATAAAATACTAAATTTTATATATGTGATCACTTAACTGATATTAAAAAAATAATTTAAATATATTTTTTATCAATGCGCATAGGGTTCTCCTGAGTAGGAAACTATTTTAGAACACTTGGTCCAATACGTGTAGAAATACCTGTAAAGAGCATGTAAAAATACAATTTTGTATGTGAATAAGATGTTGTTTTCTATTTATTATTTCTGTTTTTGCGTTCTTGAGCTCAAAAGGAATGTGATGGAGTGTTTTTAACCGTCCTTCTCATTTGTTACCGTACTACTGTTTTTTTTTACTCCCAAAAATGTCAATTTTATGAGTGATACGTTTCAACCACTTCCTATTTTTTACGTGTAAACATTTCTTGTCTTTATAAATCAGCCAAATGAAATGTCTCCATCTGTCCGTCCATCCATCCAATCTAGAATGACAGAACGGAACATATTTTTTCTAGGCACTACAGGAGCATTAAAACTGTGATTATTTGTATAGATAAGTGGCATTTTCATGCATTTGACTTTTCAGATAGAATAGAATAGAATAGAACGCCTTTATTGTCATTGTATCCTATGATTACAATGAAATTAGTATTGCTTCTCAGTTTGGTGCAGAAGAAAGTTGTGATAACAGAAAAAAAAAACACAGACTGAACAAACCAAAAATAAATGGGATAGATCATCAGTTACACGAGATACATCACTTAAAAACACCAGCAAAGTATAAATCTTTTATTAATCCCAATCCTCCGTGTCATCTGTTGGCCAGCGGCCTGAAGCCCATCTCTCCTTCCAGCTGTTCTGCCGTCAGCGTCCCCAGAATGGCTCGACAGTCGGGATTAAACACGGAGTACGCGCTCATCTCACCCGGCTGCCGCGGCTTGGGGGTCCGGAGACCCTCATATAGCCAATAAAACAAGGAGAGGATGAAGAAGAGCAGGCCGAACTCCAGCTCTGCGAACAGGCCCAGCAGCACCAGCCACAGAAGAACCTTCAGCAGCGTCAGATGTGTGCGAGACAGACCAGGAACCCCAGAGTCACGAGGCCAAGACTGCTCCACGCCATTCACTGCCACCTTAAAAACACACAATAACACCAGTTCTTCATGAGAGACAGAGAGAGACAGAGAGTGTGTATGGGTGGTTGAGAAAGAATGAGAGATTGGTGAATGAGTGTTTGAACGAAGAAGAAAAGAAAGTGAGAGAAAGAGCGAGTGAATAAGAGGATGAGTTTGAGTGAATGGGTGTGAGAGAGAATTGGTAGGTGGAAAAGAGAGAGAGAGAGAGAGAGCGAGAGAGAGAGAGAGAGAGAGAGAGTGAGAGAGAGAGAGAGAGAGAGAGAGAGAGAGAGAGAGAGAGAGAGAGAGAGAGAGAGAGAGAGAGAGAGAGAGAGAGAGAGAGAGAGACATGGTAGGTGGGAAAGAGTGAGTGAGTGAGTGAGTGAGAGACATTCGTACCTGTTCTGCATTGCTGACGTCACTGACAGCGCGCGACGTTACACTGCTCGCAGCTTTTATATCAGTTTTAATTTCAGGTTCGTCGGATTTGGAAACATCAATCTGCGCTTTCTTTCGGGCTCTGAATTCAGCCAGTCTGCGCTCCATTACTGGCGGTGGATCAGCGGGAGACGCTACGGCATGATTCCAGTCCTCGCAGGTGTCAATCTCCGAATGTTGACGTGCGCGTAACACGGAACTTCCGCGGCGGTCTTCTTTGAAGACAGCCGATGGGGTTTATTCTTCAGGTTAAACTTGTTTTTTCCTTTGAAAATCAAAATTGCAAACTACGAACATTTCCAAGAGAATTCCAGAAAACGTGACACGTATATCTATATGTTTTTTTTATTACGGCGGACTGCTTCACCGGAGTTCGTTTAACACGGACTTTTGTTCCAGCCGTACCGAGTCAGCCTGTAGTACTTCCTGTACACTCGACCGGAAGTGTGTGTGTTTACACGCTGTACGGGAGAAGCAGCCCGACTGAGGTACCGAAAATAACCTTGTAAGTTCATTTAATACATCATCATTCACTCCTCCAGAGCTTATAATTATTATTATATTTATTGCACAGTTATAGAGCAACTGTTTGTTTTTTTAACGCGATCTGTTCAAACGCTGTGGCAACTAATAATATTCCGCATCAGCCAGTACATGTTCACTATTATCAGCGTCCAGACATTACATGTCATTTTTATTTAGCGAAAGATAAGAGATAATAAACATATTCTACCGTCTGTCATCCATACAAAATGTCTGATTTATTACGAAATATCTCTTTGTTGACGCACGTTTGTTATGAATATTGTAACGATTTTCGTGGGTGTCGTTGGCGTTCCCGAAGAGCGCTGATGCCTTCAAGATACTCGTGCCCCGAGTATCTGCTGACATCACACACACAGACAGCTGTTTCGTTGAGGAGGTGGTCTTTATTAGAAACTGCACAAGCTTCTAACACACACACACACACACACACACACACACACACACACACACACACACACACACACACACACAACAGTACCACTCTACCTAAAGAACACACAAGACAAGTAGCCAGGCCACTACTCTGGCTACACACTTCACCAATGGTAGATTTACCATCACTCAAAAAACAGTTATAACAATAGACACACATGAACCCCACATTACACACAACACGATGATACAAAACGATTGACATAAATTAAACATTTACAAACTGAAAATAACACTTATATACACAATTTACACAGAAACCACAGTGTTTTGTGGGTAATCCCTGGGCTAACCCCCCTTGCTCTGACTCCACACCCCCTGCTGGGTTTTCACACCTCTGGTGCATTTTTAGCAACTAAATATATCAAATACTGTATACTTTATTATGATTATCAGGCGTTAATAATATTTAAACAATTTTAACTGGTGGCTTGAACAGTGGTTATGATGTGCAGCGCTATTTATTTATGGTTTGTGTTTGTTCATTATTACGTGTGTAGTGTGTTATGGTTCTGGTTATTTATTTAGTGTGTGCAGTGTTAGTTATGTTTATGTTAATGCATGCATGCTTCTTTGCCTATTTACTCTACATATAGATGTTTTTATATACATATAATGGACTGCTATTGTGACAATTAAAGGTTTTTCAATTAAATTCTACACATTTATAATCTGTATTCTTCGTTTGAATTGTGCCTTTTATCACTTTTTGTATCACTGGTGTGGTGATACACTTTGACTTAAAAAAAAAAGGAATACAAGTAATTGTATTCAATTACTACACTTAATTACAGTAATTACAACAGTTGTAATACATAATTAGTTCACCAGGTGGCAGAAGTTAGTCGCCACGTGAACTTTCCATTCCAGTGACCACTAGGGGAGCTGCTCCAAATTTGGAATTTTTTTTTCTTTATTATTCAATTTAAAAAAAAAAAAAAAGGAGTTTTGGAGTTCCAGGGGGGAGAACAAAAAATGTATGATTCCTATAATTCCTCAAATTGAAGAATTAGAATTTTATGAGAAGGGTTGTCTAGTAGGATTCTTGTTTGTGGCGTAATACATTTTTGTGTTTGAAATTTTAACCCCTTCCTCTTTAACACCTTGTGTCTCTGGAGCTGCGTCTACAATAATATTTAAAAAACTATCATGTAGAATCGGGAAAACAAAATTGTTTTAAGCATTCCTTGTGGTACCCCGCAATAAAGGGTTTAAATCGACTTGTTTATAATCTGTATTAGTATATTAGTATCTTTGTACAAAAAAGTGTCCAATGAGAATAAAGATCATCTCTTAAAAGAATAAAAGTTACATATCATCGTAAGCGCTCGAACCATCATTAAACTAAGTATTCCAAGTAAAAGGCTGAGTGGTGAGTTACTATAAAGCTTGAATATTGTTTATTGTTTATTTTTATTGTAAAAGTACTGTTTCTAGCAGAGTTATGGTATTAATGTGCTGGTGCTTTATCATGGCAGGCGTTGGTGGAGACTCGTTCATGGCTTCTGCTCCGGCACAGCAGCCCACACTCACGGTGGAGCAGGCCAGAGGTGAGACACCAGCACGTGATGGGCGTGTCCACTGCTGACTCCTCCCCCTCTCGGTGTCACAGTGGTCCTGGGCGAGGTGATCCAGGCTTTCTCCGTGCCCGAGAACGCCGCCCGCATGGAGGAGGCCAGAGAGAGCGCCTGCAACGACATGGGCAAGATGCTGCAGCTGGTTCTGCCCGTGGCCACTCAGATCCAGCAGGAAGTCATCAAGGCCTACGGCTTCAACAACGAAGGAGAAGGTGGACTGTGGAATCAATCTAGTGCCAAAAATATTCGCACGCGTCAAAGCGAACCAATCGTTGAGCAGACCACTGCCAATGTCCCGCCCACCATGACAGGTCCTGAAAGATTAAAGCAACAAATACGTATTACTTTTACCAAGCAATAGTCGAGGCGTGTTATCAGTTTTAAATAGTCTTTGAAGAGGTCTTAAATGCATTTCTCCTAGTCAGAATACCAATTGCATATATCTGTAATCGAGGTCTGATTAGTCACAACTACATTTGCGGATATCTATAAAGTTGGAGATTCACAGATACAACTATATCATTTGAAGATATCTTTAAATATAAAATTGACTATAGTTATAAATCAAACTAAAGATATCTTTGAATTGTATTGACTTGTCAAAATAGGTTTTCGATATCTTAAGATATCTTTAATGAAATTAATTTGGATATATCTTCAACTCCATCATGACTAGTCATAAATATTTAGAGATATATTTAATTATTTTATTACTAGTACAAAAGTATTAGCACTAGTAACAATATATTTGAAGATTAAAATGAGTAGGCGCACATTTACGCTAATATGAGCATCCACAACGCTGCTGTGCGAGTTTGCGACAAGCTTTTCACTCTTCACAGCTCACACGGTGATGTCATAATAAAGTGATTTGATTTGACATCTCTGTACGTAATCGTAAATATCTCTAAAGTAATTCGAGGTGTCTTCAATGTGACTAGGAGAAGCTCATTTAGAGATATCTTCAAATATTTTCAATGGGAGCTATCGAGCAATGTGACTTTCTGTGACTCGTCAGAAATGTTTTATGATTAGTCGCCGCGAAGGAATAAATGTTAATTCCGATCTCTGTTTAGCCGATTTGAATTTTAAGACCTGTCATGGTGGGCGGGACAATGGCAGTGGTCTGCTCCACGATTGGTTCGCTTTGACCAATCAGAGTCAAACGTCCCTCACTGACCTGCTCTGTCTTCCTCAGGTGTCCTCAAGTTCGCCCGGCTGGTGAAGATGTACGAGACTCAGGATCCGGAGATCGCTGCCATGTCGCTGAAGCTGAAGAGTCTCCTGCTTCCTCCGCTCTGCACGCCACCCATCGCCAGCGGGATACCCACGTCCTAGACACACGCCTCATCCCATTCCTGATCATCTCTCTTTGTTTTAACCGCTGTAGAACATTCCCTGTAAGGCCTTGCGTTTATTTATTCTCCTCTGTTGTCGTTCTTTTTAATGCGTGTGTCACTGTTACTCATATTGGAGTGGAATTGTTGTTGTTTTTTTTTTTTTTTTTTTTAAGATTTTCTGTATTCGTTTGGATCGTGTCATGAAATAAACATTCGATATTTGTAAAGAACCTGTCAGACACTCAATAATCTGGAATCAGGAAATTCTCCTTCGTTTCAGAGTTCACAAACCTTTGCTTATAATAATAATAATAATAATAATAATAAAACAACAACAACACCCTTAAAAATTAGAAACAGCACAAATAGATGAGTAGTCTTAAAAAGTTAAGACCATATAGACTATATTAACAGTCACACACGTGGTGGTGATTCGGATGATGTAAAAACCTGTAAATGTTACAGATTAGTGACAAAGTACTGTCACTTTTCTATGCAAACCGGAGCACTATGGGATGTGTGGCTGTTAAAGTGACTTGGTGAAGTGCATTTCAATCCAATTAAAATGATTTTTCAGAACATTTTTCAAGATGTTATTGCTTTATACTCAGGTTTGGGCATCTGTCTGTCTGCCTATTTATACATCTACTTATCTAAGACATTTAAATCAGTCTGAGCAGTCAATAAAATCTAAATAAATCCACATGAATTATCACATCCTGCATTATGACTCAGACATTCACAGCTCATTTGAGACCAACATCGGCTCTTCTGCTGGTCGATTTATTCCTGGGAAGGTTTAATTCTTATCTTTTGTATTATTATTATTTGTCTATTATTTATCGCTTCATTTCTACTTTCGTGATTATTTTGATGCAGATTTTAATTTGACGTTGTGCTACTGGTTGTTTGGGGCGTGGTCAAACCACCGCGTACCTATAAGGGTCACTTCCGGGTCACGTGGCGTGGTTGTGGCGGTGTAAATCAAATATTAAGGACTCCAAGGAATTGTTGCAAGCAGTGTTTATTATCTGTGACGGACAAGCAGAGCGGTATGTGAATTTCTTACTTTCTTTCTTCATTCGTTTGATAATTATTTTATTTTATTTACATGTTACCTTTGTTTAAGTTCTACGGTGTTTGAAAGAGTTGAAAACAAATATTCAGTAAAAGGAACGTCAGCCTCCGTGCGTGACAGAGGAAGTTACGTCACAAAATAAATTTTCTCTGCTCAGATCATTAATTTGTCTATTGATTACTTACATATGTTGTAAGTAATAATGCATACTTTAGTCACGAACAAATACGTGCTGTAATTGCGCAAATACTTTAGCATCAAATATGCAAGTTTTGCAAACGAATTTGCAAACACAAGCGCCACCAAGTGGTCAACCTGCAGCACTAAACTTCATCTCCCACAATGCACGCTTGCCACACAACCTGCAGCTTTTTTTTTATTGAATACAAAAGCTGAATACAACAAATTAGCAATAATAATTATACAAATACAATCTTGTATGGTAGGCTTAACACAGAATCTTGGTAATTTGAAGCATTATTGTAGATGAAGAAAATAAAGAGAAAGAGAGAGGGGGAACAAAAAAGGGATTCCTATCAAATTATATAACATAAACAGGTTAAACAATTTTACTGCCTTTGGATTAGTTATTTTACTAAGAGCATCTGAAAAACATGTCAGGTAATTTTTGAATACAGCAAGCAAAGGAGGGGGTTTTAAATTTGTGTATGAAATATTTTGCTAACAGAATAATAGTATTATAGTAACCCGAACATCACATCTTGTAAGGTTAGAGTGAAACCACGCTTGCCAAACAACCTGCATCTTTTCGAATCGATCAGTGACGTCACATTCACTTCGTCATGCTGCTTTATAGGAGGAATTCATGCAGCCGTACTCGGTTTTCTGACAATTTTCTTGAGATTTTGGATACAATTGCATATTTGGACGAACTATTCAACACGGTGGATTTCTTATTCGTGCCTTTCTGTCGACGTCTCGGTGGCGCCCTCTAGCGTCCGAAGACCTACAAAAGTTGCCAAGTTGTGTTTGGCGGTCGCCTCATTCAACCACAAGCTCCATCAGCGTATCAACACAGCTCAGCAATATATTTTCCTCACAGACACGTCATACTCCATTTGAGTCCCGGGACACTGGAACTCTCCTCAGCTCTGGCGGGCCGTCCGACACGCATCATGCGGGGTTTCCGCTTCTGAATCCGGCGCACTGCAGCTGCTCTAAAGCCGTGGACATGGACCAGTGACACACGTGACACGCCATCATCATCCTCCGCGCGAGCATCATCAGCATCCTCCGCTTCATCAGTGCCATGCTGCCAACGTCATGTCTCATTTAAACAAGGTACCGCCTGTGTCATGACGCAATCAAATACTGCCGTCTCATAGTGTGTATGTGGTCTGCATACAGCTAGAACTGTGTTGACGACCTTTTAACGATGATTGTGTTTGGCGAATTTACAAACGTCCACTTTTAACGGTCGTTTTCATCTCCTTTACGCTAAATCAACAGCGTAGGAAAATCGCGCTGACGTCACGCCATCCGGTTAGAATCCCCCGGTCTTCCTAGATTACATGTCCGTTTTGTGGTGTGTTATTATTATTAACAGAGGTGTAAGAAGTACCTGACAACCATAGTTAAGTAAAAAGTAAAAAGTCACCACTATAAAAAAAGACTTGAGTCAAAGTAGCAATTCAATTTTTAAAAGAACTTAAGAATTTTACTCATATGGATTTAGGCTAAAAATAAACCCAAAGAAATGTGAAAATACTTTATTCATGAGGTTTTATTTTCTAATACATAAACGAAATTTAACACCTCCATGTTTCAAAAATGGTAAAACAAAATACAGAACAAAAATCATCTCAACCAAACTCAAATGTGCTAAAAATAAATAGAATTCTGAGCTGACTTTGATTTGATTCTTCACAGTCAACGTCTACAATAGACATTACATGTTCACGTTGCACAAAAAATTAGGAAATTAACCGCGGTAAAAACAGATTACGTGAAGTACAGTTGAGGTACAGAGGAAAATTAGAGCTATTTATTCACAAATGTAGGGGAGTAGAGAGTAAAAGTTGCATATATTTTTGATACTCAGTACAAGTACGAAGTAGCCAAAAACATACTTAATTAAAGTAACAAAGTACATTTACTCAAGTACCTTACACCTCTGGTTATTAAACAAATACGTGAAGTTCAATGACGTCACGTTTAGTTGTATTAACAGTTACTAGTTAGTCAAGAAAGTTCTGTAAAACTCGACTAGCGGAACTTATCGAGCGAATGATTGGGTTGACTTCTCGAAGCGCGTGCAGCATCAGCATCAGCATCACATCATTGCCCTATTTTCAAAAGCATTTCATCTGTCACAGGTGTTGCCATGGTTACTGCAGACACACTGCTGCTTTTTCCTTGACAAGAGTCCAGGTAAGAGACCGGGCATTTCCTTCAGTTCAAGCCTTTGAATGATGACTGACGTCGTAAAGAGTGTCATTACAGTTTTTGTGTCAAACCTGGCGATTGTAAAAATCAGATGGGTCAAATGAACCAATGAGGTCATTAATTTTTAAAAGAGGGCGTGGTCAAGGAAGACATGCGCGCTTGCACGTGGCAATTGGACCGTACTTGTTGATTTTTGTAATTCTTAGTTTCTATGTTCAGTATAAACTGTAGATTCAAAGTTTCCCAACAACTTTGTGAGAACTTAAAAAATGCAAACAATCCATCTTTAAAATTTGAAAGGATAATTCGGTGAAGAGAGACTTCAGCAGGCAACAACGTCTGGCAGATGACTAAAAAAATGAGGCAAATGTTTTGTGCCCTGCTGCTGTTTCTATGGCGACATTGAATGCTGATGTTATTGGAGGTGATCCAGAACATCCTCAGATCTGTCTGCCCGAGCCGGACGCTGATGTGGTCGGCAGTATTTCAGTCAGACTGAAATAATCAAAGAAACCAAGGGACTTAGTGAACAATAAAGTGTGGAGAACCAACCCAAAGTTCTGTGCCGGGGTCAGCAAGGAAGATGCTCCGGCCTTCTAATGCTTGATCCGAACTCAGCAATATGCTGACACATTAATAATAATAATAATAATAATATGAGTATTTGTAAGGCACTTTTCACAGCTTTAACTGTCTCATTAAAAGATAAGCATGTAATTGCTTTTTTGCATTAAATTGACCCCCGTTTAGTCCAAAGGTGTCAAACTCATTTTCACCAAGGGCCCCATCAGCATAATGTCTGTCCTCAAAGGGCCGGATGCAACTTATAAATGTAACTACTCAAATGTAGTGTGAAATAAATGTAACTACTCAAATGTAGTGTAAAATAAATGTAACTGCTGAGACACCTGGCCATCCTGCAGGATCCGCCATCACTGTCCCTGGTCCTGAAATGGCCAGGTGTCTCACAGACTCATTATATATTATAACATATCATTTGATGTTGCCCTAACATCAATCTTTTTACTTTTTGTCAGCACATGAAAACACACATAACTCAATTAATGGAAGTTAATATGAAGTGGATATTACCAGAGTTTAATGTTATTTTTCTTCACTGCCGCGGCTACGTAGTCAAAAGGCATTGTGGGAAATGTAGTTTTTGGTCAAAGCACGCTCCTAATTTAATTTTTGTTATTTATTTTTAGACACTCAAAACCTTTAAGCTTTCGCGGGCCACATGAAATGACATGGCGGGGCACAACTGGCCCCCGGGTCTTGAGTTTGACACATTTATATTTTACATTTGACTCATTGTTATAATTGAATATGCCCTCGTTGAACCCGCCCCGGTGGCACTTTCACGTCTGGCCGCTAGATGGAGACATTTCCCCTTGTGTCGGCCGATCGCTGTTCAGAAGATTTAATTGTTTTGTTGTTATTGTGGGATGGAGAAGGTAAAGGTTGTTCGATTCCCGATCAATGGGCGGAAAGACTGAGTGTGTCGGTCGATCCCAGCGGGAGTCCAGTCCGCGCGGGGTGAAGTTCATCATTCCCCGGCAGCAGGTAGTTAGTGGCGCGTCACGGGTCACATGGCGCCGTGTGTGTGTTTGGCAGATCCGTGATTTTTCCTTTGGGATGAAAATAAACTGGACTGGCTCGTCTCCCTCCGTATGTTTGCTTTTAGTGGTTAACTAATGCTCATATGGTGCTGCTGCCGCCGCACGCGGATAGTTGGCTTTTCGCCGTCACGTTCTGCGTTACCTTGCGTGCGCGTGCTTGTGAGAGTGCGCGCGCACGGCATGAAGCACACACTGTTTTTCAATCATATGCATATTGTCATTTATTTACATAAAGTAAAAGTCGATATCCTGATAAGGGAAACGCCGAAACAAAAGTAGAAAAGTTAACAAACTTTAATAACAAATTCAGTGTACCGTACTACAGTAATGCAAAAGGAATACACATTACTAAATACAGACTAAATATAAGTCAAAATAAATGTATCAAAATATAAAACCATATATTATAGTTAATTAAAAATAAACTATTCATCCCAGTAAAATTGAAATTTTTGTAATTATAATATTCAATTTTTATCTTTCATATTTTCTGTAGATATTTATTTAATATACATACACTCAAACGTGTATAGACGGCAAGTACGTATATTTATAGGTGCATACACACTGGTTTTAATGCTTCCACACACATTTATATATGCATGATATAGTATATGTATACACACTACTGTAAATACAGTATATGCTATATACAAAAAGTTCCACGTTTTTTTTTTTAAAGTCTTTAAAAAGAAAAATGTCCATTACTTTTATTATTATTACAATAGCCCCGCCTATCTAGCAATAGTTACTGAGATGTGACCCTGAAAAGGAGTAAGTGGCAGAAAATAAATGGACGGAATATGTACAACACACACACACACACACACACACACACACACACAGGGTTTTACGTGCTCAAGCAAATCTTTGCAGTTGCAGCAACAATCGGGTTGAGTTCAGGTCAAGGAACCATTTCTACCTTACGATTCGTCAGCAGTATCTGCAATCAAAACTCACGATGTGTGTGTAGGTCACGTCTCGCATTCACTCCCCTGCCACCTTCCGGGAGAAAGGCGGGAAATTGCCATCAGAATAGTAAAATAGCGGTAGTTTATTACACAGACGTTAACCTTTCATTTAAACTCAGTCAGTCAGATCGTTTTCTTCCTTTTGGAAAATCTCAATTCTGGCGCCTGAGTGAATTTAATCTCGATTAAGTCTGGACACTGAAGAGTCTGTATCAAGGTTTGGTTGATCCGATCAACAGATTCGACTCGTTGATTCAATCAACAGAACCACCACATGGTTCAAGCTATTTTGGAATTATTCTATACATCCATACATTTTCACAAACGTCCAAAGCTCTCGTCCAGATAGCAGGACACACCCCTTTATTGTGTCAAACCAATCACAAAGCAGGACACAAATAAAGGGCCAATCAGCTGGACTCACCGTGACCTATAAATGTACAAGAGCTTCAGAAAAAAGACGGACGCAAAATTTGAAATACTGTGACAAGTCATCGGGGTAAATTGTAAAACAGTAAACTGACTATTGGAACTGGAGATGAATGCGTATAACTTCATTATGGCTAGTGCAACTTTTACTAAAAGCAAAGAGAGACTTGTTCAACAATTAACACCACTAGTCAAACTAGTCATGACAGATATCGGATGAAATTCCATATTTACGTGAATATAAGCTTCCCCTTAATAAACAAAATAAACATTCTGTAAAATGAACATAAACATTTTTTTTTAATTCTGCCTAAATTACGTTACTTTTATTTTACAATTTCAATACAATTTTTTTCTTTATTTAGCAAACCTAACTTGTGACTCATATCACTTCAATACTGCCGTGAAAAACATCATCAGTTCTAGTAGAAGAAGAATTGAACTTTATTAATCCCTCAGTGGGGAAATTCGCCTCTGCTTTTGACCAGACTGAACGAACTCGGAGCAGTGGGCAGCATCAGAACTACACCACCCACAATGCTTTGCTGTTCACTGCTTCCCATGAGCCTTTGAACTAAAATAGCAAAGAGTAAAGCTGACTGAGCTTGGTTGTTGTTAGATGTATTAGAACAGTTGTGGTTTTCTCTGTGCAGCAGACAGAGCGATTTGATTGTGTTTGACTCGTTGGTGTTCTTCCTTTTGAACTGTTTTCTTTTTGCTCCTGCTTTTGCAGCTGCTGGTCTCGTATTCAGGCGTTAGCCGTTAGCCTTTAGCACGGATCTACCGGATGCAATATGGTCTGTCTGTTCAGATATCAATTGTAAGCTAATAAAAACACATTTGCGCGTCCGCCTGCGGAATAATTTATAGAATCGAGTGCTTATTAACGTGCATATTTGAAATCAGCGATTACAAGCACCTCGCAAGTTTTTGAGCTGCCAAAATTGGGGGAAAAACCTTACATTGGTACACACACGGTAGTATATGGTGGTAAAATGTTACCGTACATTTGTGTTCACTGGGCTTGCCATATTCCTAACCGGGGAGCAGCCGAGAATCCTGAATCCGGGGTCGGATCCGTGTTTTACCTGTGACCAGCGGAGTTGGTGGAAGATGCCGCTCGCGCCGCAGAGCTTCTCTAAACGCTCAGCTTAACACCAGCGGCTCCTCCAACTCTCTGTTCCGGGAGAAGCCACGGGAAAGAGACGGCAGAGAGAAGGAGGGAGAGAGAGAGAGAGAGTGGGGGGGGGAGGGAAACGCAGGAGATGAGAGAAAACAGCTGAAATATTTTTTTCCCAGGCTGTTCGGATCGGTACTGTCAGCCTCCAAGCTCTCTCTTTCTCTCTCTCTCTCTCTTTCTCTCTCTCTCTCTCTCTCCCTCTCTCTCTTTCTTCCTCCGGTCTTTCTCCCATAACTGTCATCTTGCTTTCCGGGATGGTGTGAGGCAGACGTGATGATGTGATGCCGACGGCGCGGAGGTAAGTTCTGGAGGAAGAAAGTGTTGTAGATGATCGTCAGGAGTTTGGGTTCGGGACGTGATGATGTCGTGGAGCGGCTTGGTTCGGTGTGTGTGTGTGTGTGTGTGTGTGTTAGTCTGGGTTCGGTGTGTGTGTGTGTGTGTGTGTGTGTGCGCGCGCGCCTCAGGTACAGGTGTCTTTGACGTTGCTTTTATCCTGCGATATCTCACGTCATGACGACACGAACATCTGCTCGACAGTGTCAGGAACAGCTTCTGAGTGAGGAAGAAACGTTGCCTAGCGATATTACACGCTGTGGTTTTCGCGGTGCCGTGACGGATGCGTGTCGGGTTCTGCTTCATCTCACGGTTCA
>MU204386.1:1672404-1690447 GCA_017309775.1 Paedocypris sp. Pulau Singkep
GCGCGCGCCTCAGGTACAGGTGTCTTTGACGTTGCTTTTATCCTGCGATATCTCACGTCATGACGACACGAACATCTGCTCGACAGTGTCAGGAACAGCTTCTGAGTGAGGAAGAAACGTTGCCTAGCGATATTACACGCTGTGGTTTTCGCGGTGCCGTGACGGATGCGTGTCGGGTTCTGCTTCATCTCACGGTTCATGGCTTGACCGGAAGCTCTCTCTCGGCGTCTGACGGCGTCCGTGCGTGTCGGCGTGAGTGAGATGATTCTCCGTTATTGCGTAATGCGCCGAGTCCGTGATGTTCGTCACACTCGATCGCGGAGCCTCGTTCCCGCCGTCGAGTCTCGCGCACGCCACGCCCACCCGGAGGATCTGTTATAGATGAACATACACCTTTCAAATCCATCTGTGTGATTCTGCTAAACCGAGAACTGAAAAGTTGTGCTTTAAACTTTTTACTCTCTCTGACTGCTTCTCTCTTTCTGTTCATCTCTCTCTCATTGGTCTGTCTTTCTTTGCCTCTCTCTCTCTCTCTTTCTCTTTCTCTCTCCCTCTCTGTCTGCTTGTCTGTTTTTCTTTCCTTATTTCTTTCCTTACTTCCTTTTTTCTTTCTTGTTTTTTTTCCCTTCCGTCCTTCCTTTCTTTTTGCCTTTCTGTCAGTTTTCTGTCTATATCTCATCATCTTTATCACAGTCTGTCTCATTCTGTTTCTGTTAGTCTCTCTCTCTCTCTCTCTCTCTCTCTCTCTCTCTCTCTCTCTCTCTCTCTCTCTCTGTCTGCTGGTCTGTTTTTCTTTATCTTTATTTTCTTTATGGTCCGTTTATCTCATCATCTTTCTCTCAGTCTCTCTCACAGTCTTCCTGTCTCATTCTGTTTCTGTTCGTCTCTCTCTTCAATGGTCTGTCTATCTATATTTGCCTATTTCTCCGTCCCTCTCTCTGTGTCTGCCTGTCTGTTTTTCTTTTCCTCCTTTACTTTTTTATTTTCTTTTCTTTCTTTCTTTCTTTCTTTCTTTCTTTCTTTCTTTCTTTCTTTCTTTCTTTCTTTCTTTCTTTCTTTCTTTCTCTCACTTTTTCTCTTTTCCCCCCACACACACTGTCTGCTTGTTTCACACTGTCATACCAAACAAATCTGTATGTCTGTCAGTGTCACACACTCTTTGCATGTATTTCTGTCGCTTCTCTTCAGGTTTTTGTTATGAACACATTGGTCAGTACATTAAGCTTCTATGAGTTGATGTATATTATAATTGCGTTTATGATGATTTATTTGGCGTACACTATAGATTTGTACGCCTAAAATTCCCTGTCTCACAGCGCTTTCTGTGTTTTGGTCACGTGACTTCTTGAGATCAGATGAGTGATGATTGGCTAGTGTTTTGATTTAAGAATTTATTTTTATTATAATTCAATCCTTATGCTCCTCAATTTTGTATAAGTCAACTCTGGTATAAATCAGCGGGGCGTGTCCTATTTTCAGACCAGGAGTTGCTGTGATTGGCTCAAGACCCAGAAATGTAAAAGCGGTAAAAACAAGAATAGATGTTGGTTTTATCGGACACTCTGGGTGACATTAAGTTAAATCCTGATACTAACGAAATTATAATTGTTTAGTTGGTTGTGTTTGGGTTGGTGCCAAGTATGAAATTTCCTTTAATTCACTCTTTAATTACATCTTTAAAACAATCTTTAATTACATATTCCCTGAACACTTTTTTATTCCTTTGAAGAGAGTTTTGTGAATGGTTTTCACACACACTGATGTTTGATCGAGATCTGAAGTGTAGCTACGTTATTTGATAAATATTTGATGAATCAGCCAATTCATGACTGTCAGCTATTTAGTGTTTGGACACTTTGATATTAAGAGATTTTGAGCCGTTTTGTCATTGAAAAATTTAAAGAACCTCTGGAACTTCTTGAACAACATGAAAACGTTCGTACCTCAGCTTCATCTCTTAAACTTGTTTCTTTTCTGGGTCACCGGGAGCTGCGGCCAATGAGATTGGGACACACCCACTGGATTGTAGGCCAATCAAATTGAGTTATATTTCGAATGTATATGATGGGGATTCATAAGAACTATAATCTGAGGAGCAAACTAGAGCTTTGGCTGATTAATGATTAGATGCTTAAATGGAAACCGTACATTTGCATAATTAATGTGCAGTAATATAATTATGTACAGTACAAGTACGATCAATTTAATAGTGATTAATTAGTAAGCACCACATTGTCCGATTGTTTCTCTAAGCTTTTCTGGTTTTATATGTGGATGTGCAAGTTGTGTTGTAATAGGTTTTGTTTTATTTGACTTTGTGTTATTTTTGTTTAATAATACGTAATTGTGTAGTTCACAGAGTGATGTTTCTGTAAAGCAATGTTAGTTTCTTTAAAAACGAGAAGTTTCACATTTTTAAAGGCAAATAGATGTCAATTTAAACTTGATCAGTCTCTCTAAGGGATCTAATAATACACCCAGATCTAGATGGAAATCAATAATATTATGGGTTGATTTAACGCCGTTGAGGGGTTGCAGTACACATTTCAAACAGAGGTGGCGCTACATATAAGATGCAATTTACAACGTGACTCAATAACAGCGTGTAGCAAAAGCAAAAACTGCAGCGGATAGTTGAACGCCTCCGCCCATTTCAGCCTGCACGCAAATGTTGATCAAATTATGATCAAAAGAAAAACGTTTTTTATCTGTTTAAATGATAACAATGGTCGTTTCATTCATTGGGGGATGAGAATTAATGCCAATGAAGGATCACGGATAATTTTATAGTTCGAAAAAGTGCGACTGAGCAGTTGGAAACATCCAGAATCTTCCTCAGGCTTCCAAAGCACGCAGCGTCCGTGAAAGAAGACCGAGTGAAACTGACCAACAAGTTTGGAATTTTCCAATCTAGCAGATTCACAATCCACACTAAACCAGCCGGTTCCCACCACAATCATCTGCGTTTACAAACCGGTAAAAACACAAGACCGTCCCTGAAAATAAGACCTAGCAAGCCCAATGTCATCCTACACTCGTACACTTCCGTAATTACATAATTAGTTTGGTAAACAGGGGGCGAGTCGGGATGAGACGGGATGAGACGGTCCGGAGCAGAGGTCACGCGTGTTATTAGTTATTAATATTCCGCTCACACTGGAGGGGTTTTCCTGGATGCTGCAGTGCAGTGTTTCCCATCAGGTGTCAGAAGTGGCATCTAGCGTGGTGGTGCGGATGGAGATGCCAGTCTCCGAGCCCGTCTGGATGCCCCGTCCTGTAACAGAAGGTGATGCGTGTACGGCGGCTTTGTGTTCTGGCTCTTTCATTCTTTCTAAATCTTTCTCATCCTGCTTTATTCGCCGCGCAGAGGAGAGTGGGACGGGCCGCTCGCCCGCCTGTTTCCATGGAGACGGTGTGTGTGTGCGCGCGTGTGTTTCCCAGCGCCTTCCTCGGAATTCTGCTGGTGTCTTCGGGATGCGGGGCCGATGGCGGATTCTGTCGGAGTGTGTGTCACCACGACATACTGTTTGCCACTTGATGAAATTGCCATTAGCTGCCCATAATTAGGCCCATGCCCGGTGTGTGTGTGTGTGCGTGTGTGCGTGTGTGTGTGGGTGGTAGCTAACAGCGGCGGGTTGTGACTCGCTTCACTCCGTCCTGCGTGATGCTGTGAGTTCACACACACACACACACACACACACTGATCAAGATTTACAGATGCCCGGGGTCTCGCTGGTAAACGTAAAGTGAGTGAGATTGTCAAATATGGCGAACCATATCGGAACTGGTGCTCTGCTTTTAACCCAGTGAAGTCACACACACACACACACACACACACACACACAGTGAACACACTTTACTTCTTGTTGTTTCTTTCTGTTGTTCTCTTTGCTTCTTGCATTCTTGCCCTCACTGTTGTCATTTAAATTGTCTTTCTTCGTTTCTGTTAAAAACTTCGACCAACTTACCTGTCTGTCTGTCTATCTGTTTGTTTGTCTCTCTTTCTATCTCTAGCCTTGCATCAACTAACATCTCTCTCTCTCTCTTTCTCTCTATCTCTCTGTCTCTCTCCAGTCATCCTCCTATCCATCCAACAAACAACTTACCAGTTTTTCGAACATTTAAAACTCAGAAACACATTTCACAATTCTGACCGAATAACGCAGGTTAGAATTTATATTTCTAAACCGGGGGGGAAAGTTAGAAATGTAAAAAACTAGGATTACAAATGCAACGTACAGTAACACCACGCAATTCTGAATTCATATCATCGGACATTATTTTTCTGTGAGAAGAAAAGTCCAAATTCAGAAATACAAAGTTGCACATTCTTTATTGTGTGTCAGAAGAAGGCAAACATACAAAAAGAATTGCTACTTTTCATCTGAGGAATGTTTTCATCTCAGAATTCTTAACAATATTCCTGTCGTCATGACCTATGGCAGCATTCAATCGCTGCGTCTTGGAGCAACTGGACGAAATGTAGGGCTTGGAAAAACTGATCAAAATATTCAAGCGTCGTCAAATTCAAACTTTGGATGTATTTATGCGTTATGCATAAGCATCAGTGTGGAGAGATGTCGAGCTCTTCAGAGTGTTTTACGAGGACACGCAGGCCTTTGTCTGACCACTCGATTCCTCTTCAACCGTGGCGCCGGTGCCAAGATCGCCGTCAGTTTTCCGCCGTTCAGCAGGAGGAAGAGGTTCCTCGGCACGAGAGAGAAGTGTCGGCAGGACGGAGGCAGATGGCTCGTGTTTGCTCTTCTCAGAGCGGCTGAAGGGTTTCTCCTGATCGTGAAGCAAAAGCTGTCAGCTCCACTTTCTATCAACACAAACTGTTGATTCTTTATGATAGATTCTTAGCCAAGTCCTTCATAGAAACAATCAGATGTCACCGGGTTCGAGGTTCAGGGGAATTGTGACCTGTAATCCAGATCGGACTCCAGAAAAACACGGAAAGTAAGAATTGTGAGATCAAAAGTAGCAATTTCGACAGTTGCGATAACAAAGTTTGCAATTCTCAAATCATCTGAAATCATATGAGTGTTGCAACCTTGGACTACACTTCCCATGATCCTGTGTTTCTGTCTGGTGTATCATCGCTCTCTATTATCAGTTTCACCTGTTCATCTTCTGTCTTGTTATTTAAGTCTTCACCCGTGCCGTCTTCCGTTGTCAGTCATTAACGTTGCACTTCGTCTTGTACCTGAGTCTTCTGTAAGTTTAAAGCATGTTTTTGTCATTAAATGTCCGTTTGATGTCACTTCGATCCCTGGCTCTTCATCTCGTCACCTTCACCCGTCCTGGATCGTAACAATGAGATGATACATACAATGATTCGAAAATTGGCAGAAAATCCAAAAAATAAAAAGTCAATTCTGTGGGAAAAAAATGTATTGTACATTTTTATTTTAGAAGTTTAAACATTGTGTGTGTGTGTGTGTGTACAGTAATAAAAAATGTTCCCTCCTCCTGACCCTTGACCCCAATAACACCCCCCCCCATTATTCGAACCTCAAGCAAAATTGTAACTTCAGCCCCAAATATCCCATCGTGACGCTAAAAGAAGTCTTCAAAGTGCCTATTGGTCCACACACACTTTAATATTAAAAATAAACTTAGCTTTTGAGGCTTAGCTTTTGACCTAAATGTGTGTGTGTGTGTGTGTGTGTGTGTGTGTGTGTGTGTGTGTGTGTGTGTGAACTAACTGAGAGACACATTGATCTTCTGAAACTTGACCGATGACCTTTTAGGTTTGTTAGCATTCGGATCATCTTAGCATGATGGTGGTCCTCTGTTTGTAGGGATTTAAACAGTACAGAACACTCAACTCGACATTTCCAACAAATTAAAACTCATTCATGATCGATCTGAGTGACTTTGCCGAACTTCACAGACTGTCGATTAATTAGAGGAGCCGTAGTCGAGTTGTAGAGAACTTACTGTACGCTGACTCTACAATGGCGTTGACATACACTAACGGGTCTTGTGTGTTGCCTAGCAACCGCTACATCTCTCGGAGAAAGGATCCCCACGTCCAAAAAAAGAATCTCCCTCTGTGGGTGTTTACATGCAGCTTGTATTATACATCCGCATCAAGGTCTTTCTCCGCATCCTCTTACACTCGAGCCTTTCGCTCCACGCTGACCTCTGTGGGAGGGGGATATAGAGCCCCCGGTGGACGTGGGCTGGAACACGAAACGGATACGTGAGGGATAATTGATAAGCTGTGAGGTCACTGGGAAGAATAATTGCGCATCTAAGACGTCCGTTGGAGACTTCAGTTTTAGATTGTGCCTTTTCTCTTTGTTTGAAAGAATAATCTTGTGTAAAGTTACTCAGTAAAGTAAAGTGAAAGTGCTGTAAAAGTTCCTAAAATGTGCTTAAATATTTTACTTTGTGGGATGTTGTCATTATCTATGCATCGCTTTTTCTCACCGCTTTTTCAAAAACCTTTGACGAATGGAATATAACGTTTAAGGTCAAGGAATCAAATTTTGTCTCAAGTCAATGTATCAAATGAGTCAAATCTCAAGTTAAGGATTTTTTGAAAAAAATAGATATTCCGCTTGTTTTATTTTTTCGGGGTCAATATTCATATATTTGAATATTTTCGGACCCCCAATATTCAAGTAATATTGAATACAAATGTTGAGCAGAATTTTACTCAAGGATGCTCAGAGAAAATGTCAATCTCTGATCACCAAAAGTATGTGAAAGTTAGCTTAGTGAGACAGTTACTGTTTCAAATTGGAGCAAATGAGCCTTTGCAAGTTTATATTTTAGTACTCGTTATGTTTTTCACTTAATATTTAAAATATCAGTGACTGTAAGCATAATGGTGTTGTCTTTCCTCAGAAGTGTTTACACCGGCTGTGTAGTTGCTCAGACATCATTGGGCTCCTGAGGCCGTTTGATTAAAAGCTTCTTTAATTAGATTAAAATGATGGCACCTTGGCATCATTCCAAAACGCGGAACACTTAAGGAGGCTTTTGTGCAGTCTTAAACTGAACCAGGCTAGGCGCTAATGCTAAAATGCTAACCGTTAGCCACTTAGCGGTTAGCATTACGGCTAATGCTAACAGCTCTTTTGTTAGACTATTGAATTCAACTCAATAGTGACCGGTTCAAGCTTGATTCCTTCTAAACCAACCCGTGCCTTATTGTAGATGCGGCGGCGCTCTCTGAGCTCCTCGCTAATCGAGATAAATCGCTTACGGAGTCTCTCTGATCAATAGCTGCTTCACGACGCGTCCAGCGACTCTCGGCAGTCACGGCTGGCTTCACGCTGGCTCTTTGATGCTTTCACTGATTTGGTTGTGTTGTCCGACCCCTGATGGGAAACGTTGGACAGAATTGGATCTGATCTATCGGAAACGAGGAGAAGATCAAGTGAGAATCGGATGCGTGAGGTTTTTCTGATCTCTGCAGCTTAGTCATCCATAAACATCATAATTAATTGCAATTTCGGGTTTCCTGAATCCATTTAGCTGATTATAGTTGGCTTCTCATTCTATTAAAGCCAGCGATTCTCCACGTCGAAGAGGAAGCGGGAGATCTGTAGAGCTCTTGGGAAGCCTGTGCCTGTGCAACGGCTTTGCATCATTTGTTCTTCGGCAATAAGGTTTGAGCGGTGAGACTTTAATCCGTTCTCAAATACTCTCCTCTGTATTTGCTTCAAAGTGATGGCTGGCTTCTCCGTGGCTTCTTCTGTATTTTCCCACTGAGAGTTTGGTGTCAGTGGCAATTCTCTTAGTCGCTTACGTACTGGCAAAGGCCTTTTCCTACATGATCGATGCACTATAAACCATTTCCATCACAACAATTAAATCTCTAAATTGACTTTTTCTTTTTTAAACCTTTTTTTTTTCATTTTTATACATGTCATCATTATTATTATGATATGATTATTACCACAGTATTTACACACATATAAACACCATTTTTTCTCATTTATGCAGCTCAAAAGCTTGAGAGGTTCAATTATGTGCAAAAATCTAAGCGCCCATTTTTTTATATTTCAAGTCAGGAGCAATCACAAATAGAAAATTGAAATACATTGTCTTTATATGCAGAAATGTCCCCTAGTGGGATAAATAAAGTCTCATTAATTAATTAATTAATTAATTTGTTAATTCATACGTTCTCTTTTCTTTCTTTAGATGTTCACGCTTTGGCCGCCTGGTAGCCTTTGGGGCCCGAAGCAGCTACTTGGTTGCAACATGTAGTCGTAAAGTTAGCCAGATGCGTTTAAGGCTCCACCCCAAAACTCTCATTGGTTGAGACTTCATTGTCACTGTGCCCATATGCAATGTAAGTCATATACATGCACAAAGAAATTATAGCAACTTTCTGTCCAGTGCAGCACGCAATAATAACGTAGAAGAAGATTAAGCGACTGTTTTATACACGTCTGGATTCTCGTCTCCATGCATGCTAGGAAAAGAAAAAGACGCGCTCCTTTCGTATAGCAAAAATATTTCGTTTTTTTGGCGAGGCATTTTGGATGGATTTTCGTTATCTAGGACATTCGTAAGATGGGGTGCCACTTTATTTTCACTATTCACTATTGCTCAAGCATAGTGTCAGAATCGTGATCTGTCAGCAAATAAACGCTGTTCTTTAAATTCAACACAGCTGACCCGAAACAAAGCCGTTGATGGGATGTTTGTGTGCACGTGTCTATAATGCCCAGTCGATTCTCAGGGTCACTTGATATTCCTTGGAATGATCCACTGCCTCTGCTCCGGACCACCGCCACTTAGCATCGTCTTACCATTTAGCGGTAATTTAAACCATTATTGGTTTTTCTCCCCCGTGACGGTTACGTTTGCACCCGTGCTGTGAAATTGGAGCTAATACCATCATTAATATAAATCGAGCGACATACATTCTTTAGATTTACCTATGCTCGTGATTTTGACCTTGAGGGGTTTTTTTGTTCTCCAGTCTCGTGCATTTTTTATGTCATATCAGTTCCAAACTCTATAATCACTGAACAAGAGTTTTGATCTATTATTTTAAAAACAGTGATTGGATTTGCACTTTAGTCACTACACTGTACAACTCGGTCACTTAAAGTTGGTTATTGGACACTTTTACACTTTATCTTTACTTCACATGGATCACTCGAGTCACTTTATGTATTTTGCTAGTATTTTGTGTTTTCCCTGTCTTTATTCATATTTTGTCCTTATCTATTCTTTTTTGTATTTTATAGCTTTTTCATCTCTTATCTTTTTATTATTTATCTCTTCCTCGCATGCACCTCCCCACCCTCATGTTTAAATGCTGGACGATTGTAAAATATATGTGCATGTTGTACCACGTATAATGGGTATGTGACAATAAAAATTTGAGTTTGATTTGATTTGGAGCAAACATGAAGGCGATTGGGCTTTGCGGAGCATTCTTTCGAGCGGCAAATATTCAGTCAGATTGACGGACTAAATATTTTTGAACGGGCAAATTGCAAAGGTTAACACGCAAAAATTTGCATTAGCATTAGCTCATTAGAAAATCTACTTTAGAGATTGAATCGTCTTTTTTTTTCCGCAGTGGTTTGGTTGATTATTGACAATCTAAAGGGTTGTTCCCTAATGGTTGTTTTTGGCCTCGCAACCAGAAGGTCTTGGGTTCTAGTCTCCGTGAGGTGCTGAAACTGAGCTAATCCTGCACTTCATTAATGTTGCCAACATTGCGGTAATTTCTCTGGTTTCGTGAGATCTGATTCTCGACTCGCGAGTGCTGAACTCGATGCTCCTCTGCTTCCCTGATCTCAGTGGAGGTGGAAAGACTTGAAAATTCCGCCTTATGCAACAGCCTTGAAAGAGAAAGGAATAATGATAACATGAAATAAATAGGGCATGCGTTGTTCTTCAAGGCTCTTCTCGTTTTCGAACGTGTGCAAACATACAGTACAGATCAGACAGAGGAAATAGAAATATTTAGACGTGAATGGCTGGATGGATGGGGACATTTATACCTGGATGTATCGGAATGTAGTCCGAGGCTAAATTGCTAAAGCTAAGTGATGGAGGAGTTTCTATAAGAACAACCAATAAGTCAAAAAGAACATGAACAGAAATGCCTCGGTCTGTCTTATGAATGATACATTCCGTTTCTTCTCTCTCCACCAGGATCACACAAATCAAAATATCTCTCGGTTAGTGATCGTGTGTGTGTGTGTGTGTGTGTGTGTGTGTGTGACTCAATGCTGTACGTGGGACTACATGGATCTAGTTGACTCATTTAGTTGCCACGGCAACCACATGTTTTCTCTCATCTGCTGCAGCAACGTGTCACTGAAATACTATTTAGATGTTTTAAGGAATGCTGCGGATTTCATTGAGTTCCTTCTCTCAGAAACAGACTCTGGCGACGTGTTCGGCTCTTAAATTGGACTAAAATAAATGACGCGGTCGTGCATGTGATGTGGCGATGCCGGTCTGATGATGGAATGGAACCTGCTTCTGTGAGAATCCTCTGAAAGCTTGAGATCCGCATCCTGTCGTCCCGCTGTAACACACTCTAAAATCCGCTTTTCATGGTCAGTATCTCGGCAATGGTTTCCATGACAACCCTGTGTTATATCTCATTCTCTTTGATACGCGGCAATGGATGATGGTCCCGGAGCATTATGTAATAGGTAATTTAGCTCTGAAGGTGTTTCCTGCTCCGGTTTCCCGGAGAATACATCATTATTTTTATACTGTACGTTTCTTTTTCCGAGTTTATAATGACTGTTACACCATGCACAAAGACACACAGAGGATGAAGCTGAACGCTTGTCTTTTAGTTTGGTTGCATGAGCTGGATAATTGCCACACGCACGGTTTGGACCAGATTATTAATTCAAATATTTGTTCGTTTTTTTTTTCTCATTCATTTATTCTCATTTACAGTAACAACATGGCCAATAGGAGCAGAGGTGGTAATAGTACTGGAAAACAATACTTGAGTAAAAATAGATACCTTACTGTAAAAATTACTCCATTACAAGTTGCCAATTCCAAGAAGACTTGACTAAAAGTATCCTTATCCTACTTTAAAAGAATGTAAGTATTTTACGCATACTGAATTTAGACTCAAACACCAAATATGTGAAAAGCAAGAATCTCTTTATGAGGAGTTATTTCCTAATATAGAAATGGAATGTAACGCCTCAATGCTTCAAAATGGCAGAACAAAAACGATCAAAAGGTCAGTACAAATGAAAGAAAAGTAGAGAGTAACAGTTGCTTAAATTGTACAAGTACAAGGTAGCCAAAAAAACTCAAAGTAACAAAGTCCATTTACTCAAGTACCTCACATCACTGAACAGGAGGCATACAAGTACAAAACTAGACTACAGGAACGCAAGCAGATCAATCGGACACTTGCAAATATTTTCCAATTTTTCGATAAATATAGAGTAGAAGCCGTTTTTTGACGCCTTGTCCTCTCTCCCTACATACAAGTACAAAACAAAACTACAGGAACGCAAGCAGATCAATCAGACACTTACAAATATTTTTCAAATTTTTCGATAAATATAGAGTGTAGAAGCCGTTTTTTGACGCCTTGTCCTCTCTCCCTGTCTTCTTCAGACCAGCAGCGCTCCCCATGGTCGTCCTCCCGAGATTTCAATGAGGATCGCAGCCTCGCTCCACCCAGGAACATGAAGGGCTTGTCAGGTGCTCGTGTCCCACACCAGATTCCCACGCTGCCCCCGTGTGGCCTGGTGGAGTGCGAGCGCCTCCACGACTTGCACGGCACGCACGTGTCCGACCTCCGCCACGCCTACCTGCTCAGTCCCACGGAGAGCTGCGCCATGGACTTCCACCACCGCCTCTCGCCCCGCAGCTCCGTCCACTCCGACTGCATGGTGTCCCTGCCTCCGGCGGTGGAGCACATCCCCAGCAGCACCTTTCCCAGAATGCACTACAGCTCGCAGTACTACGAGCCGCCGGCGAGGGACGACTACCCCGCCATCACCACCACGGCCTCGTCCCTCCCTCACCATCCCAAGAGCAACCGCATCCCGGCCAATCTCCTGGACCACTTTGAGAAGCAGAGCCCGCTTCAGCGTGACGGCTTCCACACCTTGCAGTACCAGCGCACGGGGGGCGAGCAGCGCAGCGAGAGCCCGGGCCGCATCAGGCACCTGGTGCACTCCGTCCAGAGACTCTTCACCAAGTCGCACTCTCTGGAAGGCTCCTCCAAAATGAACGGCTCCAAGGGGGACGGAGGCCACCACCACCACCACCACCACCACCACCACTCGTCCAAACACGGCAGCAAGCGCAGCAAGAGCAAGGAGCGCCGGCACCGCTCGGGCTGGTGGAGCTCCGACGACAACCTGGACAGCGACGCCACCTTCCGCACGGCCGCGCGCCACCATCACGAGCAGCACCAGGGTTTCCCGCCGTCCTCGCACAGTCACTTTGGAGAGCACTCGCTCAAAACCTCCAAAAGCAACAATGATGTCAAGTGCTCGGCCTGCGAGAACACGCCCGACGGGAAGTTCCTCAAGAGGAGCTCCTGGTCAACGCTCACCGTCAGCCAGGCCAAAGAAGCCTATCGGAAGTCCTCGCTCAACCTGGAGAAGCCCATGACGCACCCGGACCTGAGGCGCTCCTTCCGCTCTTCGCACTATCTTCAGGTGAGTGAGCGCTAGAGCTGCACGATTCTGGACGAAATGAGAATCACGATTTTTTTTTGGCTTAGAATAAAGATCACAATTCTTTTCACGATTCTTTCTGGATATTTTATTATTTTAAATATTCAACCCTGGAAATCAGGTTGTCAAACAGCAATTTAATAACACTCATTACCCTTTGCTTTAGATTTAAATAAATGGAATGAAAACTATAATGTAATGTAAAAGTCATGTAAAAGAAAATCACCATTAAACGTAATTAAAATAAACATTACAAATAACAGCATTATGTACAATGCGTACAAAATTATTAGCTTTGTTAAAAAGCACTTTTGAAATACTTATCAAGCAATGATTATTTTAGAGGGGCTAATCATTTTGTCCTCAACTGTAGATGTTTGCTGTATGTGGTTTGCTGAAACACACACACTTCAGTGTAAAATCCTTTTTCAGGTAGTAAAATGTCGGAGTTGATACTCTACCATTGTATTTAATCATTCATTCTCCCAATTTACTTTATATACACTTTTTTTCTTTTTAACTCGACTGCTGAGTCTGCTGCACGACTCACATACATACACTAGTGCAAATTAGTCTTAGTTTGTTGTTGCATAATAAGTTCTCCGTTCTGTGATTGGTTCTACAGCTCCTCGTGACTCAGAAATGGAGTAAGGGGTAAAAAGTACCCCGACTCACGAATGTCCTAGATAACAAAAATCCAGAGTAAGGAAATGCCTCGTCACGAAAATGTCGTCTCGAATTGCGAAATATTTTCTGAAATATTCCTAAAAAGGAGCGCGTCTTTTTCTTTCCGCTAGCATGCATGGAGATTAGAGTCCAGGCGTGTGTAAAACAGTTGTTTAATCCTCTTTGCATGTCAAATTAACAATAAACAACAAAAACACCAGTTAGTTTCTTGTTTCAAAAGATACAATAAGCTTGTGTTCTCCCAGAACGGCCATTTATATATTTATTTGTTTTTTTTTCTCCCCTCTCACAAAGAGCCTTCATCTTGAAATGACTTGAATGGCAAGGATTAGCATGACGTCATTTCAAGATGGCGGTAACCGTTACATTTATTACCAATATTAATCATTTATACAAAATGTTTGTCTGAATTAATGAAGTCATGGCACAAATTCGATGGGATCGGCACGGATTAATTTCGTAAATCTAGGTACCACTGTAGTTTGATTTCGAATAGATAAAAAGCTCCGTACTAGCTCGATTTTGAGTCAAACGCAATTCATGGAATTTAATGCAGAGCGCTCAAGTGAAATGGAATAGTTGACTTGATTCGAAAACGAATTATTTGAAGATCTCGTCGAGTTCTGTTGAAGAAATGCACAATTTTTTTTTACAATTCACGAGGACAAATATATTATTACATTCAATACAAACAAATGTGTTGAGCCAATACAATGCAGCCTGAACATCTAATGACATGAGAACATCAGATGCTGATCAGTGTTGGCTGTTTACGACTAGTACTTGACTAGTACTTGACTAGTACTTGAGTTTGAATTGATGAGATATTGCTGGACTATCAAAACCACAATTGTGCAGAGTGTAGTCTGATTATGGAGAACTTTGGGAAACTGAGTACAACACATTCTTAGTCAAAAAAAAATGGAAAAGATCCGTTAACCGTATAGTAATTCTAGCAAAGTGGTGACAGCGAGTGCCAGTCCCAGAAGAGCTGTTCCACGGAGGAGAGAAATACTGGGATTTCCCATCATGATTGTAACCTTGAGCATGGCGCTTTACTTCTCTCGCTTCAAGTGTATTTGCTCCTCTACACGCAGGGTTTATGCGAGAAAAATCCAGAGATTCCATCGGAAAAGCCATTGATGGTTGTATCCGTTGATGCTTAAAATAAAGAGATGCTCGTCAAACACAGTCGTAACATGGTAGTTACATGATTTATCCATATTACTTAATATTACATATTAAGGAGCAAGCTTGCTTTTGTGTATGCGACTGCAAGTGGAAAATACTACAAATGTTGATTTGCGCAATTAATAATTGCCTATTCTAATCTAACAAAAGGCAGACATTTGTTTTTAAACTTTAGCTAAATAGCGCACAGTAAATTTTTAGAATTTTTGCCTCGTAGTCTGTGACTACAATGATAAGGTGGCATCTCTAATCTTACCGTATTCGTTTCTTAATCAGCGAGTCGTTTTTGCCGACCTGTCAAGTCGCAAAATGAACCTTTTTAGAAAGTAGCGATTAGCATTAGCTATTATGCTAGTTCTGAACACGAGCGCATAGTATTTTTACTACTAGACACTATCATTCAGCTTAAAAGCTTCGGCCTTTTGGCATCTTCCTACGCAAAGGTTAATTATGACATTAAGCGCCCGAGCTTTTCCCGTACAGACGCCAGTGACGCTAGCTACGAGACATTAGCAGGCGCTAGTTGACATGTTTGTAAAGAAAATCTTAGCACGTCCTAACACTGGAGCAACTGTTAGCGCTTCAGCGGGTAGAAATAGAGTCTGCCAGAGATATCGCCGTGTTATCAGACTGTCTGCTCAGTTTTAATAGGCGGGAAAGCTTGTGCTAATCGTTGCTAGCAGCGTGCTAGCACGTTTTAGCCCGAGAAGGAGACGAACAAGACAGTTGTTGGCAAACTGTGGGGACGCGAGCTCTGACTTGAGCGTGGCTTGATGTCTCACGAGGGTTTCGCAGACTCTGATTAGGAATTCTGCTCCTTGGCAGATTGAGAACAGTCTGAGACACTGGGAAGATGCTGAGGAGCCATGTGGGAGATTACCAGCAGCTTTCTGAGCCCGACAGAAAACACAAGATTAGCGCAATGCAAACCTACATTCTCACTTGAAGCGGAAGATATGTTTGCTTAAAATGCGAAACTCAAAAACTGGGAGCGTTTAAATGGCGACATTTTTATTTTTATGTCGTAATTTGGTCACTGTTTTAGCTCAAAAAGAATTTCAATGTCACTGGTTTGTCAACAGCTAAAGTAAACACTGCATTTTTTTCCCTATCCTCATCTCCATCTCGGCTTTTTTTTATTGGAACTTTAGTCGTTTAGTCGTTTAGTCGTCATTTGTATTTTACTCATCTCTTTGCCTACTTTTGTTTTTTTTTCTTCCATGTGAAATGTTTGTTGACAATGCCTCTTGAGAGTCTAGCAGAAAAACAGCTTCCTACTCGCTACTGCCACCTAGTGGATTTATACTTTTCAAGCACCCTTTGAGAAGCACTGGCGTACAACTATATATACACATATATTGGATCTTTGTTTGACTCAAACTGACCCATGTAATGCTAATTTGAGATTATACAATTAAAGTACTTATTTTTGTACAGTCTGCATAGTAAAACTGCAGTAGTTTATGATCATAAACGCTGATCAGTGTCTCGCATTCTGAAATGTCCGTTAATGTTGAAACTAAAATGAGGGTTTATGATTAAAAACTGCTGAAAATATAATTCTTATATATAATATATAAGAAGTCGCGGGTAAACTGGTCACGTGACCCAACAACTCACACAGAACTTTAAAAAGCGACAAATAAGAACGCTTTGCAGTGTTGACTCCTTTACGTATAGAAATACTACTAATATTCTTCAGCCGGTTGGTTCGGCTCTCCACTAAATTTTCTTTTTTTGTCGTGGCCCTCAGGAAAAAATAAAAGCCCAGTGCGGGTCTAGTGCCTCTTTAGTGAATGAAGTGAGCGTGCGGACGGCTCACACTGTTCTGAGATCAGGTTGTTGTCGCACTGACATGCCAACATTTTTTTTGTAGAATGTTTTTTTCTTCCCCCAAGGCTGATTGAAGGGAAAGAAACCTGTCAACCTTTCTGTGTCGGCAGTTAGTGTGTAAAAAACAATAGTCAGTGTGTTCAATGGAAGTTCAGTACTGTATTAAGAAAGCCCGAAATCTGTAGGATAATAACATCTTGAGTGATGTATTTTCAGTATTTGTCTGGTTTTTTTTTTCCCATTGTGTTGTATTTCACCTTCCACACAATCGTGATATAATTTACACGAGAAGCATTTCGTTTAATAAATATTCAAGCAACATTTGTTTCCGCAAGGATCTATTCATATCTTTAGTGAATAAATCATCACATTGTCTGTAAACTTTCTTTTACACCGCGGCATCTGTTTCTGAAATGTTCTTGGCTCTGACTCTCGCACTTTTTTTCACTAGTTTTGGAATTAAATTTGCATTTTGTCACTCAAGAATTGCATGGCGGCTTTATGCGCGTCTAAAAATGTTCCATGTCAGTTCTTGATTTGTTTTCGGCATTTTAATTTGAAGCTCAGCTCGTGTGTTTTAATGAATCTGGAGTTCAGAAGAAGTTCACCGGTCGGAATGTTTGGCTTTCTGATTTAACAAATTATTTCAAAATATGGAATTTTAAAAGTGAAAATGCTTATTTGAAGTAAAGTAAGAAAACAAAGTAATTCTACTAGAAATGAATGTGAAATGTCATATATTTGGCATATATTTGGCTCAAAATGTCCTTTGGAAAAAAAAAAGTAGCACATTTTTTTAAAAGACAAGTAAAATAAATCTTAAAAACGACTACAAGTACAAAGAGTTTGCTTCTAAACTAACACAATTCACGCTGCAGCAAATTGTTGCAAGGGGAGAGAAACATTTTGTTAGTTTATTCAAATATTGTGCACTAAATAGCTAAGATATTTATTGATTTCCCTTGTGCTGTCCAAAACAGCAGAGTTTACACCTGAATTAAAATACTCGATTTATTCAGTAATAAGTTGCATACAACATGCTTTTTAAATAAATCATTTTGAATACATTTTCTTAATTCCAAACTAGCTCCTTGTTTATTTTATTATATGACTAAAGCTGTTGCCTGTAAGTTAAAAATATGTTTTTGTTAAGTACTCTGTATCGATGAGTACTGAAATGCAAGTACAAGCGTTGATTGTTTAGAATAAATTGTATTTTTTTTTTTTTTACTCTCAACCGGCGATAGAGTTCAGTGTCTTGCTCAAGGACACTTTAGTTTTGGAACTCGCATGTCCGGGATTCGAACCTGCAACCTTTTGATCACAAGTCGAACTGTCTAACCCAGGGGTGTCAAACATATGGCCCGCAAGTAGGTTCGATCAGGCCCGCCGAATTGTTTGGAAAAAAATAGAAAAAAAAAAAAAATTTTTTTTGCTGCAATTCATTGATTTATTTCCATCTGAGTAAAATGCTGCATCACTGAGACGGACAGAATCTTGTTAAGAACGGAAAACAGGTGTTATCCGCTACCTATCCGCTACAACCTCATTAATCAAAATGTTCCAAACGGAGAAAGATAGATAAATAGTGTAAATGCAAACAGTATTTAAGGCTTAAATACTGTTTGCATTTAAATATTGCATGTTTCATTTATGAAGTTTACGAATGT
>MU204386.1:1690547-1720059 GCA_017309775.1 Paedocypris sp. Pulau Singkep
CAAAAAGAAGATACATTTAAAAAATAAACAATGAGATTCAGCGAATTTAATTGTTTTATATTGTAACGCAAGTACATTGAAAGTAACTGTAATTAAATTACTTTAAAATGAACAGTAATTCGTTACTTTACTTTTTCAGTGAAAAAGTAATTTAATTACAGTAATGCGTTACTTTGTAACGCGTTACACCCAACACTGCTCACACAGAACTTTAAAAAGCGACAAATAAGAACGCTTTGCAGTGTTGACTACTTTACGTATAGAAATACTACTAATATTCTTCAGCCGGTTGGTTCGGCTCTCCACTAAATTTTCTTTTTTTGTCGTGGCCCTCAGGAAAAAATAAAAGCCCAGTGCGGGTCTAGTGCCTCTTTAGTGAATGAAGTGAGCGTGCGGACGGCTCACACTGTTCTGAGATCAGGTTGTTGTCGCACTGACATGCCAAAATTGTTTTGTGTAGAAAATGTTTTTTTCTTCCCCCAAGGCTGATTGAAGGGAAAGAAACCTGTCAACCTTTCTGTGTCGGCAGTTAGTGTGTAAAGAACAATAGTCAGTGTGTTCAATGGAAGTTCAGTACTGTATTAAGAAAGCCAGAAATCTGTAGGATAATAACATCTTGAGTGATGTATTTTCAGTATTTGTCTGTTTTTTTTTCCATTGTGTTGTATTTCACCTTCCACACAATCGTGATATAATTTACACGAGAAGCATTTCGTTTAATAAATATTCAAGCAACATTTGTTTCCGCAAGGATCTATTCATATCTTTAGTGAATAAATCATCACATTGTCTGTAAACTTTCTTTTACACCGCGGCATCTGTTTCTGAAATGTTCTTGGCTCTGACTCTCGCACTTTTTTTCACTAGTTTTGGAATACAATTTGCATTTTGTCACTCGAAATTTGCATGGCGGCTTTATGCGCGTCTAAAAATGTTCCATGTCAGTTCTTGATTTGTTTTCGGCATTTTAATTTGAAGCTCAGCTCGTGTGTTTTAATGAATCTGGAGTTCAGAAGAAGTTCACCGGTCGGAATGTTTGGCTTTCTGATTTAACAAATTATTTCAAAATATGGAATTTTAAAAGTGAAAATGCTTATTTGAAGTAAAGTAAGAAAACAAAGTAATTCTACTAGAAATGAATGTGAAATGTCATATATTTGGCATATATTTGGCTCAAAATGTCCTTTGGAAAAAAAAAAAGTAGCGCATTTTTTTAAAAGACAAGTAAAATAAATCTTAAACACGACTACAAGTACAAAGAGTTTGCTTCTAAACTAACACAATTCACGCTGCAGCAAATTGTTGCAAGAGGAGAGAAACATTTTGTTAGTTTATTCAAATATTGTGCACTAAATAGCTAAGATATTTATTAATTTCCCTTGTGCTGTCCAAAACAGCAGAGTTTACACCTGAATTAAAATACTCGATTTATTCAGTAATCAAGTGCAATACTATATTTTTCATTACCAATTTAAGTTGTGTGCCTTTGTACAATCAGTGGGGTAAGTTGCAAGGCCTAAATGTGAATGATAAAGGTAAATTGCACATTTGTAAGGAATTATGAGGAAATTCTTGGAATGTTTTGTAAAAGCATAGTTCATTAAAGTTCAATATGTTCCTAATGTTCTTGTGCTTCTTTCCACCAAAACAAAGAAAATACATGATATTTTTGATATTTAATGCAGAGTATGGTATAATTTTAATGGTCCGGCCCGCCTGACATCTCCTTAGGTCGTATGTGGCCCGCTATGCCAAATGAGTTGGACACCCCTGATCTAACCAATAGACCACACTAGTTATAGTTGCATGTTCTCCTCTGTTCTCTGGTGTGTGCAGGAAGTGTTTGTGTAGCCCACCCCGGGGTCTTCACCAGCTTCAGCATTCACCCGTAAAATGGGATTTTAGGGTGTGTGTTATTGAACACGTTCCCCTTACTGTGTCTAAATCATTCCGGTGAAATCAGGTCCGGAAGCGCTTGAAGAAAGAGTGACGGCCTTTTACAACACGTGTTGATGGTTTAAAACTCATAAAAAGATCTCGAATCGTACAGCTGACTTCATCTTCCGGCTTTCTGAAGCAACCACATCTTGGTTTTAGTTGATTTAGTTGAACACACTCGTGTATCAGCATTAATGCTGCTAGAAATTCACAAGAGAAGCTTGATTGGGGAAAATCCCAGTTTTCCCACTGGGGATTCGTGAGCTGAGCTCTCCGTCTCGGATCATCGTGTTATCCTTTTAATTGGCATCAGAATAAATCTGGAGACCATTGTGATGAAGAAGAAGATGAACTTTGAATTTCTGTGGAGCTTCTATTCTCCACGATCTCATAGGTTTCCTCTAGATCTTCAGTTTCGCGTTACGTATTTGAAATGTCACAAATTGCTAAGCCTGTGATTGGTTGGCCGACCTCTCTCCACCCCTAAAAATCGATAGGTTCTAAAAATTGCATTTTTTTTTTTGTCGCCATTGGTGCCATCGTTTCCTCAGATTTGCAAGGATGAAGGTCAGCATGAAGTTTTTAAATGAAATATAGGTGCAAGCAGCAATGGCAGGGCTGGCATGGACCAGTTTTGATGGCCAACTCAAGTAATGAAGAAACTGTCTGCAGGTGCCTCAGGATGATTGGGGAGGTTATCTAGGGGAGAAGGAGGACGAGATCCCGTGCAGACGGATGCGAAGCAGCAGCTACGTCAAGGCCATGGGAGACGACGATAGTGGTGAGTCTGATTCCAGCCCCCAGATGTCGCCTCAGAAAACCATCCGGTCCGATGCCCTGGTCCTCAAATCAGCCCTGCAGAGGCCACACATAGACACCCACAGGTCAGTCTGTCACACACAAGCGGCCTGTTGTTTTATTAAATGCTCTCGTTGGGTTCGAACCATCTAAGAGGAATCTCAGAACTTAAGCAGAACATGTTTTCAAGTTAAAAGTACCTTTTCTAGTCTGCGACAACGTCTTATCAGTTTGAATGCAGAAGGAAGAAGAATGAGATTTTGGTAGACGTGTGAAATATGGTCTGGGCAAGAAGGATGAAAATGGAAAAGCAACACCCGTGAGACTCCAGCAATCCCTGATTGTCTCAGTGAAGTTTGTGTCATAAACTTTTAGTCAAAATAATCATACCGTAGCTTTCCTAAAAGAACCCATGAATCAAAGGTGATGCTTATTAATATAATAGAGCATTGTTACGTATGAGTCTCTGTTCCACTAAATTAAAAATGTTTTTGTATTTTGTCCTGCTTTCTTCCTAATGTCAATAATTACAGGTAATTACAGTTTTTGTTATTACAGTGAACCTTCGCTACTTCGCGGCCCGACTGTGGCGGATTCACGACTTTTTCCATCGCGTGTATATATTAAAAAGAAATATATCGCAGATTTTCCGGAAATAGCCGTGATATACGAAAACCCCAAATATTTTGTTCATTCCATCAATAACTAGTAACATCTGCTCTTACTGATGGTTCGTTGCATTACATATGACATGTAATTCAGTACAAAAAGAAATTTTGAAATTTTGAAAAAAGAAGTTTTGTAATCTAGCCTGTGATTGGTGTTTTGACCGCTTCTCCGACCAGTAGCATCTTCTCGCAGGCACTTACAGTAGTTTAAAAGTCTGAATACATGTTAAACAAATACGTTAATGTGGTGTCCCTACATCGCAGATTTTCAGCTATCGTGGCCGGGTTTGGAACCCATCTACCACGATAAACGAGGGTTCACTGTATATCGATTTGACCGGCCAGTTATTGGGACCACAAAGGTCTCTTCCCGATGTGTCCGGTCAGCTGGCTAGACTGGAACGTGCTGGTCAATGTGTTTCTAGTTGTCACGCTACCCTACACCCGCACTCATTATCCATACGGTTGTTTCTCCATGCAGCTCGGGCTACCACTTCCAACCCCCCAGAGACATGCGACCTCACCCCAGCGTGTCTTTGAACCCGTCGACCAACTTCAACCCTCCACAGTTTCGTTCCAGAAACCAGAGCTACATGCGAGCAGTCAGTACCTTCAGTCAGGCTAGCTGTGTCAGCCAGGTGAGTCCACGCCCAGAGTGTCCCACCACTCACCTGCATGCTCCTGCGGAAAGATCCCGCCCACAGGAAGTTCTTCCACGCCGCGGCTTGAACGCGTCACTTCAAGTTGAAATTCCGGACAGGATTCAAAAGAGTCGTCGAATTGTTTTGATGCGCAAAAAAGGACAAAAATGGGACGTCAATGCGGATTGACAGGACCTTTTGAATTTGTTCGTTTTTGCACATCAAAGCAAATGTTATTCATCGAACCCTTCGAATTTTACTCAGAGTTTTAGTCCAGACAGTTGACCGGCTAGCTACTACATTTTGGGAGATTGTCGGTCTTGCAGAGTTTGTTCTTCGCCGAGTCACTGCTGATTCATGCTAGCCTGAAGACGTGCAGTTGTTTGAATACACAAAACGCAAGCTGGTGCGGATATCGGCCAGACTGCTTCTTTTGTTAGCCAGTGATTCATTGCGTCTTTGCACAAGATTTAGCTTGTTTACCGACCCGCTCATGCTGTGTCTGTTTCAGGGTTTCTAGCCTTTGGTTAGCTGTTAGCTTTGCTCTTGAGCTTTCTGTTTTCAGCTTAGCTTGTATAGTAGGTTGGATTCTGTCAAATATATACAGTTTTGGCTTTTTTTTTTACGGTGCTATACCATTAATACTTGAATTTCGCAGGAGCATCTGTAAGTTTTATGGCGAGATGTTTTCATCTGGATAGGTTAAAGCAGGGGTCGGGAACCTTTTGGCTGAGAGAGCCATAAACACGGAATGTTGCTAAAAATGAAATCCAAAAGAGCCATATGAGTTTAAAACAAAATACAAATCTATGCATATTTGTAAAACATGTAAAATACATGTATCCAATAAATCCAACACAAATGAAAAAAAATAAATATCAGGAGGGCATCCACTTTTTACTTGTTCTACCCCACATTAAGCGATTGCTGTACAACACGCGGCTTGGAAAACAACTATAAAAGAAATACGCCTAGCAAACATCACTCTCACCTGTACGCAGACACGCTGCTACACTATCTGAAACGCAACGGGAAAAAAGTTTTGATAGTTGAGAATGCAATCGTAAAATAAAACGAAAAACAAAAACGCTTAGAATTCATTTCGTTTTTATTAATTTACATTTTGTATTTTTAAAACCTGATTCCATACAGAAGCTGCTCTCTCTCCACAAAGGAAAATTACTCCATTCGGTTAAATAGCCATTGTCTTGGGGGTTTCCGCTTTCGCTAGCGAACTACTGAATATTAAACAGAAGTTTGTGTCCTGACGTCACGACAACGTTAAGCATTATCCAATAGAAACATGGTGTTGTCCGGAGGACAGCTGTGATTGGCTCCAACGTCCGCCACCAGGAAATGAATGGGATTGAAATACCGGAGAACGTTTTACATTTATGTATTTTTATAGCTTTGTCTAAGAGCCATATGCAGCCACCAAAAGAGCCATATATGACTCGCGAGACATAGGTTCCCGACCCCTGGGTTAAAGGCTACAGCACTTGCTAATGCTAACGTATGAAAGTAGAAGACTTGGCTTGAATCAAGTATTTCTCTGACTGGCTTGATGTAAATCCTGCTTTGTTGACTCTCCTTTCTTTCCCTCCAGACGTCCTTCAGTCATTCTGCTTTTCTCCTCTGCATTTCACAGGCCTAATTTGCCGCTCGCTATTCCCGCCTGATTGTTTTCTCCTAATCTGTCTTGTTGCCTTTTGACGTAATTCTTCCGGGATGCTCGAGGACGGAAATTGCCTGTGGTGTTTCCCTCCTGCTAACTCCTGCGCTTTACTGTGTAAAGGGGAAGAAACAGAGTGAGAAAGAGAAAGGAAGAGGAAAAATTAAGGACTGCTATTCCTGTTTTTGTCTCTCAGGTGAGTGAGACTGAGGTCAATGGGCAGTTTGAGTCAGTTTGCGAGTCCGTGTTTAGTGAAGTAGAATCCCAGGCCGTGGAGGCCTTGGACCTGCCCGGCTCTTTCCGCACTCGGAGCCACAGTTACCTGCGTGCAATTCAGGCCGGGTATTCCCAAGATGACGACTGCTTGCCTTCACTGACATCCTCTACTGTTACGTCAACTCTCAGATCCACAACAGGTAACCATCTGCCTCGAATCCCACCTGAGAGAGAGAAGGCTTAGTGCACTTACGTACCCCACACATTGGCACATGCTGCATACTCGGGCATACCTGCATATGTACAGTGGGATTCCCTTGTGCTTCAGAGTCGACTGACTTGACTGCGTGTCCGTCGGCTCTTGTCTGTTGTGTGTTTGCTCTTTCTTTTCCTGTCTGTGCTCCCTTGGCGGTCAAACAAACCTTGCCTGCAATCCCCCTTGTCACCGTGTTGCTGGGCATCTAAAGCTGATGAAAGGTTGTACTGGGAGACTTAGATGACACTACTTCCCCTAACTAGCGGACTAGGCCGGCGCATGCGGTGTGTTGGTTGCATCTCCACACACTTGACTGCCGAGGATGTGTTGCATAAAACGGTTACACGCGGATTATTCGCGCGATTTTGGTTCAAATGACGTTTTTAGCGGTCAGTGATAATTTCCAATTCACGATCATTCAGGACTCGCTACTTGTCTTCCATGGTTTAATCTGAATCTGGACCTGAATATGAATCTTGAAAAGTCCCTCATTGCAATTGGAACTGAGTTTGTGCAACACATACACACAGTTGCTGTTTCCCGTAGCCCGATTCACACCCCGTCCCGACGTCCCGTGTTTGGTGTGCACTCGTGCTGAAGCTATGAACCCTATTGAATCACCAGAATTTGATGTCAAATGGTGCAAAATACCTCAGGTTTTTGTTTTCGGAGAAATTGCTCTTTTTGTTTGTCATCCCTTCGACCACTGTTTGATTTGCTGCAGTGTTTTTGTTCTGTTTGCTTTGGTTTGGTTGGACCTTCGCATTTTAAACTGGCTGAAGAGTCCGAGGAGAACGGAGCGCTCCCAATCCCACCGTTTTATTCCGCTGAACTTCTGTCACCAGAACGGCTCTGTGTGCAATCCCAGCTCAAGTCAACTGGCTGTGAGACAAAGCCCCTGTTTCTCAAACGGATTCCGTCCGCTCCCGTTTCACGCCGGAGGACTTTTGGTTTCAGCGGTCCATTGGCTACGTTGGTTTATATTGGAAAGGATGCAAAATTAACTTATGCATTTACCAACAACCCTCCCCATTTCTTCCCCCAATATAGAAATATCCACACTTGTTTGGTTTTACGTAAATTCCTCAAAAGCATTAGGCCAATTCCTTAGCTCTACCACGTAGCTGAAGGTTAAGTTAGCTCAAGCACATTGAGTAAGGTGTTGGGTGGTCTGGCAGGGTGGGCGGCTCGGCCCCTTTGTAGGCCGGCTGCCCATCACAGGAAGGACATCCAGAGGAAAAGATCAGCTGGAGGAATGCCTTCACAGGTATTATAATGTCAACACGCATACGTATTTTATCAATATGTGTGTTTTTACACTGCCTTCTCAACGGAGTTAGGACTAGTCCTTGAAAGACTCGTGTCATGCATGAACACCTAGAAAACAAAATGTCTCCAACGTTCCCAGTATTATCAGTTTTCTCCTACGTTTTTCTTTTTGTTCTAGAGCTTCAATAAAGATTTGTTGAGTTCCTCTGATTGGTTAACGCGCTTTGTTTCTGTGCATGCGGCGCTCATTTAATGTCTAAATCACTGCACTCCGTATAATTCCATCTTTATTTGGATGTTCCATCTTTAATTTAAATTCCATCTTTATTTTAAACGCGTCATTGTGTCGGCAAAAGCATCCGCTGTATCTTTTTTTCAAATTAAACAATGAGGGCAAAACAAGAGTTCAGTTGGATTTCCACTGTTTACTTACTTTATGTAAGTTGGAAACAAAAATTGGACTTTTTTGGATTCCGCTGACGTGATTTAATTGGATTCGTTTTCCTTCACCTACTGCTGGTGTCAAGGCGAGAGCTGGTGTGGGAGATTTCAGCTGTGATGGACAGTGGGATTGCGGCCTCTGGCCCTCACAAACCCCTAAAACCACGCAACCATTTCCACATGGTCCAATCAGCTCATAGTCGAGCTCCTGGCACATTCAATTGGGTTCATATCTCTTTGCCTGAATGATTGAGTGAACTTCTCTTATTGCCTTTTCATCTTTTCTTTTGCCCAAAAGCACAAACCTGTAAAAATGAGCTTCTGGTGCTACGACACTCGGTGACCTGCTGAAAACCTAGTGGCTGGTCAACGCGACGGCGATACTGTGGTTTTGCTTAAGCTGTGAAGAGATGGAAAGGCAGAGCGAAAAATGTTCTTGGATGTGAGAAGGCAGTGTAAAACACACATCTCAGAAACAAGTGTGTGTGAGTATTACAGCAAAAGTACCTGGCAGCACTCAGAAGCTTGATTCACATTGTGTTGTCAACAGCTACGACTTTCTGGCCTCAGTAAGTTACGAGTGGCCAACCTTCTTCATCAAATCTCCACAGGTGACACAAAATTGGGGTCAATGAGCCAGAAAGTACACAAAATTAATCAAGTACCAGACAAACTTGAGGTGTAGAGGCCATAACTGACTGTATACTGTGATAAATACTGTAAGCAGTTCAGTCATAGTCAAGCAAAACTGTTGGGCTGGTGGAAATTATCTTCATGGCTAGTGTAACTTTCAACCGTTTAGCTAACTTTACAACTTATAACTGCAAGGATTGCGCATACTTAACCATGAGGGGCGTACTTAACTGGAAGGGCCGTATTTAACGGGGAGGGGTGTATTTAACCTGGAGGGGCGTACCTAATCTGGAGGGACATATTTAATGGGGAGGGGCTTACTTAACCCGAAGGTTGTGTACTTAACCGGGAGGGGTGTACCTATCCAGAAGGGGTGTACCTAACCGGGAGGGGCATACTTACCCAGGAGGGGCGTATTTACCCGGGAAGGGTGTACCTATGCGGGAGGGGCGTTCTTAACTGGGAGGGGCGTTCCAAGAATGATCTGCCCCGTTTACTGGGCGTCGCCCTCAATTCCAAGCACTAGAATTTTTCAAATTCCAAATTCTGGGACCAAGATCTTTAGGGAATCTGGTCCTGAAGCGAGAGGTTTCTGCAGTGCGTCCAGGGGCTTGACTCACACACACACACCTGATGTTCAGGGTGCGGAACCGTGTTGACATTAGATGGATTCCACAGCGGTCTATCCTTTTGAACTCCCTCTCTGTGTCTGGAACTTTCTCTTCCAGAGGGGTATGATGCACTGGAGGGCATCTCGTTGCTAAACGAGGAGATGATTGAGGATGACGATGGCGCCAGCTCATCGGCCTATCAGGAAATCGAGCGGTTCGAGCGAGAAAACGCCGCGCGGAGTCAACACAGCACCAGCTCCACCGTCACCGCCATCTCCGTCCCTCCCACTCACGCCTACAGGGTCCCGTGTCCGCCCCCTTCCGGACCGCCCCCGGACCCTCCGGTGCCCCAGGCCATCCAGGCCTTCAAGGAGTCCGCCAACATGGTTGCCGCCTTCAACATGCAATGGAAAGAGGAGATCTCGGCCATGCGCTACGAGCTGGCGGAGCTGCGCAGGGACGTCTGTGGAGAGCTCAAGACTTTCAACAGCAACTTCTTCAACTTCACTCAGTGCTACAACATCTGGACCATGTGCCGGGAAGCTGGCACCGGCTCCTCTCAGTCCAGCGATAGAGTGTCCGTTGGCGTCCAGACTGGCGCCAACGGCCTGGTGAGGCAAAGCACTGTGGACGCCTCGGTGATGTGTCAGCCCGAACCGGCCGCTTTCAACATCTTCGACCTGATGGATCCTCCACGCATCGAGATCATCGAGGGAACTCCTGAGGGAAGCTCTGCCACCAGCAGCCCCACCAGCCCCGTCAGTCCAGACAGACACGTCGGGCCGGCGCTGTGCAAGCCCTTGGGTCGCTCCAAGCTAGACACGGGCCGCAAGAAGAACTGCAGTCGAGCGGATGGTCAGAGAAGTGCCAGCCTGGAGCTCTGGTGCAGGAAGTACACTAGTGGACCCATGTCCTACTTGTCTCTGTCCTTCTGATAACTCCCGAATGGTTCACTCCTGCACATCCTTTCAAAGCAGGAACACCGATGTCTTCTTCTATAAGAGGCTCTTTGTTTGTTTTTTCCTCTCGTGATGACTCGGTTTGTTCTCTGACTGTAGGAGAAAGTGGGGAAATGGAACCACGCGAGCCAGATTATGAGATCCGTCTTCATCGACACGGAAATGATCTGTGAATGGAGTCGTGAAGAATGTCGCAGTTTGCCTGCTCGTCACTATGTGTGTGTGTGTGTGTGTGTGTGTGTGTGTGTGTGTGTTGAGAAGAAGCCAACCAACCACCGACTCTCACGAAAACACGATGTCAACGCTTCAAACCAGACAACCATCGATTTTGGATTATTCTTACCTCACGGCTTAAAGATGATCATGATTTAATCAAGCACTTTAAGTATTTCCGTTTGTTGGCATGCGATTCGGTTTGAACATGCTGTCCGTGTTTAATCTAATCGGGCTGGAGGATTTTCCTTCCGATTACAATAACGCAAAACGAGTTGATTTATGGATTGCAATGTAGAGCAGCGGTTTCAAGTCAAGGAATTACCAGCGTAAATTACAGTCGGAAATATCCAAAGGAAGCAGGGAAGCCAATCAATAATCCATATCAACTAAAGCAAATACAGCAACAAAAAAAAAAGCGTAAAATAAAATGTCGTTGAAGGACCGTAAACTCTTTAATGCTCGGTAAAAGCCTTATTTATGATGGAAAACCATGAATTATTTTATTCCGTGGCACTGGGTGCTATGACTAGTGAAAATAATGTTCAGTGCAAGGAAAATCATACTATTATTAAGTGTGTGTATCTTATCACCAGATGTTCACAGATGTTTTTGCCTTTTTAATTACCAAGGAGAATCACAAAGATTGAGATGAAATCATTATATTCCTCCATATAACGTTCACTAAGTGATTTGATGTAAATTGAAACGTTGTTTATATTAATAATAATAATATAAATTATTATAATACAGTATATTATAATAGTTTTTCATTTTTACAATAGAATAATGTATACTTGTTTCTCTAATTGTTTCTAAATTTTGCAATATTGTACCAAACCCTTAATACACTTGCTAAAATAAAAAAAAAAAAACGTGGACATCGAAACATTGATACAAACTTTGCAGGCCGCGATTGCTGCTTGCAGCTGTATAGTATTTTTTAATGTTAGATTAATTGAAAATATTGCCATTTAAATTTTTTTTTTTTTTTCACATTTTGGCCTGAAAAGTAGGGGAAAGTGTAAATGATAAAAGTGAGAAATGCAAATCGGATGTGTAAATGGTGGTTTTCCTTCATCGGCAGTGCATGTGTGTACCAAACTTCCACATCGCGAGAACGAATGCAAAGGATGTACATCAAGGGATCAAACAAACATTCAAGCTCAACCTGCCACTATTGATGTTTAAATGAGACACTGTGACAAATTCTGTTCCTCCTTACAGAAAAACTGTGGATGAAGAATTAAAAACATTCCTCTAGGAGAAAGGTTCCTATTTCAATCACACAATCGATTTTTCCCCCTGTAAAAATCATTTATCAAAACAAGAAAAACTTAAATTATTATTAAAAAAAATGTGTAAATAATCTTTTTTTTTTCTTTTTTTTTAAATTAGCCTGAATATCTCAAATCTTTTTAATTGAGACAAGAGCTGCACATTGGCGCCAAAAAAGGCTTGAATTGGGTTTGTTGATCTGAGCTTGAACTAGGTTTGTAATGATCTAAAATATTTAAATATTTAAATCTTTATTAAAATAAGATCATTAAAAATCAAACCTTAAATAGTGAGGAAAAAGAGACTTTCGTGAAAGAATTGAACTGTCACGCTTTGAGCCATAAACGAAAAACTTTAATGACTGAAAGGCAAAATTTACGGTAATATTTTTGACACATCAAATCATGGAATGATTGTATTGTCAGGACGACCTAAGAACTGTTAGACATTAAAACGATTTTATAATCAAATACCATTTATTCATGTATTTTAGGCTTAGCAGAATTCTATATATCCATGATAGGATCTTTAAGGATGAGGAAATGTTATTTTTGAACAGAAGTGCAATAGGCGTCTGGTGGTTTTGGAGCTGGAGATGTTTGTCTAAAGGTGCTGATGATATTTCTCAAGTTTGTGACCGTCACTCATTCTATGCAAGCCTGATGCTGTACGGCCTGTGTTCACGTCATAAACGCTCCTATTAACCAGATTCCTGTTCTTTTTTTTGTCATTTTATTTGGGACGAGCATTGCATGAATGTGTCGCTGTTCATACAGTAGTCGTTTGCGTAAATGATGCTAACTGGCTGTTTTTATGTAGCAGTTGGTTTTCTTTTCTTTTACCGTAGTGAGAGAAACGCACACGACTGACACACCGTGTTCGCTCGAAAGCGAAATGATGTCCTGAAAAAAAGCCAAACTGTTTTTCTTTTGTTTTATGTAGCGGTGGGAAAAAAATGAAAGTGGCCAAATTCACACAGATGTCAGATTGTTCAATGAAAAATTACAGATTTGTGTTTGTTTGTTTGTTTGTTTGTTTACTTCTTCAGCACTTATTTATATATTTTTTACTTTTTTGTTTCATTTTTTAATTTATTTTTGACGTTTGTCACATTTTATCAACTGTGCTAAGTAATTACAGTTAAGCATTGCTAAGAGTTAACATGCTAAGCATTTTCCTTTGTAAAGTTGTTTCTTTTTAACTCTTTTTTTTTTTATTTAATTAATTAATAAACATTTTTTTTTTTTTTTTTACATTTTTACAACTTTGCTAATCTGTTATTTGTGAGATTGGAGCTGTTTTGTCAGTGACGTTTCATTTCCATGCGCATTTCAGTCGGTTTCACTGAATAAATCAAATCGTTTTTTATATGTGGCTTAAACTTTATTGTTTTTTCCGAAACGGTTGAATATGCTTTTCGTTTCTGGAATCTTCTGGTACGTGTGTGTTTATGTGACTGATTGGATGAGGATGGAGTGGGACGAGGATGATGATGTGATGATAGTGGGATGGGATGATAATGATGATGATGATGATGATGATGATGGGATGCTGACATATTGGGATGATGGTTGAATGGGATGAGGATGATGATGTGATGATAGTGAGATGGGATGAAGATAGTTGGATGGGATGAGGATGATGGTTGGATGGGATGAGGATGATGATGGATGGATGGGATGAGGATGATGATGGATGGATGGGGTGAGGATGATAGAATGGGATGAGGATGATGATGGTTGGATGGGATGAGGATGATGATATAATGGGATGAGGATGATGATGGGATGATGGTTGGATGAGATGAGGGCTTGTGCTGACGTATTTTCACTCATTTGACATCAAAGGTTTCTGCGGGATCATAGCTGAAATACGGTGGTTTTTCCCCGAGTTCAATGACAAACTTAAACACACACGCACACACACACACGCACACACACACACACACACACACACACACCAGCCTGATCTCTTCTCACAGCTAAACTACTGATTGAACATCACCAGCACATAACAAATAATAATAAAAAAAGACATTAGTTTTTTTGGGTAATAATTGTTTTAACGAGCCAGTAGTTTTTCATTCATAAAATGCTGGTGGAGGTGAAAATCCAGCTTTAACTTTCCTTAACATTTTAAAAAGTTATTTCGGCTCAGAATGTTCCATTGAGTCTGTTTACTGTGGGAAAATACTTTTTTGTGTTCGTAAGAGAAGTTTGTTTGGTGTGACTTGTTGATGTTTTTGCTTTATTATTTTACCTCCAAGCTCCATTTTTAGGTTTTTCCTTTCTTCATCGCAGTAGCATCAGCAAGATAGAATTAACAGACAAATCGGATTTTCAATTTAAAAAAAGCTGATTTGACATCACGATGATGTAATTGATGCTGTAACACGATGATGTCACGATCATTTCATAAAGTTTCATAAAGCTAATGAATACAATTAGTGCTTCACTAGCAAATATGTTCTACCTTTTGCATGACAATTTAAAAAAAATACAGAAATTAAAATACTAATACATTTTCTTAAAAATATATTTTTTTTAAATAAAAAAAAAATTCAGATTCAGACAAAATAAACGCATTATTTTGTAAGCTTCGTTTTATAAATGTTTTGTTTTCCTTTTTTACAAATGATTTTCATGTAATGTATTTTTTGCAAATAATATTTAAATGTTTAATTACTGTTAAATGAGTTAAAGAAGTGTAAAATATTAACTAATATAAAATGTATTGCCACTAAGTTGAACATTGATAAATTAAATTCAAAATTTTCACATGCACAATTATACATGAGACATAATGTAGTGAAGATGAATTTATGAATACCATAAAAAAATTCTTAAAAGTGAAGATAATACAATAAAATACAGCAAAAAAAGAGAGAAAATATTAATAAAATAAAACAAACTATGAAGATATAAAAGATTAAAAAAGATACAATAGAAATTAAGTGGAAATTAAATAGAAATACAGTAAAAATAAAGATAAAAAATGAATAGAATGCATAAAAAGTGACTCAAATGATCCAGGTAATTTCAAATGATCCAGTAGTTTCCGGAAACCATATTGATACTATGTTTTGTTTATTTAAATTCAATAAAATTGACAAAAACCAAATCAATAAATCATTTTTTGCTATTTTATATAGTTTATTTCCCTGAGCATCTCAGACGAATCTTTGGTGTGATTTACAGTAAGAGCATGTCAGGGCCGCTTACAGGCTTTTGTTTGTCATAATGCAAATCTCTGGCTTTTTTGCTTAAGTTCTTTTCTGGACATTTGCTTTGCTTGTGTTTTTCTTCACTTTTGTGCTTTTTTTTGTTTTGTTGTAGGGGCCCGTAGCTTAGCTGGGGGGCGTAGAATGTACGGTAGGTCTGACGGGCTCTTTTATCATATTCATGTTGTGCTCCATTTCATCTCATTATTTTGTCTTTTTTCACAATGTTGCGCTGTTTTCTGTAGAAAGCGTCCACTTGTAAAAGCGTTGTAAAAGCGCAGTCACTAGGATAAATGTTAATTGTCATTAGCAAAACATTCATACTAAAATCTTTAACATTATTAACTTACAAGGTTTCCGTTATGGAATCAGATTGGTGCCAAAATTATCAACCGTAAGTTTCTAAGTTATATTTGTTTTTTTTTGCTTGCACATTTTCTTCACATTTTAGTTTGAAACTTTTTTGTTTCGCTTCTGATTTATTTTTTTTACTTTTCTAAATTTTTTTTTTCATTTGAACTTCTGCCACTAGCTTCACGTGGGGGCGGCCCTTACTCTGATTGGCTGTTGAGAATGTGACTGGCAGCTGTTTGACCAGGAAGTGTGGGACGAGTACAGCTACTCAGTGTCATTCACTGTTTTTTATAAGTAGTAAGAAATAAACTGAGATTAAAGTACTATTTGGCACAATATTGCTAAATTATTACTACTTCAGATTAATAGTAGAATTTTTTGATATTATACACCGCGGACTCTGCTATATTATTAATACAATAATGATAAAATGTTTCGTTTGTTTTAAAAACTCTTATCATTACATCTTATCTTACAGAACTCTTCTCTACAAACGAATAAATACTGTAAATACTATAAATTCTGAATGTGTTTAAGCGCTCGCTAAACCTCCCACTTCCTGGTCAACTGCTGTCAATCACATTATCACCAGCCAATCAGAGTAAGGCCCGCCCCCACATGAAACCTGTGCCAAAAGCTATGTTTTTAGTTAGTGTTAAAAAAATGAAAATAAACGGGAAAAAAAAACTGAAGCGGAAAAAAGTTTCAAACGAAAACGAGAAGAATGCAAAAAATAAAAAAACAGACGTAAATGTTAGTCGTTTTTGTTAGTTTCTTTTACGTTTAAATTTAAGTCTGATACATTAGCCACTAATCTGATTCCATACGTCGTTTGCGTTAGTAATTTTCCTGCATGTTTGCAGCTGGACTTGAATTAAACGGGGTTAACATGATTATAAAAACGACAACAATGTTTAATGTGACATTATTGATGTATTTTTGGTTCAACTTAAAAACTAAAGTCATGTTTTCATCTGGTTGCGGCGTTGAATGTGCTTCACGGTTGTAGAACGGACCGACATCCACTCTGCATTCATGGGGGCGTGGCCACTGTATATATGTATGTGTGTACCGTATGTATGTGGAGGGAAGGAAAAGCTCCCTGAGAAGTGAGAACGTCCTCCAGGAACCAGGAAGCCGTGGACCAGACTGATGACGGTGACCGTAAAGACATCATTTCCCATCATTCATCACACAATCCATGTTGACACCATTCAGACCACGTGTGCTTTCGTGTGCTTAATTATTATACACATACTGTATGTTTAAAAGCGGTAGTTATGTTCCAAAGCCTTGCTTGAAATAGGAATGTAGATGCTAAAACGTCATTTTAGCCAAATCATCTAGCATGGTAATACATAGCATCGATATTTTTTTTGCAAAAAAACCTATTTGTCACAGGTTTTTTTGTAACATAATTGTAACAAAAACTGCTTATTCTGTAACGTAACTAACAATAACTGCTTATTTTTAATGTAACTATAACAACTGCTTATTTTGTAACGTAACTGTAATAACTGCCTATTTTGTACCAGTAACTAACAACAACTGCTTATTTTGTAACGTAACTGTAATAACTGCCTATTTTGTACCAGTAACTGTAACAACAACTGCTTATTTTGTAACATACTGTAACTGTAAGAATAACTGCTTATTTTGTACCGTAACTGTAACAATAACTGCTTTTTTTGTAATGTAATTGTAACAAAATCTGCTTTTTTTAATATAACTGTAACAACTGCTTTTTTTGTAACGTAACTGTAACAATAACTGCCTTTTTAATATAACTAACAACTGCTTTTTTTGTAACGTAATTGTAACAAAAACTGCCTTTTTTGTAACGTGACTGTAACAATAACAGATAAATGTGTAACATAACAGTAATCTGTAACAGTAACAGCTTATAGCGCCAGCGAGAGAAGACAGAGGGAACTTGTCACACCAATTATTCAACATTAAGCATAATGTTTATGTCATGTTGTAAAGAATGTTTTTTTTTTGTTTCCGTAACTTTGTTTTAATTTCAAGAGTTATTAGTTACAATAGTTATGTACAGTATATTTGTCACGTTGAAGCTTTAATGTTAATGTGAAGCCATGTTGCCAAATTATGTACAATATGTGATGGCAAATTCTGACAAAGAATTAATCAGTTTATGTTATTTAGCCAAAGCATTAACTCACTTTGTTCTGTGTGTGTGTGTGTGTGTGTGTGTGTGTGTGTGTGTGTGTAGTCATTGTGCAGCATGTGTCTCATGTCATGGAAGCCATTCCAGCATCACTAAGCATGTGACGTTCCACATTGTCCGAGCTCATGAGCGTGCGGACCACCGCAGTGAGAGATTCAGGATCAAGCTGCTCTTTCTGGAATCTTCCGTGGAACAACTACGGTGAATGTCTGCTGGAGAGAGTCGTGTCGATGGCCTTCCCTTTGAATGGACGTTTTGTCCATTTGTAACATAAAACTAAATGGGTGTCATTTTTATCCTGAGTGTTTTTTTTTTTTTTTTGACTGTTTTATTTCGTTACTTTAAATATTACGTTTTTTTTTTTGTATTGTTTAGACTGATCACTTTTTATTGCATTTGTTACAGTTTGCTATCTGTAATATTATTAATTAGTGATGTCAGAGTCACAATTTTGGCAAGCAGTTTCGAGATTTGAAGTTATATACGTATATGCATATATATGTATGTAAGAACGTATGTGTGTGTGCATTGCACAGCCATTATGAAGCGTCACGATAAATAAGATAGTACATTGGGATTGGGATGTCCCTAATAATTGTAATGAATCACACCTTTTCTTAAAAAATGACAAAAACAGGAAACAAAAGTTTTTTTTTTGGTGTGCAAATGGGACTTTAATTAATTTAATAGACTAATTCAAGAACCAATAAAAACTAGATAATAATGTAATTTGATTTACATGCCATAATCTAATATGCGTGTCATACAATTTTGACGTAAAAGATTCAAAGTGATAAAAATAGCATCTATAATATTTGCTGAAATAATTGAAAACTTGAAAAAAAAAAAAGATGATAGCTTTCAAATGCCTAAAAATAAGTGGGTGAAACTACCCCAGTACTTGTGGTGGAGCGAGTAGAGAAGGTCTGGCCATCAGTGATGAAGAATGTCCGGACCGACTCCAGGAGACGCTCGGGGAGCAAAGTGCTGCCATTATTCCTTCAGTCGGGCTAAATATAGTGTGTGTATTTCCAGGGATTCAGTTCCGTCTCCCCACCGCCTGCAGTGTGGAGCGAGCAGAAGCCCCCGCAGCAGGTGAGCATCCTCTTCTTCATCATCCTCCTCCTCCTCTTCAGCTGTGAATGAGATCAACATCTGCTGCTGAGGAAACCATCAGGCTCACCCTCGTCTGAGTGTGTGTGTGTGTGTGTGTGTGAGATCCTGAAAACCTCCAGCAACTGGCCAATTTAAAAAAAAAAGCATGAACATCAGCAGTGTGTTTTAATCAGATTCAAATCAGAATCACAATCAATATTCGTTCAATTATCAATACATTCTCCAAATCTGTGTTTTGTGTGTGTGTGTGTGTGTTATCTGCTTGTTCAATTAGTGTGTGTTTCCAAGTCGTAACTTAAATGTTTGTCTGTCTGTCCATCCATATAGTCTATCTGTTCATCTCTCTGTCAGTCTCTCTGTCTTTATATCTATATGTGTGTGTCCATATATCTGTCTATCTAAGTGTCTGTTCGTCTATCTGTCTATTTACCTGTCTGCATCTATCTATCTACATTTCTGTCTGACTGTTCATCTATCAATTAGTCAATTATCTATCTATCTATCAATTAATCTACACATCTATCAATTAATTTACTCATCTATCTATCTATCTATCCACCTATTCATCTATCTATATATCTATCTGTCTGTCTATATCTATCCATCCGTCCATCCATCTATCAAGTCATCTATCCATCCATCTACCAATTTATCTATCTATCTATCTATCTGTGTGTTGATATACCTGTCCGTCTTTCTATCTGTTTGTCCAATAATCTATCTGTCGGTCTGTTCATCAGTTTTTCTATCGCTGTCCATCTATCTGTCTATATGACTGTGTGTCTGTCCATCTATATGTCCATATGTTCACCCATCTGTCTGTCCTCCTTATCTAAGACACATTCTATCTGTTTAGTGTGTACATCTATCTGCATACCTTCCTGTGTCTCTCCATCTATTCGTCTGTGTCTGTCTGTCTATCTGTCTATCTACTAGTCTGTCTATCTGTGTGTTGATACCTGTCAATCTATCTGTCGGTTTGTCCATCCATCCATCCATCCATTCACTTTCTTACCTACCTGCCTACCTTGTGGTCTGTCTGTCTCTCTGTATATCTCTCCGTCTGTCTGTCTGTCTGTCTGTCTATTTAAATAAATGAACCAGGGATTGTTAAATGGCCAGAGATGCTGTTTCTGTATCTGTGAGTCTTCAGATGTTGGGAGGAATGACTCATGTTCTGCTTCTCCGGGAGTTTTCGGCGTCGGTACAACAGGTCATGAAAGCCGCGCTGTGTTCTTTTATTCAAACCTGCCTTTCTATTTCTGAACCGAATTTCACTCCTCGGTATGAATCACACGTCTCTCTCTCTCTCTCTCTCTCTCTCTCTCTCTCTCTCCGTGACTCACTCAGCTGTTTTATAATAGTGATCTATTTACAGCTCATTGATTGACACGTAGATGTCTGTTGCACCGGTTGATAAAAGCCAAAAGTCGTGTGGTCCTCACGGTTAATAACAGTCTAATAAACATACACTTCACTACCATTCAAGTTTGCGGTCACCTAGATAATATTATATGCTCCATGAAGTATCACACTTTATTTTTATTTTCTAAGAACAAGGATAGACTGTCGTGTTTCACATGAACGTTCTCCATTTCTGGCCATTTTGAGCGTTTTGATTGACTCCACAAATGTGATGCTTCAGATTCTCAAGCTGATGCTGAGATGAAGGTCAGTTTTACAGCTTCTTTAACCAGCTAAACAGTTTCCAGCAGCGCTGACATGACCAAGCACGGCTTTTACACTCATCCATTATCCTTCTGACACCATTAGCAAACACATTAACCATTAAAACACTGGAGAGACTGTTGCTGGAAACATGCCTCTAGACAATTATGTAGATATTGCACCAGAAACCAGACATTCACCGCTAGAATAGTTATTTACCACATTAGCAATGTATAGAGTGTATTTCTGGTTAAAGTGGTTTTCATTGACTGTTAAAAAAATGAGTTTTAAAATGCATTGAGCATAAAATATTGAGGTTAAGCTTGAATCGCAGATGAAAAAGGTAAAGTTGACATGTTCTAAGTGTGTGTGCGTTTTGTTCCAATCAGGTTTGATCAGTACGAAAACTTTGAAGTAAGCAAACGTCTCACAAACTTCCCGTAGCTGTCTCTTTGCTCCTAACTACGCCATGTGCTCCTAACGAAGCAATTGGCGTAACAGTTATTACGTCTACGGCCCCATTATCTTCTCTCTTCTGAATAAAGATCATAACCAGTCCCTCCAGGATTTCGCGATTGCACGAGCACGCCAATATTATTTATTCTTGAGAAATTCTCAAAAAAAAAAGTCTTTTTTTTTGGTCTCACAATAAATAAACAAAAGTGGTATTGACGGAAATAATGCCATCCATTCGTACAAAATATTATTTATTATTTATTCAGTATCTTGAGCAGACTACAGATTGCAAAATCGCCTTGTTTGCCCAAGAAATGAATTGTGATAAAAATCGATTATGGTTTGTCGCGCACAATCAAAATGTAACGAGTAACGGCAAGTGTCCATTCAAACGTAGTTTGAAAAGTACAGTGACTCAATCAGAAATGCAGTGGAGTAGAGAGTAAAAGTTGCTTATATTTTTAATACTCACTACAAGTACAAAGTAGCCATACTTAAGTAAAGTAACAAAGTACATTTACTCAAGTACCTTACACCTCTGCTCCTCTGTGACTTTTCACAGAGGAGAAATTCTTTTTTTTATTTTTGTTGTGAAATTCACTTTTCAGATCTTTATAAAGTACAGCAGGTTAGGTAAAGAACCGGTCATAAAGCGTGTATTGGACCCAACATTGACACAAACCTTTGAAGGGTAGAGTAAGTGTGTTTCTAACCAGATCCTCTCCTCCACAGCATCAGTGGCACACACCCCTCTTTACAAGAAGACCCCTCCTCCGGTTCCTCCTCGCTCCACCACCAAGCCCCTGATCTCCGTGACGGCGCAGAGCAGCACCGAGTCCATGCAGGACGGGTATCACGAGGCCCGGCTGCCCCGTGGAGGAGGAGGCCTGTGGGCTGCGGACCGTCCCGGCCGGGTCATCTACACCTCCTCAGAGAGCCTGGACATGGAGACGGCCGGGTCCAAGCGACTGGCCTCGGCGGGAAGCTACAGCTCCGTGCAGACCTGCGATAAAGCCGTGCTGGTCTCCAAAGCAGAGGAGTACCTGAAGACGCCGCGCTCCTCTATCGGAATACAGGTGCAGTGGCACCCCGACTTACCAGTGTCCTTACTAACCAAAAACCAGAGTAACCAAATGCATCGCCGCGAAAATTTTGTCCCAAGTTGCGGGGAGAAATTCGCTGTACGAAACCGAGTCTTGGTCTTACCGCGAGCAGGCGTGAAAGAGAGTCCAGAAGTGTAAAACACAGTTGTTTAGTTCTCACGCACATCAAATAAACAAACAACAAAAGCACTGGTTAGTTTCAAATGTGTTGCTCCCAAAATATAAAATGAGCTGGTGTTCTCCTAAAACGGCTTCTGCGCGTCTGGCGTTGGTATGAATAGAGCCGCGGAGGAGCGGACACACACACACACAATTACTCAGCGGGAGTTTGAAGCCGTTTCCAAAAAAAAAAAAAACTGTAGCTGAAAATAAGTTTTTCTTATCTTGCTGGGTGTTACACTCTGTTTGGTCCGGGCGGAACATTTTGATGGCGTTAGTTCCGTGTCTGTGTGACGTCATTTCAAGATGGTGGTTATCGTTCAAGTGAGATTGTCCACTGTATTATTATATACTGTACCTTTATAAATAATAGCCAATTTAAACAACCAATTTTAACAATAGTAAAAAAAAAAGTCTGAATTTACGAACTCATTGCACGAATTAGGCGAATTGCATGTAAAATGCGGATCAGCTAACGAAATTCCAGCCTAACGAAACGGCCGTTGGCACGGATTAATTTTGTAAGTTGGGGTACCACTGTACTGGGAACGTTTCCGCAACTCAGATATTCCCAGCGACATTCCTAGACTTACATGAAAGGTCAGCTTTAAGCGAAGGAACGTAGAACGATTCCTTCTTGACGACTAACCTCACGTAACCCTCACGTAAGGTGTAACTACAAGCTTACTATAGTAGTAAAACAAGTCTACTACTGCAATTACAACTACTACTGTCACTGCTTAAAGCCGGGGTGGGCAAACTTGTTCATTTGCGGGCCACATTTGACAAAAGGGCCGGACCAGTCTTTCGGTTTTACATTATGTCTTTGGGTTTTGGCAAAAAGTGTAGTGAAATTTTCTGATTTGGACAAAAATCACTCATGGATTTTGCGGCTTTTAATCGGACCCTAATAATATTCAGTGTGGGAGGTACAAAAAAAATATTAACCAGTTAAAGTCGATTTTTGAAGAACTTTTCTAGTGACATGATACGTTCTACTGATGGACAGAACGTCAACAAACAACTATTCACGTCTGATTCGGTCACGGAACCTTTCTTTCCTGTGAAATAGCGTAAAATCATCATCATCATCATCATCATCATCATCTTTGTCACTTTGACAGCGTTTCCTCTCATCGTCTCTCACTGGTCTGGTCTTGTCTCCTCCATCAGGTGGAAGCCGCCACAGATTCAGAGTCAGAGAGCAAAGGTCTGCCACAGTTTCAGTCGGTGGGCATCCAGGTGGAGGAAGAGAAGAGGTGAGTGACGGAGACTGAGACTGAAAGTCAATCATCAGGATGCAAATGACACATTGAAGTGGAAGCTCTTATTGTTTAGGAAAACAAACCTAGTGCAGAAACTTGCTCAACTGATCCTTTTACGCTCTCTCTCTCTCTCTCTCTCTCTCTCTCTCTCTCTCTCTCTCTCTCTCTCTCTCTTTCACTCTGTGTTTCTCTCTCTCTTTCTCTCTCTCCATCTCTCTGTCTACCTCTCCTTCTCTCGCTCCTTTCGTTTCATTCTATCACTATCTTATTCTGTCTCACTTTGTTTCTCTCTCTTCCACCCCCTCTTGCTCTCTTTCTGTTCCTCTCTTTCTCTCTGTTTCTTTCAATCACTCTCTTAATCTGTTTCACTATGTCTCCCTTCCCCCTCCCGTTCCTTTCTCCCTCCCTCCCTTCCTTCCTCCCTTTCTTCTTTCGTTCTTGATTCCTTCGTCCATCCCTCCCTCGCTTCTTCTCTTCCATTCTTCCTTCCTCCCTTTCTTCCTCTCTCCCTCCCTTTCTACCTTCCTTCCTTTCCTCTTTTGGTCTTGATTCCTTTATCCTCCTCCCTTCCTCTCTTCTGGTCTTTCCTCCATCCATTCACCTTCCTTTGTTCCTACCTTTTTCGTTCCTTTCTTCATTCTTTGCTTCTTGATCTCTTCATCCATCCCTCCCTTCCTCTCTTCTTTATTTTCTTCCTTCCTTGCTCCCTCCCTCCATTCCTTCCTTTCTTCATTTTATCTTGATTCCTTCATCCAACCCTCCCTTTCTTCCTTCCTTCTTCTTTCCTTTCTTCCTTTCTTCCTTTTATCTTGATTCCTTCATCCAATCCTCCCTCCCTCGTTTCTTTCCCTTTCTTTCTTTCTCCCTCTCTTCCTTCCTCCCATGTTCCCTTCTTACTTTCCTTATATCTTGATTCCTTGATCCAACCCTCTCTCCCTCTCTTCTTACCTTTTTTCCTTCCTTCCTTCCTTTCTTTCTCCCTCCCTTCCTTCCTCCCACGCTCCCTTCTTACCTTCCTTTTGTCTTGATTCCTTCATCCAACCCTCCCTCCCTTCCTTTTTTCTTCCTTCCTCCCTCCATCCCTCCCTCCCTTCCTTTCTTCCTTTCTTTCTTTTGTCTTGATTCCTTCATGCAACCCTCCCTTCCTTTTTTCTTCCTTCCTTCCTTCTTTCCTTCCTTCCTCCCTCCATCCCTCCCTTCCTTTCTTCCTTTCTTCCTTTCTTTCTTTTGTCTTGATTTCTTCATCCAACCCTCCCTCCCTTTTTTCTTCCTTCCTTCCTCCCTCCATCCCTTCCTCACTTCCTTTCTTCCTTTTGTCTTGATTCCTTCATCCAACCCTCCCTCCCTTCCTTTTTCCTTCTTTCCTTCCTTCCTCCCTCCATCCCTCCCTCCCTCCCTTCCTTCCTTGCTTCCTTTCTTCCTTTTGTCTTGATTCCTCCCTCCATCCCTCCCTCCCTTCCTTTTTTCTTCCTTCCTCCATCCCTCCCTCCCTCCCTCCCTCCCTGCCAGACTGGGTCGTTTCAAGCGCTCGAACAGCGTGACGACTGCGGTCCAGGCAGATTTAGAGATGGAGGGATTCCCTGTGACGGAGGACAAGAGTCTGCAGTTCGGCGGGTTCCAGCGCCACTCGGAGCCCAGCACACCCACCCAGTACGGGGCGGTCCGCACGGTGCGCACCCAGGGTCTGTTCAGCTACAGGGAGGACCAGCGGCCCCCCAGCGGCTCCCCCAGCCCCCCGCCCCAGGCCTGGCTGGACCGGGACGGAAGCTGGTTCATGCAGCTGCTCCACAGCCAGAGCAAGAGGCTGGAGAGCTGGTGTAAAGACATGGAGCAGCAGGCGGAGGAGCACGACCTGTCTGAAGAGAGTGAGCATCAGATCAGTGGCCAGAATGTCAACGTCCTCCAAAATGTCTAATAAGCAAACGAAAGTGCTTCGTGTTTATTTATTATTTAGCACATTTTGTTGTGTTGTTATCACACATTTATTTATTATTTAATTTGTTTTTTTGTGTGCTTGCAAATTTAAAACATCATAGTCGTCCACAGAGGTGTATATGGAGTAATACTACTTCGTCACCATCATAAAGTAGAAATTAGGCTTACTTTTACTTTACTGGAGTACTTATTTTCCCGCTTACTTTCTACTTCTACTTCTTATTTTTTTTAAGCAAATATGGGTACTTTCTAATCGTTACTTTTTCAAAACATAGCTGCGTAACTGCGATTTCATATCGGTTAGTTTTATTTTCGTGTTGAGTCGATCTAAAAAAACATCCCGATAAATCGCGCTGGTAACGGTGAACTTGATTGTGGTAGTAATATTTTACACGTCAATGCTTATGGTTCACGCGCACATATGGTTATTTTGTAAAAATAAATGCAGTAATTGTCAATTATATACAATTATATACTGGTCGTCTAAAATTTCTAATAAGCAAACGAAAGTACTTCATATTTATTTATAATTTTATCACGTTTTAATGTATTATCATCATCACACATTTATTTACTTTTAATTTTGTTGTTTGTTTTTTTGCCCTCAATCTTCAAGTTATTGTATGAAGCTTTTTTTCCCACCTTGGATTTTTTGTTCGTTTTTTTTTTTTTTTTTTCGTTTGGACTTTTGGCCCAAGTTTCACATGGGGGCGGGCCTTACTCTGCTTGTCTGGTGAGAATGTGATTGACAGCTGAGAATGGGATTGACTGGAAGAGGGGGAGGAGTTTAGCGAGCGCTTAAAAACATTCATAATCTCAATGCCTTCATAGTCTGGGTATTTCTCTGTTTGTAGTGATTTTCATTATTAAAAATAATAATACATTTTATTTGTAAGGCGTCTATCGGCAGCACTGCACATACACAGTATTTCAATGTGAAGAAACAACAGTGTGTTCTGTTATTCTGAAGTATCTGCCACCACAATAATTTAGCAATTTTGTGCAAAAATAACACTTAAATTACAGTTTGTGTACTAATATTAAAAAAGAATGAATGTCAAGGCGTACACTCGCTGAACTCCTGGTCAAGCAACTGTCAATCACATTCGCACCAGCCAATCAGTAAGCACCGCCCCCACGTACAACTTGGGCCAGAAATCCAAACAAAAAAATAAAAACGAACAAAAATACAAAGTGAAAATGTGAAAATTACAAGCAAAAAATGTAAAACAACTGCAAGCGAAAAACAAACGTAAATGTGAAGTATTTTTTATTATTTCCTCTTTCTTTCTTTCTTTCTTTTATTTATATAATTATATTAATACTTGCAAAAAGAGGGGAAAAGGTAGACTCAGACCTTGTTGTCATTTGTAACTTGGCCAATAAAGTTTCTGATTCTGATATTTACGTTTGGCACCAATATCTGATTCCACACATTCAAATAATTCCTGCTTTTCCTGTCACCGCACAGTTCTCGGGAAGATCCGGAGCGCCGTGGGCAGCGCTCACCTCCTCATGTCCCAGAAGTTCCAGCAGTTCTACTGGTTGTGTCAGCAGAATCTGGTGTGTAGCTTTTCTTCTTATGGAAAACAATTAGTAATATTTGCTGGTGTACCTGTATTAAAAACTTACAATTGTTTAGTGGTGCATTCGTTTTGTCACAAAAGCTCAGAAATATATTTATCAAAAAGTCACCTGCAAAAAAACAGGGGGAAAAGGGCGTCCTCTCGTGGTCATTTGTTGTAACATATTCGAAGCGATTAGAATTGATTTTATTAGCTAAGCATCAGCTATTGGTAAATGTAATTTATTTAACTGAAGTCAAAGCATATTTTGGTTTATTGGTTTTTTATTAAGTATAAACATTATGTACTTCATAAATCAGCGGTTTAGCCTGAATTTGATTAATCTGTTTGTAGTTTTAACAAGTATTTAATTCATTATTCAATTGGATCAATCAAAATTTTATCCATGTGTCATTTGGTTTGATATGTTCTTTAAGCAATTAATTTAATTTAATACATTCAATGTATAAATTATTTCATTCCACAAGTCAGATTATAACATGGATTATCAATAATAAATAAATAAATCTTTTTTTTTTTTTTTTGCTTAACCAGCTCCATATATTAGTTTAACCGGTGTTCTAAAATTCTATCCTACACATGAGGATTTCCTACATCGCTCTATGCGCATGCGCGCTACAAATACATACACTTGTGCAATGACGTTGATTATTCTTTTAATATCCTTTAAGCGATTATATTTATGCATATATGAATATGTATATATGTTGTTGTATTTATTTTATAACAATTAAGATAGAACGCTGGGTTTCCTGACTTCACATTAAGCGAGCATGTCAAACTACTTGCGTTCGTCAGCTTTTATACACGTGTTTTTCTAGATAAAATTCTGAATATGGAAACTACACTCTCAGGGTTTCTGAGCAGGAATTATCTTTACAGTCATGCAGATGGTACATTTTGTTACATTTTTCAACGTTCGTTAACAATTTTTAAACTTCATCAAACTTTATTCTTTATATTCTTCCTTTCATTGAGTATGATTGTATAATTACCACTGCTACATTCTAAGATATAGTTTTTACTTCCCGATGTGGCCAGAACATGACGCAATTGTATATCGCGCGTGCGCAAAGCGCGATGTAGGAAATCTTCATGTGTAGGACAGAATTTTAGAACACCGGTTTTAATCCACAAATCAGTTTGTATAACCATCTTTTAATCCACAAACCAGTTGGTTTAACCCACAAATCAGTTTGTTTAACCAGTTTTAATCCAAATGAATTGGTTTAACCGGTTTTAGTCCATAAATCATTTGGATTAACCAGTTTTCCATTAATTCGTTGCAATAACCATCTTTTAATCCACAAACTAGTTGGTTTAACAATCTTTTAACCCATAAATCAGTTGGTTTAAAAAGTTTGAATCCATATTTAGAATCCAGTTGGTGTAACCATCTTTTAATTCATAAATTAATTGCTTTAACCAGCATTAAATGCATAAATCAGTTGGTTTAATCCGTTGTAATCCGTAATTTATTTGGGTTATCCAGCATTTACTCCATAAACTAATTGGTTTAACCAGTTTGAATCCATACATCAGTTGGATTAACCAGCTTTCAATGCATAAATCTGTTTACCACAGCTTTGTCCACAAACCAGTTGGTTTAACCACATTTTAACCATTAAATCAGTTGGTTTAACCGGTAATAAATGCATAAATCAGTTGGTTTAATCAGTTTGAATCCATAAATCAGTTTGAATTCATAAATCAGTTGGATTAACCAGCTTTCAATCCATGAATCTGCTGGTATAACCATCTTTTAATCCACAAACCAGTTGGTTTAACCATTTTTAATCCCTAAATCAGTTCAAGTAGCAATAAATCCACGAATCAGAATTATTTGAACTATTTGGTTTAACTAGCGTTTACTTAATAAATCAGTTGGCTGAAGCAGTACGAGTGTGAGCTGAGCGTGTTGTTGTCGTCAGGACCCCAGTGCGATGCCTCGGCCCACAGCGCAGGATCTGGCCGGCTTCTGGGATCTTCTGCAGCTCTCCATCCACGACGTCACGGCCAAGTTTGACGAGCTGCGGCAAATCAAGAGCAACGAGTGGAGAGTAGCGGAGAGTCCCGAGAAACAGGTCAGCCGTCTTTAGTAAAGCCTCCCTCCGCTCTGACCAATCCAGCCTTTCACCACCTCAGGAAAGAAAATGGCCACCTCCTGTCTCCAAGAGGCCAGCCAAAGGTCGCGGGGTCATGACCCGGGAACGCTCCCTGGACCTGCAGGACCGGCAGAGACAAGAGGCGCGACGCAGACTCATGGCCGCCAAACGGGCCGCCTCCTTCCGCCAGAACTCAGCGACGGAGCGAGCAGACAGCATCGAGATCTACATCCCAGAAGCCCAGACGCGCCTGTGAAACACACACACACTCATGATGCTGGCGTGTTGGGTGACGGGCCGCATCTACAGCTTTGTTCGCCTTCTCATCGCACACTCGGAAAAAGCAAAACATCAGTTGAGAGACATGATCGAGAGCCAAGAGTTAGATTCCACCACGGCCCAAACCTTCATAAATCATTCATTCACTTTGTTTAGCCTGTATGTAATGCCTTTATTAATTACTCCGTTTTTACTCCATAAATCAGTTGAACTACTCCGTTTTTACTCCATAAATCAGTTGAATTACTTCGTTTTTTAATCCATAAAACAGTTGAATTACTCCATTTTTTTCCTCCATAAATCAGTTGAATTACTCAGTTTTTATTCCATAAAACAGTTGAATTACTCAGTTTTTACTCCATAAAACAGTTGAATTACTCAGTTTTTACTCCATAAATCAGTTGAATTACTCAGTTTTTACTCCATAAAACAGTTGAATTACTCAGTTTTTACTCCATAAATCAGTTGAATTACTCAGTTTTTAC